>CAMTDV010001633.1:48561613-49144562 GCA_947069175.1 Scalesia atractyloides | reverse complement strand
TTGAAAAAGCTCGGTGAGGATCTTTATGAACCATCTGCTGAAGAGGCTTCTGATACTGAAAGACCAAAGAAAAGGTCAAAGTGTACAAAGTCTAAAGCTGGAGACACAAAGAAAGCTACGGGTTCTCCAAGTACTCGTGGAAGGAAGAAAGCTCCAAGTCGAAGATATGCGAGCCAAAAGTAGAGAAAAGGAGTTACACAAGAACCTCATGTTTCGAATCTGCAGGAAATTCCTATCGTTGAAACACAGGTGCCACCGACGAGTGTTACACAAGAACCACCGTCTGTTTCTATTGACGTGCCTGTTCAGAGTACACCTATATCTACACCGAAGTCTGTTCCAAAAGCTACTTCTTAGAAATCGAGACAATCAACTCCGCAAAGTGCAAGAGCAAGAGCTAGTGAATTTAAAGATGCTTTCAGTGATATTCCAGACAACATTACACATCCTGTCACTGCTGATGATCTTACAGGCTGGTTTGAAAAGACTTAAAGATTTGGAAGACAAAGTCAAACAGAACGAAGTCAATAAAGCAGTTCTTCAAGAGAAGTTACAGCGAAGTGAAGTTGAGAAAGAAATATTGAAAGACAAAGTGAAGTTTCTGGAAGACGATCGAGGTTACATGAAAGCTATGGTCGAATGCTTGGGTGCTGCTAATGCAAAGTTAGAGAAAGAGATAGCAGAATTGAGAGTTGAACGTGACATGAATGACAGAAGATTTGCAAGGCTGCAGAAAGTTCTAACTAATAGCCTTGGCATTGACTTTATCGTAGAGTATGAAAGGCTTGATGTTCAGGAAGCGAAGGAAAAAGCTGAGAAAGAGCTGATCGAACAGGGTAAAGGTAAAGGGGTGATAGATGGTGTCCCTAAAATAGCAGAGGATCCAATGATAGAAAAAGTTGTTTGAATCTAAGAAAGCTCCTGAAATAGAGGTTGTTACTGAAGATGTTCCAGAGCATAATGTTGAATCAATCAAAGATTCTGAGGCAGATCAGAAAGATGATGAAGAAGAAGATAAAGATGAAAATGACGACGATCCTGCTGGTGACGATTCTAAAGATGATTCAGATCATGATGGTGATGATAATGATGATCAGGGGGCGTTGGTCTTAAAGTTGATTCTGCGAAAGTTCATTCTGAATTTGATTTCGAATCCCTAATTAATGATGATGCCAACATGGAGGATGCTCCAGGTAAGGGGGAGTCCACGGAGCAATGAGGGTAACAAGATGTTGATGTTTCTGAAGCAATTATTGCTATGCCTGTTGCTGCTGTACACGAAAAAGCCATTGATGACAAGGTTGGATCAAGGTATTGAGAGGGGGAGTTCGTACATGATTATACAAAAGAAGAATTAGCCAGAATGTTTGAAGTAGATGCTGATTCATTCGAGTTTGACTTCGAAGAAGAGTTGGTGAATATAAAGACGTTTGAACCAAGGAGTATGTGTATAAACGTGTGGCTGATGCTGATGATTATGATCGAGTTATATTTGAAGATTCTGACGATGACGAAGCTGAAAAGTATTCTAATCTGAATACTGATAAATTGCCATGATTGATGAGTTGATGAGTCAGATAGATGTTGATTTGTTGAAACAAAAGATTGATGAAGTTGTGAAGACGGGAGACATTCCAAAGCATTATACTAAAGAGCAGATTGCTGAGGCAAAAAGATCATGGTTTAAAGAAATGCCCAAGGAAAGAAAATTCAAAAGGCCACTAGCGTTCTTCACGAGAGACAAAGATAAATCACTGGGTGACATTCTAAGCTGGGGATGGATACGGGTCTTGATGTGTATGCTGTTAAAAGAGAGTTTGGGGTTCAGTACTTTAGACATCTGATTGATATCAAGACATTGCCGTATTGGGATGTTGAAGAGTTGGTACAGACCAAGAACATCAGTTTCTAGATGAAGTTCAGTGAACAAAGATTGTGGAAGGTTATAAAGTTTGAAGCGTTGAGGGGATTTGAGTTGTGGAAACCGTTTATTCCTAAACGCAGAATAAAGATTAACAAGAAAACAGGGGAAAAAGATATTACGTTGGTGATGAAGCGTCCTCGAGCAATGAAAAATATGCCACTGAAGCCAATCAAATAGGATTTTCATCCTTACTTTCTATGGTGGCAAATGGATCCAGAAACCAGTGAAGCTATGATTGTTTTGCGTGCTGATGAGAAATGGGATATAACGAAAGAAAAGGATCCAGAACGATTGATCGAAGAAGGATTTGGGGGCTATGGAGAATGATACGTATACTAGACCCAATGTGGCTAGTTAATTGCTCGAAGGAAGATGTGAAGTGCTTGTTCTTCAACAAGATTTGCTTTGATAAACGTGAAGAAGTCCAAGCAAAGCAATACCAAGGTGTGATTAACGTTTGCTATGCACATGGTATTAATTCAGGTCACATGTGGGAATCCAGATGGAGAGAGTTGGAGAAAGAAAAGTTCTTGAAAGAGGAGAAGTGACTAACAAAGATACACGAAAGGGGTAGAGAGGCAAGGATCAAACGTTTTCAGTTTATGAAATGGGCGCCTCCTACTGACAAACGCCTGTCCTAAAGCAAGAACGTCGTAAAACGTCATACAAGAACTTCTTCGGAAGATGTTAGAGATTGAAGACTAATCAAGACGCTGCGATAATATCCAAGGGGGAGTCTGTCGATGCATAATGTCTATTGTCTAGGTCTTGGATCGAGTCTATATGTTTAGGGCTTGTATATGTTTGATTTTGAAGTTTATTTAAGATGAATGTACAAGTTCGGCCGAAGTTAGTGTTGGCTGATCAAGTTCGGCCGAACTTGATCTAGCCAAAGACACCACTTCGAGCGAACTTCTAGCTCTATATATAGATGGTCTGGGTCATTCAATGTAAGAACTTTGCGACATTGATGGTGAAGCTCTGTCTATTTGGAAACTGAATTGTAACACTTTTGGACTTAATAAACAGACGTTTAATCAGTAAATCTTGTGTATTTGGTTTAACTTGTCATATAAATTCCGCATATATGGACAATAGATACAAATTTAGGTTCCCGAGCTGAGGAGGACGGTCCTAACAAATTGAACGTGTCATAGATCGTAAATGGAATTACAAGAGTGCGCAAGTGAAACCTTTACTGTTTTAACTGAACCGTGTCACCACACACACCTCGGCACACCGAGTCGTGTCACAACAGACATCCCAGCCCACTAACTGCGCCACGTGCTGTTCAACGCCCCAGTGTAGTTATGCCTAACAACATAACAGAGTTTAGGACGCGTGCAGTTGCCTGTTTGCCGACACACAGTCTGATCGTAGCAACTGGGTTTGTCAGACCAATAGTATTATCCACTGTCCACGGCTTACGTTAATCACTTGTAGTGGGGATAGTTCGTGTGTTAGGTAATTCACATCATCACAAGTTGGTGCAATTAACACAGTTTGTAACATGCAAATCACCCCAGAAACAGTAAAACAGTTTAAAAGTAGGGGAGTGAAACTCACAGTGAAAGTAGTAGTCTCAAACAAAGAGTGATCAATCAACTGGATCAGCTTTAATAACACGCATGCAAGTAGGGACTCAAATCAGTATCTAAGTTGGTGATGTTTATAAGTTGGATCCGATTATGAGTTTTCACCCCGGATTGAATCTATAAGATACTGTTCTGGTGATGGTTGTCAGGGTAGTATTAGTTTTTAGTTTGGCATCTTGGCACCGTTTCGTGTGCCAGCCAAAGTCGGTTGTTTAACATGCTCGGGTAATGGTACGGGAATATCAATAGTACCAACATGTTGTTATTTAAGAAAGATTAACTTTCCGTTAAGGGAGTTTGGATGTTTACGGAGTCCAGGTTGCCCAAAATTGAGTTTCCGCTTTCGCCGTCGGGGATTCTCCCGAACTGATTAGACACACCCCTAGTGTCCAAACGACCCTGGAATCTCCCGGGATACTCCCGGTGTTCCAGCTATAGCAAATGTGGGGTTCGGTCAGTTCCCGGTTCCGGCAGGTTCGTTACACGGTAAACTGCCGAAATTAGTTTAAAATAAACCGTTTTTAATTCCGTAAATTCCCCTTTAATCCATAAGTTGAATAAAAATCTGGAACTTTTTATATAAGTCAATAAAAATATGTAGGTTATGGGAAAAATAATTCGGGAATTTATTTAGTAATTTTAACTCCTCGAATAATTTATTTGTAAAACAGTATTTAACCGAATAACTCACATTGCTTACTATCCGATGTCCAAAAATTCCCAAAATATTCCAGGAAATCCCTTACATGTCCAGGAACTCCTTATAAAAATTTGAGATTTTTCCGATTTCGTTTTGGTGCGTTTTCGGCTACCGAAATCTCCCAAAAAACGCGAATTTTGAATCCGAATCAAAATTGAACCAATGGGCTCCCAAACTTCCCAGAACATTCCCTATATGTTCCTTAGTGTTCATGTAAATTTTGGTATTTTATTGACTCTGGTATTTTTCTGGATTTCTTTTGGTAAGACAATAAAAAATTCACCAAACATCATAGAAAATTCCAAAAAATTCTAAAATTTTACGTGGACATTCCTGTCAATACCCTACATCACCACACTAATTTTCAGCTCAATCCAAGCATCACGTGCCAAGTTATAGTTCAAAAATACTCTGCCTATTCTAGGCGAAGGTTTCGGGCGTTATACCTAGCGTAAGCTTCGTTCTCGCGTGTTTTTCTTGAGTCCAGAAGTGTGTGGGTGCTAGCTTCAGTACCTACACATCAAGCACAATCCAAACATGCCATAATTCATGTCAATCAAGCTTTGTTTCATTGTTTTTCGGTTAATTGCTTTGTTATTCGATTTTGGTCAGTTAGGGGTCGATTTGGGTATCAATAGCCGAAGTTTTGTGATCTTGGCTATCATATAACATCAGGGAATCCCTGGTGTGATCTTATTTAGCCAAGAATCATGTTTAAACCATCCATAATCATGGACTAAAAAGGGTTTTCTTTGTCTAGTTCATGTTTTCTCAAGAAATCATCATCAAAACCTTAATAATCTTGAATTATACCTTTGATGTGGCTGAAATAAGGTGAAGATCAGCTGTGTTCTTGAGTATTTTGAGCAGATTTGAGGTGAAAATGAAGAAAAAAATAAATAAAATAAATAAAAAAAGAGATATATGCAGGGGGGTCGCAAGTGGGGGCACCCCTACCCCACCAATTGCTTTGTCGTGCTTCGTTTTTTGCATCGAAAAGATGATGTTTATCTTCGGTTTTGCGTTTAGGTTCGTTTCCAGTCCCTTACGCGTCCCCGATTTGCGAAACAGACTCTTTTTTTCGCGTTTTTAGTGTTAAAAGACTCCGTTTAAAAAATCATGCATAACTGTCTCGAAACCCGACCCCGGTTATGTTTTAATCATAATAGGCTCGTATTAGGGTAGTTTAAGTGTTTTTAGGCTTGATTGACCGTTCCTTGCATGTTTGGTTGCCTTTTGTTGTTCTCATCACAAGGCGTTTCCCTAACCGGGAAGCTGCCTCATTTTGCGTGCCCTAGCTCCGATTTGCTTCAAGTTTTATGTCATGGTCTAAGGCACATAACTAAGATGTTTCGTGAACTCAGAATCTTAAATAGCCTTACCAATAGCCTAATAAGCATCGTCAAATGTTTAATGCGCTGTTAAACGGAAAGCTCCTGTTTAACACGTTGTTACAGGCTAAGGACACCAACCTTGCACGATTGGCCCTTAATAGTATCATGTTAACCATGACGTGCTCTCAGATTCCTCTGAGACATAACAGATATTGTTTAATCTAGCACGCAAGTCACACATGTTTTTAGGGTTTTCGCACAATTATTGTTTTAAGCATGCTTTAAAGTTTTGGACCGTTTAAGGTGTACCTGGTTTCGTCCTGGGTATCACAGGTAGGGTCCAAGGAAGGTAATATGTAGACAACCTTACCTCTACTCGGTGTTTATTTGACTTGCTCACTTGTTTTGATTTGTATCAGAAAGTTATGAGCTTAAACAAACGTAGGAGAATATGTGATATGAGATTTAGGTAGCATGGAGAGGCTTGTTTAGAAGAATTTGAACATTTCGGATTTGGTGCTTGTTCAGGTTAATATCATATCCTTTTAAATCGTTTAGTTGCAATTAGGGACGAGCAAATGGTACTGGGTACCGGTACGAACCGGTACCGAATTTACTGAACCGGGTATATTTTCGGTACCGGTTTGGTACCTATATTTACCTCTTTTTACCCTTAAATACAGGTACCAGGTACCGAGCCGTACGGCACCGGGTATATTTGGTACCGGTACCCACTTTCGGGGATTTTTGGTACAAGTACCGGTTGGCACCAAGCTCATCCCTAGTTACAATAAAGTTTATTTTCCACGCATAGAGTAAATTTAATTATACACCGACTTTGTGTTTGCAAATTGTAATAGGTAACTTTGAGCAATTACTAGACTTCATCAGTTAATGAATCAGGTAACCTAGCGCACTGATGGATTCAAACACACATAAGTAATTGTGTTTATTGCAAGTTTATGTTAGATATTTTGTTCTTACGATCCTTTCTATTTAATTATACAAAGAGAATTTAATTTATATTTAGCTTTGACTTTGTTGGGTTTAGTATTCATATAGCTAAAGATGACAACACTAAGAAAGATGTAAAGTGAGAAGAACAATAGGCACGAAGACGATGACTTACAAGTATTTTATTATTTTGTTTATTTTTGTTGGATACTTGTATTTATACATTTTGTAAATACGTATAAATTTGTAAATGTTCGAATGATGTTGTAAAATGTTACATTTTCTTTTGTTCTACTCGGTCGGTGATTATTATAGACTGATTTGCTATGGAAACGTATTATGGATTTATTTTTAGAGACTAATTTGCAGACTATACAAAATAAAGTTATTAAGAACTTAATAAATTTGTTACAAGAGACTGTTTTTCAGTTTCTAACACGCATATCCAGGACTAAAATGACATAGTATTAGAAACTGATTCCTTGTCTCAAAAGCATCTTATTAAGGATTGAATTGATGTAAAATCATGATACAAATGAAACGTATTAGAGACAAAATAGACATGATTTAAAAACTGATTTTTAGTCCCTAAAGAAATGTGTAGGGGACTAAGATGTAGTAGGACCAAAGACTGATTCTCTGTCACAGAATAATGCATTGGGGACTAAACGTATATGGTATCTGGATACAAATTTAGCAGTGAATTTATATGTGTTGGAGACTGAATGGTAGTTCTTATTGGTACCATGCAATTGAAACTGATATTCAGTCACTAATACTACTATCTAGAACTAGGTATCTGCCACTGGCTGGGGACTGACAAATCAGTCCCCAATAACCATTAGGGACCGATTTGGTTGTATCAGCTACTGATTTTTATGTCCCTGATACTCACTTTTTTTGTAGTGGAGGGTGATGCCTCGTGCGAGTGATACTTTGTACGAACCATCTGTTTGTCCCACGCCACTCTTCATTCAATTGTTCAAGCTATCGAAGACTGATGCCTTCTGTTTCTACGCACAGGCGAATTCGACGCTCTTCGCACTCTCCTCGGCTCACCGGTGTTTACTGTTTAAGCAATCACTGTGAGTATACTTGACCCCTTTTCGCTTTAATGCACTTTTGGGTGTTACATGCGTTCTCTATCAAAAGATCACAACACACTACTCTAAAACGCTTTCAAAATGCAAACCCATTATCGCATGACTATACGTGAAACGCTGAACAGTTGTGTGTTAATTGTATGCCTTGAGATTTGCTGACCACCCTTAACATGATAGCTGCTATAGGTTGACCCGCCACCTGTTCATTCAGGGGTGGTTAGGACTTGCTCTCGCTTGACTTTACTTGTCTCACTCGCGGTTGTGTTGGTTAGTCTATTT
Organism: Scalesia atractyloides; assembly: GCA_947069175.1. Lineage (NCBI taxonomy): Eukaryota > Viridiplantae > Streptophyta > Magnoliopsida > Asterales > Asteraceae > Scalesia > Scalesia atractyloides. Next base: position 49,136,673 of record CAMTDV010001633.1, on the reverse strand, counting down.
CGGTGTATGTAACATATATGTGTTCACATGACTACGTTAGTGCATGCTGGTTTCGTTAAACGCGTATTACTATTATTATGAAACCATGTGTACTCACATTTACATTATTGTATTGACTTTTAATTTAACGTATGCGACAGGTTGATGGATTTACGTATGCTGCAAATGGATAGGATTTCTAGAAACTCATTAAAATCTAGGTTGTCGGTTTTGTATTGTTTGAGAGACATGTAATCTGTTTTAACTTTCATGGAATATTTCTTTAATTGTATGGGAAATTAAACCTTTTAAATATTTTCATTGAATTAGTTGTTAAGGATTCTCTTGAACAATCTGATTCGCCTAGTGCCGCGCCTTGATGATTTTGCCATCGGTTAGGGTGTGACGCTCAAATCTTGGCTTTTCTTCAAGGTGTGGCTCGTAGCCTGAATCATAGTAACCTGCAAAAGTTTGATAATATCAGTAGGCAACAAATGTTTAAATGCATTGGTCAAAATTTCTTCTTCCTCAGACGAATAATTGTAATAATCTTCTGGTGCTTCGTCAAATGATGCCTCTACATAATCTTTTTCAACTTGTTCAGGTTCTTCAATATTTCAGCTAGCAATGCAAGACTTTCATTCTCTGTGATAAATTTGTTCCAATTGAACCTTTCATCTTTTTGGGTAATAACTAGAGCTTTATCTTTTGAGTTTGACGGACTATCTTCAATCTGCATTACCTTGTTCTGAGGTTGTGGTTGATGATATATGGCCTTCTTGTAATAATCATCAGCAAAAAGATTGTGGTTGCCCTTGACTTCTCTATTTGGACATTCTTTCTTAAAATGCCCTTTTCACGACAACTTGAAGCATGTTACTTTGGACTTAGCAAGCCCAGTTTGTCGTCAAGTCCTCCCAGGTTGTATCTTCCTGTAATTTCCATAAAGCGTTGAGCTCTTTGGACAATCGATGCCATACACCACTTGATATCAATCAACTCTAATTCCACTGGATCTATTTGATCTTAATCTTGCTTGGTCATTTCAGGATTTCCGATTCTACCAACTACCAGACTTTCATATGATTCGAGCACATTTGCATGTAAGGCCATGTGTTGTTTTGCTGTATGCTCATTGAAGTCTTGAACGTTTTCAAGGTTTGTAGCAATGTTGCACTGTAATATGTGCTGGTTTCAATTAGGCTGATTGCTTTAACCAGTCTTTGGATTATTGGAGCTCTCTGAGGATTGCGGGGCAAGAGGAGTATTAGGATCAAACGTTGAAAAAGATTGAATCCCACTGGATTGGCTTGAAGGTGGACTTGTTTTGTTTGCACTGAAGGCTGTTTGGATTTTCGGACTTTGTGTATCTGTAATAGGACTACCTTTGAAGTACAATTTTACATCTTGCTGAGGTTGAGCTCCCTTCTTCTTTGCCATCTTCTGCATTTCCAGTTCGTGCGCTTCCAATCTTTCAATAAACCTTGGCAAAGTGAAATTACTGTACTATGTTCCATTCTTCAAAATGGTTAGATAAGTTGACCATTCGCCTTCTTGTAAGGCATCAGCCAGTTTATCCACCAATTCATCGTTAGTTTTCTGAACTCCCATTCTTTTCATTTGAAACAACCAGATGACAATACCTTTCTATCAACTGTTTCATGCTTTCTCCTTTCAAAAAGTCGAAGTTATCGAATCCTTTTCTTAGTAAAGCCTTCTTACTTTTTCGAATCTGAGAACTTCCTTCAAATTTAGACGTAAAGCATCCCACAACGATTGAGCATTGTCTTCATGTTGTAAAAACGCTAGAATATCTTCCTTAATTGCTTGCTGGAGGATGTTCATCATCTTCTTTTAATTTATTAATTTTTCTTTTTCATTGTCCGTAAGTTGTGACAATGTTTTTTCTAATCCATTCTCATCTACCGGTGCTTCGTATTTCTCTTCTATTGCAAACCAGTGGGTGAAATGATTAGCCTGAACCTAATTGGTGAACCATTCCTTCCAACCATCATTGTCTCTAAATTCGTGAGCTTTGGCGGTTTCACCATCGTCCCCATCTCGCTGTCAAGATTCATGTTCTGTGCTGCTGCATTTGTGACTGCTGATGTGGCGAAAGCATTAATGAATTCTTCTTCTGTTTATCGAGATTTTCAAAACTTGTTTAAAACTGATTTGGTGTAATGTGACAAAACACGTTTCTCAAGAAAACTGGATACTGTTCTTCGTATGAGGAAAATAAGACTCGTGCAAGTCAGTTGCCTCGTGCGAGTGAGGCCTCGTGCGAATGAACAATCACCTTTTAAGAAACCTTTGATTCATGCGAGTGATCCTTCATACGAAGTGTAACAACCTGATCTTTCAGATTGTTATCCGAATCTCGTTATTTCCGTTTATTTCTGTTTTCAACCCGTTTTGTACTCTGAGATTTATTATAATGTTAAACTATTTTGAAACGTATTTTATATCGCTTATTTATCGCATTTAAATCGCTTACTACTCGCGACTCTCATCGCAAACTCAAAATCGCAGTTACTTATGCTACTTTATGTTACTTATGTGTTATAGGTGCTTTGTGATTTATAGTTGTACTCGCTATCGCAACGCTCTCGCTCACACGAATCACTCAATCACATTATTCTATTAACGTAACGCTTAACACCTCGCTAAAACGCTTAAACACGCTAAAATAGCAAAAACGAACGAAAATACCGAGCCGAAACTGGCCAGTTCGCACGAACTACTAGTTCGCACAAACTGAGGCCATCTCTTCCTCTCTCCTATAAATACCCAACACCTCCACACACACACTCCCCTTGCTGCCACTTCGCACCAAACCTCTCCTACCTGCATTTTTCTGATTTTTAAGTAAGAAACAACTTGTTTTCTATAAACGACAACGTTTTCCACTATGATTTTGCACAGGGCTACCTTCGATTTCATCTAAAACTTCTTTTTTTATGAAAATCTTCATCTTTTTCATAAAACCTTTTGCTTTTACCTTGGTTTCACACTTAGATGAGTGTTTTGGCTTAGCTTTGGCTTCCAAATATAGAAATATCATGATTTCAACTCACAAGGAGTGTAAATCCCAAGGAAAACTATTTAAACTCGATTTTCACACAAAACGGATAAGAACCAACCTAAGTTTCATTCACTAAAGCAGTGGAACGAAGCATTGTCAAAAACAGCATGAAATGGATTCGAATCATGTCCGTTCTAAGTGAAAACCTTGTCCCTAACGCACAAGACGCAAGACAGCCAGTTCGTATGAACTGGGCTGCTTCGTGCGAACTACTAGTTCACACGAATCAGCCCAAGTTCCTATGAACTGACTAAACTCGCTCAAAAGACCTCTCCGGCGCTAGGTTGGATCAATAACTTGAGGCTGGACGGATGACCACTCGATTTCCAGAAGATACGACGGGAAATCACTCGATTTTGGACACCAAAACAGCCTAAATTCACAACAGAAAGGCTATTTCGCATGAACTAGACACCTAGTTCGCACGAACCCATTTGTTAAGAATTTTGGTGCTACTTCGCACGAAGTACACATCTGTTAAAAGTCTGGTGCTACTTCGCCCGAAGTACCCACCTGATGAGAAATTGGTGCTGCTTCGTACGAAATTACGAACTAACACTAGTTCGTACGAATTAGACTGATACACCACCATACTTTGCTTCGACCGTTTCAGCACTTCAGAAGACTGATGCACTTCTATTCTCGCTTACAGGCTGTTCCGGCGCTCCCTTCAATCCGTAGTAGATTGTGTTTACTTTCTAAGCATGAACTGTGAGTATACTTGAACCCTTTTTCGCTTAAAACGCACTTTTGGGTGTTACATATGTTCTCTATATCAATACATGCTACACACAACGTTAAACTCTTTTAATGCTAACCGCTCTCGCATGTTATACGTGAATCGCTGAATGTTTGTTTGCTATGTGTAAATTATGAGGACTTGCAGACCACCCTTAGCAACGATAGTACTATAGTTTGGACTCAGCACCTGTCACAGCCCCCGACCCCACACCAGTTCATAGCATAGGCCATGTCACTTCCTTTTGCTTGAAGAATAGTGTTCCACCATTCTAAGGCTTCATTTTTAAAGAGATTGGAAGCATACATGACTTTGTCTTCTTCGGCACATTTGCTGATCTTAAGAACAGCTTCCGTCTTTTCCATCCATCGCAGTGCAGCTGTGGCTCCTTCACGGCCGGGAAACTCAGTTGGCTTACAGTCTAGAAATTCTTTATAGGAACATCCAGCAGTCATTGTTTTCATCTTTTTAGGTAATGGGTTTTGATAATATCATCATTATCTCCATTGACGTTGTGGCTAAAGTTGTTACTATGAGTACGCTTGCTACTCCCAGCTTTGGTAGGCTCTATGGGATTTTTAACAGCCTCAATAATTAACGGAATGGCATTAGCAATGCCTTGGGCGATAAGGTTTTCTATGGCCTCTTTGTTTAATGGATTTTCATTATGCGCATGAACTTCTTGATTATGTGATACTTCATTCGACATCTGAATTGCAATTATTAATATCATAGAACAATTAAAACAAAACAATCAGATATATTTAAATCTATATTCACAAAAATAACACATAGGTTATTTTGTATTAACCTCTTAACTTTATTGTTTAAGGTTAAAATAACACCTAAATGGCTTTTTGGATTCCCTTATAGATATACATATCCATACGATCATATGTTTCATATATTGTGATATACATACCATTCAGAAGGTTAATGTATTTAACAAGTTCATATTTCCAACAACAAGTCAGACATCAGGTCATAGTATTTTTCAGGGAATTTTGTAACTTTTTAACATAACATATACCCCATCTTACCCGGTCTTTCCGGAGAGGCTACCCCATCTTACCCGAACAAGTTGGAGAGTCTATCACACCATACCCAATCTTGTTGGAGTGGTAATTGTATTTCCCGTAAAAATAATTTTCTCAAGTCTAAACACTATCCTGGTGCTACCAGTTAATATAAAATTCCGAACTCTTTTGTTTAAGCTTAGGTATTATCACAACACTTAATTGCTTAAACCAGTGGTTGTGGCTCTGATACCACCTTCTGTCATGGCCCCTGACCCCACACTGGGAGCAGGAGCCGTGAACCAGTCAGGTGGTACCGGTGATCATTTAGAAAACAGTGCAGCGGAAATTTCATCAGGACCGTAGTTAGGAAAAATATCAGAGTTTAGAAACACCGGATTTTTATTTATTAAACAGATGGGAATAAAACCCATGTTTTATAAAGGTAGCTTTTAATAGGAGATAAACCCGAATTCATAAAACAACATTTCTTAATTTAATTGATAAAATAAGCCACTCCTTTAAGCCTTTTGGTGCTGTATCCCAACTCTTAATCTGATCTACTGAAATCACCTGAAACATGTTTTTAAAAATATTTTTGTCAGCAGGAACTACTGGTGAGTTCATTCAATTTGTACAAAATGACACATTCTTAAATTCACAGCATTAAGAGTTTTTACATTTGTTTATCTTACCAAACTACTATTGGCTAGCTCATTGTCCAATAGCAAAGAAACTTATTTTAAATAATATTTGTCACTATGTGGCAGTTCCTGTGACTGTGGTCATAACACTCATTGGCTAACCCATTGTCCAATAGTGAAGATTATCAAGTATTGTATAAAAAACCCCACATACTGACAGTAGTTTCCCAGTAAGAATACAAAGACTTAATCACTGTAATATAACTTGGAAAACATTTAGGGTTTGCAAAGCATTTGAGAAAAGGAGAATGACTCACTTTGTAGTTTTAAGGCTGTTATCTTAGAGCTTCCCGATGTTATTTCTAAGTTCCTAATGACATTATAATGCAACACGTGTTAGTGAAACAACCCAACTTAAACTTTAACGATACATTACGAGACAAAACCCCAACGTAGTTTACAAAGTATAGCCTTATATACAGGCAGCACTTTGGCATCCGTTGATGGGTTTTAGATCAATCGGACAGAGTATTGAATCAGTGATTAGGGTTAATACACTTACAACGCGACAGAGTTTATCAGGTTTAGGGGTTTAGGGGGTGTTTGCAAGAGAACAGGGCTAGAGGGAGTATACGAACGAGTCTCTCGATCGATTTTGTGTAGAAACTTCAGTCCCACGCTGCCGGTTATATAACGCGTCGCGCGGGATACCCTGGATTCTGGCATGACGCGCGGGGGCGGTCGGCCTGGCATAGGTCTGCCACGTGTCCACGTAGGTCATACACGTGGCGCGATATTGTGACACTGTCCCTGGCCACCTTTTTCGTCCAATCGGGTGTTTTCTTGATTTTCGTGCTGGTTCTTATTGCGTATGCTCGGGTCTTGATTCCACTTGGTTTGGTTTTTAATTGTGTATCTAATATGGGTTCTTTTGTGCCGGTTGGTTCGTCAATCACCAAGTTTCTTAACCGCTATGTTTTCTGATCGAGTATCCAACTTTCATCGCGCATACCAGGGGTTTTAATTACGGGTTATTGCTGGGAATATTTTTGAGGGTTGTTACAGCACCCGATTGGTTCGGGGGTTGTTAAGGCTCGCATATTGACTTTACATGCGCGTTCGCTGTTGTGAACACGTATCGCGCATACTCCACCTCGCAGTCGTGTTGGTTAGCTTGTATCATTGTTGTTAGCATACTTAGATTTGCCTCTCTACGTGTCACATGTTGTTATGCGTAAACGCTTTATAGCGATTATTATGCTATTAAACCTGTGTACTCACCTTTACTTATTGTATTGACTTGTATTTTAACGTATGTAACAGGTTGATGGATTACGATGCAATTGGACTTAGGATTATCTTTAGAAACTTGTAATAAAAACCTAGTTGTCGAATTGTATTGTTTGAGAATGATGTAATCCGTATGCCTTTTGATATGAATGTTTAGTTCGATTGAATGGGAAATTGCATATTATTAAATATTGTCATATTAATAGTCGTGGTGGAAATTCTTGAGCAATTTGTTCGCTTAGTGTCGCGCTCCAATGATTCCGCCATTGGTTTGGGTGTGACAGATTGGTATCAGAGCCATAACTATAGGGAATTAGGTAGAATTGGCATGTTCGACCTAGTCTATAGTCTAAGTACCAAATTAGACTGCTCTTCGACTTAAATACTTAAACTACTTGTTTTAAATGCTTACATGCCTTTCCTAATGCTAACAGTACACGCTTGAAAACGCTCGTATAACACAAACGAGGGATTGTGTCGAGACTACGTGTGAAAACCAAGAACTCTCGATAAGGTCACTCACTCCGCGTATCATTTATCGCACGAGATTCCCCCGTTGAGTTAGGAGTGACATCCACATCTCGACGGAAATCTCCACCTCTATTTTGTGTTTTACCACAATTATGGGATGAAGTTGTTAAGTTAGGGGTGAAACCCGCATCTTAATAATGAAATTCCCCTCTTGATTTTAATCTTACTAAACTCTCAACTATTCCGATGACTCGGGGCGCATCGTAACTGGAAGGATAAATGCCGTTAGCCGTAGTATGGCGAGAGCATTTGTCTATTAGGCCAAAGCGTGTGCTCGAACTCAAAGGAATGGTTGAATTACTTTGGCTAGTCGATGTCTAGAAACCCAGGACGCTCCATTTGTTTTAAGCCTGCAATCGCCAATTTTACGCATCATCGAGTTTTATTATTAATTATATGTTTAAATTTGTGAATTTTACGTTTCATCGATTTCCCGTTTTATTGCTTTTCGTTTTACAAAATACGCACAGCTCTCGTAATCGAAAATGCTAATTTATCGCAAACCAAACTAAAACGCTCAACCCACTTACGCGAATGTCCTCATACGCGGTATTAATCGCTTATTACGCTTATACTACTCGCATCTCATAACGTGCTACGCAAGATTTAGTGAAGGTGAATACGTGCAGAATATGTGCTTATGTGCTTACATGATTATGTGTTTACGTGTTTATATGCTTATGTGGATACGTGCTTAGATGATCACATGCCTTATGTGAATAATAATATATTATGATGTAAAATGCAAACTTTTAAACAAAACCCATTATAATCGAATCTCATCCAATCTTTGTCTGTAGATGGTTTCCATGGGATCTCACACTCGCCGCAACGCCCAGGTAACAATGCCGACAAACGAATTGCCTCGCTCGTGGCCAAGCAGATGGCCATGGTAATTGCCCAGATTGTTAGCGGGATCCAGGCTGTAAGCAGCAATTCATCTGTGGACTCTAAGGGCGATGCCCCGAAATCTCGGTTCAGTTTCAAGCAGTTTAAAGCCTGCGGTCCTGCAGCATTCACAGGCAAAGACGGACCGATCAAGATGTTTCACTGGTTTGACTCGATCGAAGTCACATTTAGGCAAAGCAGATGTCCTAAAAATCTCTGCACCGTTAATGCCACTGGAGTCTTCAGTCAAGGGCACTTGACTGGTGGACTGCCGAGCACAACAGGCGCGGTAATGACGAAGCTTACTCTCTCGCGTGGGAAGAACTTAAGGAACTCATGATCAAGGAGTTCTGCCCACCGCACGAAATCCAAAATCTTGAAAATGAGTTCTGGAATGTCAAGCAGGTGGGATGTGACAACGCAGGTCTCACCGCCCGCTTTAAGCAACTTAGCCTCATCTGTCCAGGCCAAGTGGATACCACCGAGAAGGCCATCAAGAAGTATCTCCGCGCTCTCCCCGACTATGTCGCCGACTTTGTTAATGCAGCAAGACCAACTACCATCGAAGAGACTTACTAACTCGCAGCCGAGATCAAGAACAAACGAGTCTTAGCTGGAGCTTTCAAGGTCCTGACAAAGAATTTTAGCCAAGGAAACTGTCTTTACGCCAAGTTCTCCAAGTGTGAATTCTAGCTTAATGAAGTTCAATTTCTCGGTCACGTCATCAACGACCAAGGAATCCACGTCGATCCTGCCAAAATTGAAGCTGTAAAGAGTTGGAATACCCTGAAGACTCCGTCCAAAATCCGTTCTTTCCTCGGATTGGCAGGTTACTACCGCCGATTCATCGCCGACTTTTCAAAATCATTGTACCCCTCACCTCTTTGACTCATAAGGATAAACCTTTTGTTTGGAGTTCCGAACAGGAGGAAGCCTATTAGACTCTCAAGCGTATGCTTTGCAACGCTCCCGTTCTCGCACTTCCCGATGGAGACGACGATTTCGTCGTTTATTGTGATGCCTCTAACATAGGTGTCAGTTGTTCTCATGCAATGAGACAAGGTTATTGCGTATGCATCTCGACAACTCAAAATCCACGAGAAGAACTACACTACCCATGATCTCGAGCTCGGTGGAGTCGAGTTTGCGTTAAAGATATGGCGACACTACCTTTATGGTACAAAGTGTACGGTCTTCACCGACCATAAGAGCTTACAACACATCTTTAACCAGAAAGAACTAAACATGCGCCAACGCAGATGGGTTGAACTTCTCTACGACTATGATTGTGAGATACGTTACCATCCCGGAAAGTAAACGTCGTAGCCGATGCTCTCAGTTGACAAAGCTATGTGTATAGCATTCATGACGTTCCAGCCCAGAATAAACTCGAAACCCTGATTCGCGATACCAGCACGCATGTTTTATTGAGAATACCTTGTATGAGGAAATGAAATGTGGTGCTGAAACTCAGCTGGAGAACAAGTCTAACGGGATCTATTATTTCTGAATCGCATTTAGATCCCAGTCGCAATAATCTTCCAGAGTTACTGATGACCGAAGTCCATAAGTCTCGATATTCCATTCACCCCGGTGCCGATAAGATGTACCAGGACCTCCGTTCTAGGTATTGGTGGTGGGCATGAAAAAGGATATCGCTCTGTATGTTTCGAAATGCTTAACTTGTGCAAAAGTTAAAGCCGAACATCTACAACCCTCTGGCTTGCTTGAGCAGCCCGTTATCGCGATGTGAAATGGGAGAGTATAGCTATGGATTTTGCTACAAAACTCTCTCGCACCTCTTCTGGTCACGATAGCATTTGGGTTATCGTCGATCGCCTCATGAAATATGCTTATTTCATTGCCATACGAGAAGACTATAAGGTAGAACGATTAGCACGAATCTATTCCTACGAAGTCATTTGTCCACACGGGATGCCTCGTGACATCATCTCTGGTCGTGATGGTCGCTTTACGTCACGTCTCTGGAAGACTTTCCAAGCTGCACTCGGTACTAAACCTAATCTTAGTACCGCATTTCATCCTCAGACCGATGGTCAGACTGAGCGCATAATTCGCACCCTCGAAGACATGCTTCGATTGTGTGTTATAGATTTCGGTAGTAATTGGGATACGCATTTACCTTTAATAGAATTCTCGTACAATAACAGTTATCATACTAGTATCCAAATGGTACCATTTGAGCGCTATACGGTAGAAAATGTCGATCGCCTATTGTATGGCACGAGATCAGAGACGTTCACCTCACCGGTCCGATTTAATACAAGAAACGACAGACAAAATCCTCTAAATCAGAGACAATCTCCTGAAAGCTCAGAGGCATTATAAGATATGCTGATAAACGTTGCAAGCCCCTACAGTTCGAAGTGGGAGATCATGTTCTCTTAAAGGTTTCACCTTGGAAAGGAGTGATCCGTTTCGGAAAGAAAGGGAAACTAGTGCCAGATACGTGGGTCCCTTTAAGATTCTGGAAAAAATTGGTAAAGTGGCTTACCGACTCGAATTACTGGAAGAACTCAGCAACGTGCATCCGACTTTCGACGTCACAAACCTCAGAAAATGCCTAGCTGAAGAAAATCTTCATGTGCCTCTCGAAGACTTGCAAATCAACGAGACTCTACACTTCGTGGAAAAGCCAGTAGAAATCATGGATCGAGAGATCAAGAAACTTCGACGCTCTCACATTCCTATTGTGAAGATCCGGTGGGAAGGCAAACGCGGCGCCGAGTTCACTTGGGAACTCGAAAGTGATATGAAAGCTAAATATCCACATCTCTTTGTTACATCAACTGCTTAAATTTCGGGACGACATTTCCTAAAGTAAGTTTGACTATAACAACCCGATCTTTCGGATTGTTATCCGAATCCCGTTATTTCCGTTTATTTTTGTTTCGAACCTGTTTTGTACTATGAGATTTACTGTAATGGTTAAACTATTTCGAACCATTTTATATCACTAAAGCAGTGGAAAGAAGCGGAGTCAAAAACAGCCTGAAATGGATTCGAATCACGTCTGTTCCAAGCGAAAACCCTATCTGTAACGCACAAGACGCAAGACAGCCAGTTCGTATGAACTGGGTTGCTTCGTGTGAACTACCAGTTCACACGAATCAGCCCAAGTTCCTATGAACTGACTAAACTAGCTCAAAAGACCTCTCCGGCGCTAGGTTGGATCAGTAACTTGAGGCTGGAGGGATGACCACTCGATTTCCAAAAGATACAACGCGAAAACACTCGATTTTGGACACCAAAACAGCCTAAATTCGCACCAGAAGGGCTACTTCACACGAACTAGACACCTAGTTCACACGAAGTACCCATCTGTTAAGAATTTTAGTGCTACTTCGCACGAAGTACACATCTATTAAAAGTCTGGTGCTACTTCGCACGAAGTACCCACTTGATGAGAAATTGATGCTGCTTCGCATGAAGTTCCACATCTTACGAACTAACACTAGTTCATACGAATTAGATTGATACACCACCATACTTCGCTTCGACCATTTCAGCACTTCGGAAGACTGATGCACTTCTGTTCTCGCTTACAGGCTGGTTCGGCGCTCCCTTTAATCCATAGCAGATTGTGTTTACTTGCTAAGCACGAACTGTGAGTATACTTGAACCCTTTTTCGCTTAAAACGCACTTTTGGGTTTTACATACGTTCTCTATACCAAAACACACTACACACAACATTAAACTCTTTTAACGCTAACCGCTCTCGCATGTTATACGTGAATCGCTGAATGTCTGTTTGCTATGTGAAAATAATGAGGACTTGCAGACCTCCCTTAGCAACGATAGTACTATAGTTTGGACTCAGCACCCGATTGGTTAGGGGGTTGTTAACTTTACATGCGTGTTCGCAGTTGTGAACACGTTTCGCGCATACTCCACCTCGCAGTCGTGTTGGTTAGCTTGTATCATTGTTGTTAGCATACTTAGATTAGCCTCTCTACGTGTCACATGCTGGTTATGCGTAAACGCTTTATCGCTGTTATTATGCTATTAAACCTGTGTACTCACCTTTACTTATTATATTGACTTGTATTTTAACGTATGTAACAGATTGATGGATTACGCTGCAATTAGACTTAGGGTTATCTTTAGAAACTTGTAATAAAAACCTAGTTGTCGAATTGCATTGTTTAAGAATGATGTAATCCATATGACTTTTTATAAGAATGTTTAGTTTGATTGTATGGGAAATTGAATGTTATTAAATATTGTCATATAATAGTCGTGATGGAAATTCTTGAGCAATCTGTACGCTTAGTGTCGCGCCCCGATGATTCCGCCATCGGTTTGGGTTTGACACGAAGGACTATTCGTACGAGTATGATTAAAACACTTCTTGAGAAAAGCTTGTTTTCGTGCGAGTGTCTGTTCGTACGAGTGGCTAGTCGTACGAGTTTTTCTTCTGCTCGTACGAGTAGCTCAGGTCACAAAACTGATGGTTTTTGAAATTTTCGACTTGATTTTGTTTGACTTTAGATCTGTAAGTTTCAGGGATTTGTTAATGTTGATTTTAATGTGTTATACTAAAATCCTTGTCCAATTCGTCCATGAAATCCTCTAGATCTGAAGTATGTTTCAAAAAAGAGTAGAAATAGAGATCTTCAATGGTTGAATCTTCAAAGGCTGAAACTTGTTGTTTGTACTCAAATCAGGCCTCAAGGCTCTGATACCACTTGTGAGAGGACCGTGTCTTCTACGTGAGCACCAGACCGATTTGACTTAATTAACGGAGGTGTAATTCATTGTTAGCAAGTTTGACAAAGAATCAGATCTAGTGTTTAACGTCACTGCTTCTTATATTGATAAACATGGAAGAATACAGACCCTAAACGGACAGGGCTTCGCCTCAGTCTCACAAAAACAGCTAGCTAACCCAACACCCAAGCTCCACTATATATAGGCCAACATGGCTCGCACAAGGAGTGGTGTGCAGCCTCGTATGAGTGGTGCTCCGTACGAGTGACAAAGTGTCACTCGTACGAGGCACACATGGTCACTCATACGAGGCAGCTAATAAACCTATCAAACTTAATTTTTGAAATTCAAAGCCCTATTTACATGACTGGCATAGCCTAGACGTAGGCAATAGACATTGTGCACCAACAATACTTTTATGTCTCGTTTTTGCCATGTCAGGCTATACCGCGACCAGTCCGGGAATGAATAGTGTGTTCGCATTTCTGTCGCCAGTCTAGGACATAGTTTTGAACTGTTTCTAATTGTGACGGATTTGTTATTATACTAAGCTATGATTTTGTAATTCCTAGACTTTTAAGACTTAATTAAGTAAAAATCAAGTCGAAATTATGCGAAATAAAGAATGTAATGGTTGTTTAGGTTGTACGGAATTACTGCTATTTTACCGAATGTCACATCACTTTTAAAAAACTGTTAGTCAAAAAACAAACCAAAACCAGCAACACCAAAAATACTCTAGATGGCAAACAGAAGCTCCTACCACTGGGCAGACCGCTTTTAAAACACAATTCTCTAGATGGTTACTGGAAGAAAAGAGAGCCGACATTTTAAAACTAATAAATCTTAAAAGTATTATTTATATAAGTTTACGTTGGAAAAAAAATATATATATTGTACAAACTTATAAAAGAAACCAATAAATAAGTTGACATACAATATAAAACAAAGAAAAAATAATGACTTTAAAATAAAATAATAATCATAGAAAGTTTAGTTAAATAAATTACAAACTTTAGAAATCAAATTTAAACATATTTGATGTAAAAGGGTAGAATGTGTTAAAAAGTAAAATGGTAGACTGTATTAAAAATAAATTGGGCATTCCTTGAAACGTGGAGGCAGTATAGGATATAAGGAATGAGTTATAGAATTAGAGAATGACACCTATTAAGATTCATTCCTTGTTTACCAAGAAAATCAACTATAAAATGGAAAATTTTCACATGACTTACCCTCACAACCAGTTATCTTCTATCTCAATATCCTTGTATTTCTCCTACTCTTAAAAATATCTATATATTAATAAATGAGATGATTTGGGCCATGTGGTATGTGATGGTGGAGCAAATTTTCTTATGTGACATGTTATTATGTAGGGTTGTGTTAATTTTGAGAGGAATCCATTCTCAATACACAAATAAACAAACATTGGAGGCGGATCCGAACTTTATTTGGGTCGGGCTGTTAATTTTGGATCCTTTATATTGCTTCTAATAACTCCTTCTTTCATACGCTTCATTCCAAACCCTAATAGACTCCATATTTCATCTTTCATCTCTCTCTCATCTTCCGATCGTAATCTTCTTCTTATAATCAGGAAATTTCAGCATCAAAGGTAAAACAAATAAATCGAACCTACAATATGGTTTCGTTATGGTATTCGATGATAGATTATCAAAAATAACTTAATCGTCGTTTTTCAATTTTTTTTGTTGATCTGTAAAGAACAAGTGCAGGTATGTTATTTAGTTTTGATCTTATGTATAGATGTCTTTAATTGAAAGCTTTTATAATGTTTCTTTCTTTTGTTTTGCATTAAAAATGGTAATATGGATTATCATCTTCATTCTCCGATTTTAATATTATATTGGATGTTTCTGCATGTGTTCTTCGATTTATCATACTAACTGATATTTTTTTATTTGTTTTTTCTGATGAACCCTATATCATATCTTACATTCGGGCTTAGATTTTAGGTGAAAGATATAGGTTAGTTTAAATCTGATGTTGTTTCCTTTTTTATCGTTATTGTTCATAGATTATCATACTTACAGATTTTTTTTAAATTTATTTACTCATGACTGAACCCTAAATTTTATGTCACAATCGCATTCTGTAATTTTCTCCGAACAAAACAAAACAGGTTTGTGATATTTTGTTTTTATTTTTCAAGAATATGTTTGTTTTTTATCTATTATGTTGATCCTTAAAAAGATTTAGTTACCTTCTTTATTTTTGTATGATTTGTTTTTTATCTATTAAGATTTTATATCTATAATTAGATTGCTTTTATATAGATTTAAAACTTGTTGTTATATCATTTGCAGACATGTTTCCCAGTCCTTCTTTCTTAAAGTTAGTCATGGATGATCGTGTATTTTGGTATGTTTATTTCTTTTATGTCTACTAAACATAATTCTTTCTACTGATATGTGTTTTTTTTGTGTGTGCATATGAAGTACCAAATGATTATGCGACATTACTATGTTACTGTTTTAAAAATGTTTTAATTTTTTAGTACTTTACATTATTTTAGGAATTTCCATCTAATTCAAACAAATAAGGAAACACTGATAATTGATTTATGTCAAATTATTTTTGGAAATATATATGGGGATTTTTGTAAAATGTTTTAAACATTATATGAAGATATATTGGTATGTAGTTTAAAATTATGATACATTATTCAAATCAAATCTTTTACTAATTCACAAACAATCATAACTATTTTGGAAACTAATTTTGATACATTATTCTTTTAGATAAATGTTTTATTCTTTATTTGTTTATCATTACTCTAATTGCATTGATGTGTTTTATTGTAGTAAATGTTACTTAAGTGAATTGGTCATCCTTTGTTATATAATAACAATACTTTTCTATATTTTCTCAGGTTTTCCAAGCTAATATAAGTTATCTGTTGTTGAAGGATATTTTAGGAGGTAACTATCATTTTGCACTTAGCAAAATATTTCTCCCAACATACCGATATGATAATTAATATTCCATTTTATAATGTAATAACTTGGAAAATCAGTAAAATAAGTTTGGGATTATCTGTATTTCGGTTTACATATCAAAAATTTAAATTTAGTTATATATATGTTTAAAATTCAACACTTATTTTTGGTAATATGAATACCTAATACAATTAACATTTATTGTATTCGAGAGTTTGTTTTTTTAATCATCCTTAATATTTTAATATTATTAACAGTATATATACATAATATTAAAAAGATTAATATTAATATAATATAAGATTAGTATAAGAATATTATGTAGTCGCATGATTGTATATACATATTATACACTTTATTTTTTTATAAATTTCTAAAAAAATCTTCTGTGATTGCCATTTGACATACTATTACCAACAATTTTTCCATTGCTAATTCTTATATAAATAGCTATAACTTCGTTCTTGAATCATTATTCTGGTTCAAGAATTAAGTTTTCTGTTTGATAAGCCACTTTGTAGAGGTAATCCATGTGTTTTGCAAGTCATATTATTTTTATAATAATATAATAACTTTTTATTGTATTGAAATCTAAGATGGAAAATTAAGGTCAAATTACTTTGTTGAATGATATTGATGCTCTTACTACAAACTACACTATCAAAGTGAAGATTGTGAGTTTGTGGAGAAAGAAGATGAGAGGTAATGATAGAGAGACATATCGTATTGATATGATATTGATGGATGGGATGGTAATTTCTTACATTTATTCAGTCTCAACATTCTATTATCTTTAGTAAATATTTGATGATTTATTGATTGCATGATAACTTTTTGTTTGCATGTTATCTATTATTTGTTCACAGTGTTCCAAGATTCAAGCTTCGTGCTTACATAAGTTGTTTTCAAGGTTTGAGAGACATCTAAATGTTGATGAATGCCTTATTGTCAAAAGGTCTTCTCTTGGGGCGAACATTGCATCATTCAAGATTGTCCCTAACAATCAGAAATTATCTTTTTTCTATCACACATATGTGGACAAGTGCACTAATTAAGAAGGTCCACAATTTGTTTTCAATTTTATTGATTTCAATGATGTTGTTTCAAAAAGGATCAAGGAGGGTACAACAATAGGTTTGTTCCATAAATTTTTAAACGTCTTTATACAACAATATTCAACCACATATTAAATTGTAGTTTATGTGGATGTATATACTGACATCATTGTTTTTTTTTTGTACTTTTAGATTTTATTGGTTACGTTGTCATTTGTTATAAGATTGAGGAAACTATCAAAAAGGATGGGAGTAAAGGGAAACGGCTCAATCTTAAGCTTCAGGATCTGGAGTAAGAAAGTTTTATAAGTGTATCTGTTTGTTTTTCATATTATGCTACACTATTTTGACAATCATTTTATTTTTTATTTTTTTACATATATGATATTGTAGAGATGTTGAAATTGATTTAACTCTTTGGGATGATTATGCTAAGGACATGTATTCTTACATGATTTGTTGGTGCACATGTGTCTATTGCCTACGTCTAGGACAAGTTTATTGTACAGATAGGGTTTCGTAGTGTCAAAAGTTTCGTTTTGAAAGTTTTGTATGATGTTGATTATTTTCGTACGAAATCTGGTAGAATTTTCACACGAAAATTTCGTGCGAAAATCCAAGCCTCCTAGTCTCCTAGTTGTTGTCAAGTCTTGCCTATAAATAGGTGTCTTAGGATGTGTGTTAGGCATGCTTGTTTTGGTGATTAGTGGTGAAGCCCTGCTCGAGTCTGTAATCGTTTCAACGTTAATCAATACAACAGACGGTTAAACAGTAATCATTGCTTGTTCTTTGTTTGTTCAATCAGCTAACAATGAATTCCGCCTCTGTTAGCTGAACAAGTCTGACCGGAAGCTCACAAGTTGGGTCCGATCCTAAGCATTCACCAGCGGTATCAGAGCCTTAAGGTCTTATTTGTGAACAAACAACCAAGTTTCAGCTGGATTCAACCTTCAAAGTTCAAGATCCATCCATTGGAAACTCTTCTTCTACTCTTTCTTTAATCTAGATCTGAAGGATTTCATGGACAATTTGGACTAGGTTATTAGTATAACGTACTAAAATCAATTATAAAGAGTTCACTAAAACAAAACGAACCTAAAATCCATCAAAATCATGCTTGAAATTGCCAAAAACGTGAAATTGTGAACAAGTGCTCAAAGAAGACAAGTATTTCCGCACGAAACACTAGTTTTCGTACGAAAATCAAGTTTTCGCACGAAAGTAAAATTTTCGTACGAAAATTCAATTTTTCGCACGAAAATCAAAAGCAATATTTCGTACAAAAAATTATCAGTTTTTGTCTAAATTTTCAATCGGTTTCAAATTAACCAGTTTTAATCTGTTTCTCTGTTTTAAGCATTTTCAAGATGTCAGGTGAGAAAGAATTTCATAACGCATTCGCTAAACTAGCAGTCACAGCTTTCGTAGCAGCCCAGAAAATGAATCTAGAAAATGCAATGGGAACCACTACAAAGCCTCCAAAGCTCATGAACATCAAAGACTACGAGAGTTGGAATGAGCGTTTAAAGAACTGGGTTCAAGCGACAAACTTAACAATTTGGTTCGCATTGAGAACAAGTATCAACCACCACTGAATGAACTTGGAATTGAGAAAACAGTGGCTCGTATGTCCGATGACGAACGAGAAAAGTACATCATTGAGAAGAAGATGATGAATCTCCTTCAGCAGGCCATAAAAGAAGAGATCTTAGTTCTCCTACAACACGATGAAGACGCTCATTCATTGTGGCTCGCCTTACGATTAAGGGCACAAGGGAGCACTAATGTTAGAAAAGGTAAGAAGGCGCTGCTGAACAAAGAATTTGAAGTGTTCAACATTCTTCCGGGCAAGAACATGAAGCAACTCATAGAAAGGTATTGCCACCAGGAAGTACAGATGAAGCGTATGGGAATTGTCAAGACAAATGAAGAGCTAGTCGACAAACTGGAAGATTCTTTGCCTGAAGGAGATGGGCAACATATCTAACCATCCTGAAGAATGGAGCTGAGTATGACAGTCTCAGTTTGCCAAGATTCATAGAAAAATTGGAAGGGCATGAACTAGAGATGCAGAAAATGGCAAAAGGCAAGAAATCAAATTCGCAACAGGACATCAGTTTATACTACAAAGGAAATCCAAACACTCATGTTCAAAGTCCCAAGATCCAGACATCTTTTAGTGCCAGTTCAAATGCTAGTCCTACCTCCAACCAATCAAGTGGATTCCAAACTTTTGCTTCCTTCAATCCAAACAATCACCAAGGACAACAATCATCTCAGAGCTCAAGTCAACCACAAAGAAATCAGCAAAATCAATCCAATTCTAACCAATGGATCTTGCAATGTAACATCGCAGTGAATCTCCAGAACGCTCAAGACTTCAATGAGCAAAATGCTAAGCAACATACGGTGCTCCTTGCAACAGTTCTAGAATCCTATGAAAGTCTTGTAGCTGGTCGAACCGAAAATTCATAAATGACTAAAGAAGACTATGACCAAATTGATCTAGAAAAGATGGAATTGATCGACATCATGTGGTGCATGGCATCAGTGGTTCGAAGGGCTCAGTGTTTTATGGAAATAACTGGAAGAGATGATTTAAGGGGCCTTGATGGTAAATTAGGATTTGATAAATCCAAAGTTACATGCTTCAAATGCAGAGAGAAAGGACACTTCAAGCGTGAATGTCCTAATCGTGAAGTAAAGGGAAATCAGAATCCATTTGGAGATGATTATTACAGAAAGGCGATTTATCATCGACCTCAGCCAGAAAAACGAATGGCTTAAATCGAAGATGGACCCTCAAACTCAAAAGACAAAGCTCTTGTGGTCACACAAGAAGATGAAGGGTTCAATTGGAACAATTTCATTTCCAAGAAAGAAAGTCTTGCACTTGTTGCTGAAATCATGGAAGAACCTGAAGCATCTAAAGAAGTTACAGAAGAACAGATGGAAGAAGTTTTGGCAGATTACTTCAGAACATCAGCAGAGGAAGTGGAACATCTTGCAAGTACTCCTAAATCCTGTTTATTTGACACAATTCTGAAAACTTTTGCAGGTAGCTTTGAGTCTGGATATACAGAAGAAAGTTATAAGGAGACAAAATCTGAGTGTGTGGAGGTGATTGATGTAACCATGCCTGTAACACTGGAGAGTTTAACCGATATTGCCAACAAAGCACTCATGGCCAATACAAACGAGGTAGTCAGTATGGAAAAACATGTAGAAAAGGTTGAAACAGCTAAAGAAACAATCAAAGCTCAAATTGTCGAATTGGTCAGGCCATGCTTAAAATGTGTAGAAGCATGTGAGCTATGTGCTGAGAAAGAGAAAGCTTTTAAAGAACTTAAAACATACAATGATAAGCTGTCATACGATTACAACACCGTAAAAGAATCATATGATAAGCTCAGCAGGACCATTCGACAGTATGAGAAAACTGTCAAAGAAGATGACAAAACACTTTCAATGCTCAAAGCAACGGTGATGGACAAACAAATGGCCATTAATATTCATATTAACACAATTGTTGAGCTAAAAAGTGAACTGGAGAAAACTAAAATTGAAACAGAAAGGGTTAACAAATTGTTAATCAGTTACTCTACCAACATGTATGTCCTCGATCACATTCTGCCAAAACCAAAAAGCAGCAAAGATGGTAAGAAAAATGATAAGAGTCTTGGGAAATGTTACGATCATGTTCCACCTCCTATGTAGAATAGCTATGCTAAGAAACATCCTGACAGAATGGAAAAGGCGCTGAATTTAAATCTTCTCACTGAAAAGAATAGTGAGCTGCCTGAAACTCTTGATGTAACATATTCCAAAACAAAAAAGGGATGTGAATCCGAGGTGGTAAACAAAGTGTTTGAAAATGTTTTTGAAAATGAGTATGATAGCACAATTTACGAAAGTGCTAAGTCAAACAATGAGAAATCAGAGTCAAGTTCACCTTCTGAAAGTGAGAAAAGTTTTCACGAAAATTTTATCACAGCTTCAGACAATAGTTTAAATGATATCTACAAATTGAAAGGATCAGATAAACTATATACTAATGAAGAATTTCCAGTCCAGAATGTAAACTTTGATCGTGTCGATAAATTAAACTCATTGAAGTTGAAAAATCTGAACTTGAGAAGAATGTTGCTGGTTTCTACTCAAAGCCAAAGAAATCTAACAAAAACATTCATCAAAGAGGTAGAAGTTATCCTGAAAACAAAAGGGATGGGTTAGGGTTTGAAAAGAAAAGAAGTAACAAAACCCGAAAGGCAAATTTTACAAAGAAAGTTGAGTTTGTTTTTGGAACTAACACTGTTGAAGAAAAAGAAATCATTAACAAACAAACCAACGAAGAGTTTAAGAAAGAAAAGGAGCTTCGTGAACAGGCCTTAGAACATACTGTTGGAAACGACAGTAGAACGTGCTACAGATGCAACAAAGTTGGGCATATTGCACGACTATGTTCTCAAAATCGACCAAAACATGTTCATGAACAAAAGAGGTTTACAGTAGATGAGAAGAAAAAGGGTCCAGAGTTTGTGCCAACAAAAATTTTAAAGAGAAATGATAATGCCAGTTCTTTTAAGGAACCACCAACTGAGATCATTTCAAAATTTGAAGTTGGAGAAACGTCAAAGAAAAATGACCGAAAAGAATCTAATCTTTATATCAAAAAGGCATTTTCAAAAGCACAAACCTGGATAGCCAAAGCAAAAGCATCTCCTATAACCCCAAAATCAACCAATGTTCCAGTCAAATCAAAAGATAAGACTGAATTCCAGATTGGACAATGGGTTGAGGTTAAGAAAGATGACAAAGTTGCCAAAGTTCCAAAAGTCGACATTGTCATCCCACCCAAGACCGAAAGGGTTTGGGTCTCTCTGTTTATGTAATATGCTTTACGTGTATGCAGGGCTTCCAAGGTCAATCATTTCAAAGTGGATCATGGTCAGTAGAGCTTCTAGGCACATGACAGGGATGTTGGCTTTGTTATTCAATGTAAAAGCTATCAGGGGAGGATATGTTGGGTTTGCCATAACACAGGGCGGCAGGATCGTGGGAGAAGGAATTTGACAAACGGAGTCGTATCTTTTGCCAAAGTGAACTACATCGTTGAGCTTGAGAACAATCTTTTGAGCATTTCACAGATCTGTGACAAGAAGTTCACAACTCACTTCAACAATAAAGAATGTCTTATTCTCAAACCTGGTTTCATAATTCCTCAGGAGTGGATCCTCATGCGCGCTCCACGAGAAAATGATTTATATGTCTTAGACATGAGCGTAGCATCCACTACTTCAAAGGAAGGACAGAGTTTTGTATCAAAGGCCACTGAAAAGGGATCAATCCTATGGCATAGGAAGATGGGTCACATACACCTAAGAAAGATGAATTTTCTGGTGCACAACAATCTAGTGGAAAGGGTGAATCTCAAAAATTTTTATTTGTCAGACGAATGTATCAGCTGCAAGAAGGGGAAGCAGCACAAGAAGTCACACCCGAGAAAGCTTCTCAACTCCATCAAACTTCTACTAGAAAGGCTACACGTGGATCTCCTTGGGCCTGTTAATGTGAAAAGTATTACAGGAGATCTATACTACCTGGTTGTAACCGATGACTTCTCCAGATTCTCATGGGTTTTCTTTCAAGAAAGCAAGAATGAAACGTTTGAAAATTTGATGATCTTGTTTCGATAGCTTGAAAACCTTTACCATTTGCCTATCAAGAGAATCAGAAGTGACAACGATACTGAGTTTAAGAACAACAAGATGCTCGAATTCTGCAACGCTAAGGGTATTCATCATGAGTTCAGTGCTCCCTACACTCCTCAACAAAATAGAGTAGCTGAACGAAAGAACAGAACGCTTATTGAGACTGCACGCACGATGCTTGCTGATTCAAAGTTACCTATCAGTTTTTGGAGCGAAGCTATTGCCTCTTCATGTTACACCCTTAACCGCGTAATGACTGTCAAAAAGCACAAGAAGACATGCTTTGAACTTCTTAACCAGCGAAAACCTAATCTAGAGTTTCTGGAACCTTTTGGATCACCATGTAGTTTAGGACCCGGAAGGAAAATTTGGAGCCAGATCTTTGGAAGGATTCTTCGTAGGATATGCAAGTCCGCAAAAGAGAGTCTATTTGCCAAGCATGAATCAGGTTATTGTTGCTTAACACGATGATTGCCAGAGATATACAACGTCCATGCAAAAACCTAACCTGGAGATCCTTAGCTGTTCAATTACGACGAATTGTGGAATTCGTTTGATCTGCCCGAAGAACCATCTGAGGAAGAACTTATCTTGCTATTTCAACAACATCAGATATCGAATCACGAGCAAGTAACAGGTCCGTTGGTAATCTCACCAACAACAACACCTTCCTCAGAAGCAGGTCCGAGCAACACTCAGTCAGAACCAATTGTTCCACCAGTTCAAAATTATGTAGAACCATCTTCTAAGCCAGCAGATGCAAAACCTGAACAAGATCATACTTTTGATAATGGGGATTCTAGTTCCGATGAAGGATCAGAAGAGATTACAAGTTATCTTGATAATCAAGCTGCCGAAACCAGTGCTAGAAATGAGGCCACGTCGTCTGAACAAGTTGTTGATCAGAATATCACAAATTTAGAAAGCTCAGTGAATGTTCCAGGGGAAGTAATGCCAAGATCGGTCTCCTATCATCCAACAGATAACATCATTGGAGAACTGCAAGCTTGCGTAAAAACGCAAAATCAGATTAATAAGGATCTAAATTGCTTTTATTCCAAAGTTGCTCCACTCCATAATAAATTTTCTCATAGTTGTTTTGTTTATCAGGTTGAACTAGGAAACATCAGAGATGCTATTAAAGATGACAGTTGGGTGGAAGCAATGCAGGAAGAATTATTGAAATTCCAGAAACTTGGAGTCTGGGAACTTGTTGACCTACCACCAAAGCAGAAAAAGATCAGCACTCGGTGGGTTTACAAGTGCAAAAGAGATGTAGAAGAGTGGTTGTTCGAAACAAAGCTCACCTCATAGTTCAAGGTTTTCGTCAGCAAGAAGGGATAGACTACAACGAGGTCTATGCCCCAGTCGCACGTCTAGAAGCTATCCGCATTTTCCTGGCCTTCGCCTCATGGAAAGGTTTCAAAGTGTACCAATTGGATGTGAAGTCTGCTTTCTTGTACGGTAAGGTAAAAGAGGAAGTATATGTCGGCCAACCACCAGGGTTTGCTGATCTAATTCACAAAGATAAGGTCTACTTGCTGAACAAAGCTTTGTATGGCTTACACAAGGCCCCGGAGCCTGGTACGAGACGCTTTCCAAGCACCTTCTGGCAAACTGATTCACCAGAGGAACAGTAGACAGCACCCTCTTTACCAAGGAAGTAGATGGACATCTGATTATTGTGCAAATCTATGTGGATGATATCATCTTTGGATCGACAAATGAACAACTGTGTAAGGACTTTGAGAAAGTCAGGAAAGAAAATTCGAATGAGCGCTATGGGAGAGATGAAATTCTTTTTGGGACTTCAGGTTGAACAACTACCAGACGGTATTTTCATTCACCAGACGAAGTTTGTTCATGACGTGTTGGAGAAATTTGACATGACAGGAACTAAACCCGCATCTACCCCTTTAGCCACAAACCACGGCATTTGTCCAGATGACTATGGAGAAAAAGTTGATGAAACACTATATCGCTCCATGATCGGGTCCTTGATGTATGTCATAGCTTCAAGACTGGATATCATGTATCCCACATGCCTTTGCGCCAGATATCAGTCAAGCCCGAAGGAATCACATCTGTTGATCGTCAAAAGGATCATGCTACTTGAAAGGATGCCCAAGCACCGGCTTGTGGTATCCACGTCACGACGATTTCAACCTTGCGGGTTACTCTGACTCTGATTTTGGTTACTGCAAGCAGAACGCCAAGTCTACAACGGCAGGATGCCAGTTCTTCGGAACACGTTTGGTAACGTAGCAATGCAAGAAATAGACCGTGTGTCGCTCTAGCTTATAAACTTGTAGCAATGCAAGATACGTCGATCATACGTGGTTGTTCAGTATCTTGTGAACAACGACAACTAAGGACTTACGGCTGCAATTTCTTGATACCACATATTGTGATAAAAGCGATTGTCAATAGCTTGTAAATCAGATAAAATATCAGATTGATATACTTACGGACTTGAAAAAGTGTACGATTGAGAATCAACTATGCAAAAGGAAAAGTTAGAAAGATTTCGATCTTTCAAAAAAAGTTAAAGAATCTATCATCAGGAAATATTTAGAGTGAGTTTGAGGATGACGATGTTGATGTGATCCTCACTGGTATGTCAAATGTTTTTGACATGCTTCTTAATACAAAAATCCAAAAATATGTTTGATTAGGGAGAAAAAGTAGTAGAAAATACAAAAACTTGAAAATCATGAAAAATACAAAAACTTAAAAATACAAAAGGTTTTGTGTTAAGAGGAGATGATGTACATCAGTAGACCATTACATACGCTAAGAAATGTATGTTTAAAGCGTCTAAACATGTTTTCTAAGGTATGTCGGTAGGCTTCGCAAGTTCAAAAACTGCTTTCAGGATATAAACCTAAAAGAGATAAACTGGTAAATATGTGGCTTAACATCTCTCGGATATATAGGCTTGGTACCCCAAAATTTCGTTTGATAGAATGCCAGATTCTGAGATACTAGGTCTTTATATTTAGTTGATATCTGGAGTATTATACGAGTTCTTCTGATTTTGCGTCAGCAATGGCCTAGAACTTGTATAATACTTTCGCATTATTCACCCCAAAGCTGCATAAAAAATGAAGAAAAATGTCCTAAAAAGATACGACATTCTACAGTACAAAAATGAAAAGATTCCCAAGAGGAACACCACCAAAGTCGAGCCTTCATCTCTTTCTCTGTACGGAAGTACTAACCTGAGCTCTCAAGGTCTCGCATTTCACCCCTATACAGATATCAGTTAGATATATTCACCTGTGAGATAAAATCTAGGGAATCTCGATGCGGGAGTATATTCTGAGGTGGGAAACACAGATTAGGCCATGTCGCTAAAACTTACCTAACATATCTTGAAGCTGTTGAGAAATGTGTAGAGGTTTAAGTGGATCAGTATACCGACAATCTAAAGAAAATCTGTTTAAGAACTTATAGTTTCCTATATAGCAATGGTACTGGTAATGTGTCTCAATAAACTAATATGATCCTCTAACACAAACTCGCAAAAATATGTCTGTAAATATGTTTGTACATATTGCTTTAGGTGTTTCTAGGTTAGAAGGATTAAAAAATTCAAAAATTCAAAAAGATTATCTGTTTCTACTTCAATTTCTGACTGCCAGTGATGGAAAACAGATCTTCGAAGTCAAAAGCGACAGAATACAGAGGAAAATCATTTGAATTACGGGCTGGGAGCTAATCTGGAAACAAAGTCTGGTTTGAAACGTTGAAAAGTTCATTAATTTGAAACTTAATATCTAAGAACAGTATCAGTCTTGGCCAAAAGGTGGTCAACCAAGGTCATTAACTTGGACTTGGTAGCTTAAACAGTTAAACAAGGTCATTAACTTGGACTTGGACAACTGTGTGGATAATTAAAAACTGAAAACAAACAAAAAAGTTAAAAAGTTGAGAACATTTCAAAAGGGCCAACAATTTTCGCACGAAAATAGAGATTTCCGCACGAAAATCTGGCTAAGCTTCACATGCCAAATTTTCGCACGAAAATCAGGTGCCTATATATAAGACAGAACAGAACAGGTTTCACACGAAAATTTGTTAAGAAATTGGTGCGGATTCTCTGTGGCGACTTGAACACTTTCTCTCGATTCACTCAATTTTCAACGTATTTGACCCATTAGAGAGGTTGATTTGCACACCTCTTTTAATGGATAAGGTATTTACAGAGATTGAACCATGAATTTGGACTCGTCGGACCTTAAAAGGACAAAAACGTAGATCTAGGATAAACTAGCCGGTAAAACTTAAAATTGAACCCTCCAATGTTAAAATCGGCAATTTTAACTAAGGTTTACCGTTTTAATTTCAAGAAAAAGTCAAAAAATTGCAAGTGTTTTGAGTCGATTTGAAAAAAGTACAAACTGTTGAAGAAGATGAAGATTTTCGCCCGAAAATCCGTTATTTTCACACGAAAAATCAGAAATTGAAGAGTTACATTTGAGTTGTATATTTTCATACGAAAATTTAGAGAAGTTTGTGTTTGTGAAAATTTTTCTAACTTTTTCACATCTCTCTGTTTCACAGAAAACCGTGCATTAGTTTCATCTAGTACACAACTCCTACTGCTTAATCGACAAGGATGTGCCAGAATTTGCTCCGTTCTCGTAATACATAGACTTTCTGGAGAAGCTACACATAATCACGATGTTTATGCTTCACATGTCGATCGTTTCTGGGTAGTAGCAGAGTTGAAAGCTGATTTAAAGGCTATCGCATCAGCAATTAAGACTGGAGATAAAGATGTCGAAATTACGATCACAGAGGATCTAATCCGAACAGTATTACATCTGAGAGATAAAAGTGACTTTCCTACTGGGTTTACAGAGAAGTTTGTCAAAGGCTGCTTTTTTCGAATGGGCTACAATGGTTATGTGAATTTCTCTCCATACAAGATCAACAAGCTGGGTTTGCCCTACAGATATCTTGCCCACTGCATTACACGCTCATTAAGCCATAGGAAAGGGGGTTGGGATGATTTGGTTGATTATCACATGTGTATGATGGTAGCTGTGATTTTGAACAAGCCTTACAACTTCAGTAAGATGATATTTGATCAGATGGTAATGAATTTGGGTAAGGGTCGATTTTTGCAATACCCTCGATTTGTTCAGATGATTCTTGACCATTTACATCCAAATCTAGAGAAAAAGAAGGGTGATATTCTGAAGTTAGAAACATGTTTGCGTCTGACCTCCACAACATCAGAAACTACCGTAAGGGGGGAAAGGCTCTAACGTTTCAGCCTATCTTCGGAACATTTGTGAAAGCTGATTATATTGCTCCGCCAAATGGGAAATAGAGGAATGAAGACAACGGCGATGAAGCTGATGAAATAGAGAAGTTGGAAGATTTTGTTGAAAAACGGAGTATATGGTATGTGAAGGGTGAAGGTGAGAAAGGTCACTACGGAAGAAAGAAAGCAGGTTCTACTTCGTCTGCAACTAAAAGAAAGAAAGCATTCAAAACTTCCTCTTCAGCACCAAAGCGTCAAAGGAAACAAGCAAGTGTTAGTACAGGTTTGATTGATGAACCTGATGTTGAGCAGGTGAATGTTGAAGAAACAGTGCAAACGACTAAAGAAGTTCATGTTGAAGAAACTGTGGAAGAAGCCACTGTTGACATAGAAAGAATGGTCGGTGTTGAAACTGAGGCAGGTCGTAGTGATGATGAAGGGCCATCATCAAGTACCGACTCAGAGGATAGGAGAGAAGGAGATAGGAAAGAGAAAGAAAGAAAAGAGCAAGAGAGGAGAGAAAGAGAAAGAAAGTTGGCTGTGGAAAAGAAGCGTAAGGCTACTGATGATGACGATACTCCGTATGAGCCGTCTGAGGCCGAGAGGAGATCTCAGTTGTTAAGCCTGCAAGGAAGAAAGCGGGTAAAAGAGAAAAACATGCTGCAACAAGAAAACCAGAGTCTACTTCAAAGAAACCAAGGATCAAGTTGAAGTTAAAGCCTACTGAGACTCTCGTTGCTCCAACAGCTGAAATTACATCTGAACGTCCTGCGTCTCCTCCTCCTTCATCTCAGCCTCCTCCAACTGTTGAGCCTCCAATAGTTGAACAACATGTTTCTCCTCCTCCTCAGCACACGTCTACAGAGACTCATATACCATCTCCTCCACCAGTTGATGAACCTCCTTTTGTAACTCCTCCTACTATGTCTCAAGCGCAAGCAACATCATCCGCTCATCATACACAGCAACATCCTCCGGCAGACACAGCCTTTGATGATTTTTTCTTTGATATGGGTGCTATTACAGGGGGAGATAGGCTCACGGCTGATGATGTGTATGTTGGAAGACTAAATGAGTTGGAAGGAAAGTTGAAGACTGCCGATGAAAAGATTAAGATACTTGAATCAGATAGAGACAGCATCAGGGAGATTCTGAGATTGGTCACTGATGATAGTGAAAGATAATTTCGGGCTTCACAGAAAGATACTGCTTATGAAGAAAGGATCAAGGTTCTGGAGAATGAGAGGGAGATTCTAAAGGCAACTCTGAGCAGTTATGAGACTGAGAATCAGAGGATTATCAAGAAGATAGAAGAATACGAGGCTGAAAGAGAGACGAACAACAGGCAGGTGGAGCTTATGAAAAAGATTCTAGTTCGTACTCTAGGTATTTCTTTGACTGATGAGATAGAGAAAATCGAGAGAGAAAAGGCAAGACATAAAGTTTTTGAAAGGGAACGAGCTTCTAAAGCTCTATCTGATGTAGAAGGCCGAGGAAAAGAAAAGATTGATGATATGCCTGTCTCCAACAAGCCTCATCAAGCTGCTACCTCATCAGCTCCTTTGATCGAACAATATGCGCCAGAAGCTGAATCCGTGCAAGTATCTTCTGAGATGGTAGTGTATGATCCAACTGTTGATGTTAGCAAGAGGTTTCTGCTTCAAGGAGAAGGGATTCTAGAGAAGATGACGAAAGAGAAGGCGATTGCTGAGAGGGAGTTAAAGAAATAGATTGACGAAATGGTAGACGGAACGTATGATGATTTAGAGAAGGAAGGATTTGAATGTGGAGCAAACTTATTTGATAATGAAAATATGTCAGTTGATGCTTACATGCTTACAGGTTCAGGGGGAGTCGTCGATTGAAATTGAAGAGACAGTGCCAAAGCCCAAAGTTATCTATCTCAAGCACAATGTGGAAGAAGGAGAGTATGTTCATAACTACTCCAAGGCTGATCTTGCAGAATTATTTGGTTTACAAGAAGATTCATTTAAGTTTGACTTTGAAGAAGAATTAAAGAACACAAGCTCAGAGCCGAATGATCATGTATTTGAAGACATCCCACAAGCGAACGATTATGACAGAGTCATCATTGAAGATTGGGATTCAGATGATAATGAAGAGGCAAGGTATACGGGTGAGGGAACAGATGTGTTTCTTACTCTTGATGAAATGACTGCTGAGATCAATGATGATATGCTAAAGCAAAAGGTAGCAGAAGTAGTTAAAGATGGAACGGCTCCTAAACCACCGACAAAAGAAGAAATCATAGAAATGAAGAAGAAATGGTTCAAGGAGATGCCGCCTGAAAGAAAGTTCCGTCGTCCATTAGCTTTCTTCACTAGAGACCCTGATGCATATCTGGGTGACATTATTAGTTGGGGATGGATCGAGGAACTAGATGTATATGCGCTAAAACGTGAATATGGAGTTTAATACTTCAAGCGACTGGGTGATGTAAAGACCCTGCCAGAATGGGATGTGACAGAGTTGGTTCAGACCATGACGTTTAGTATGAAGCTACGACCAAATGATAAACGTCTATGGAAGCTAATCAAGTTTGAAGCTGAACATGGTTTCACCTTTTGGAAACCGCACAAGCCACGTACCGTGACAAAGATCGATCCAGTAAAGAAAGAGAAAGATGTGACTTTAATTGTTAAGAGGCCACGTGTTATGAATATTCCTTTGAAGAAAATGGAACAAGATTTTTACAAGATCTTCAAATGGTGGCATTATGATTCGAGTACTGGAGAGGCTGTTATTTTTGTCGAGCCTGGTGAAGGATCATGGGATATGTCTGAAGATCTTTCGGAAACCGTCATCATGCACAAGAGAATTTATGGGTTGTGGCATGCAATCAGAGTGTTGGATCCAATGTGGCTGGTCAACTGCTCAGAAAAGGATATTGAACGCTTATTCTTCATCAAGATCAGTTATGAAGAAAAAGACAAAGAGCAGGCCATGCAGTTCCAGAAAATTGTGAATGTTTGTTATGCTAACAACACTAATTTAGGTAAAGAATGGAACACTTCATGGAGAAAGCTTGAAGACAAAGAACAGAAAAAGAAAGATCAAAATGATGAAAGAATCGAAGCACAACGAAAGCTGGCCACCCGTGAAAGATTCAAGTTCGGGAACACGTACAATCGACCTCCTCCTACATATCAAACTCCCATTGCTTCAGAGGAGCGTCGAAGGCCATGCAAGAGATTTTTCGGATGATCAAGTCAAATCTAGTTAAAGTTTTGCAGAAAAGTTTTGAAGACTATCCAAGACTGCGGCAACATCCAAGGGGGAGTCTGCACATGTGTCTATTGCCTACGTCTAGGACAAGTCTATTGTACATATAGGGTTTCGTAGTGTCAAAAGATTAGTTTTGAAAGTTTTGTATGATGTTGATTATTTTCGTACGAAAATCCAAGCCTCCTAGTCTCCTAGTTGTTGTCAAGTCTTGCCTATAAATAGGTGACTTAGGATGTGTGTTAGGCATGCTATTTTTGGTGATCAGTGGCGAAGCACTGCTCGAGTCTGTAATCGTTTCAATGTTAATCAATACAACAGACGGTTAAACAGTAATCATTGCTTGTTCTTTGTTTGTTCAATCAGCTAACAATGAATTCCGCCTCTGTTAGCTGACCAAGTCTAACCAGAAGCTCACAAGTTGGGTCCGATCCTAAGCATTCACATGATTAGTAAAACGAGAGACGTACATGTTGTAATAGTTGTCCATTTTGGTGCTATCAAGACCTACAAAGGTTTTTTATTAATTATATACTGCCTACTTTATAATATAGATAGTTTTTTTACTTTATCTTAGTTACGTCAATTTTATGTTTTTAAATATGTTATATACTGTTTAACTTTTTAACTAAAAACTTAGGTAAATGGGGGATATCTAATAATTTTGATGGTTCTCGACTCTTCATTAACGATAACTTTGATTAGATGCTGTCATTTAGGGAAAAGTGAGTAATCTTTTTTCCTTTTTCTAACTCTTTTCTACTTAATTTTTTGTTTTCATATTTCTGTTTAATATATCTTATGGTTTTTCTTAATTTGTTTTTTAGGTTTCTTGCAAAACTTGCTGCTTCAATGAAGTCAATTAGCCATGTTGGTTCATTTATGATATCTTCTGTTGAAGAAGAATTTTTGAACAACAATGTCTTTTCGCCGATTGCTTATTTTGGTTCAATCAACGAGGTAACCTAATTGTTTTTCCTGTTTGATATTTTATAATTTAATCTTTAACAAACCGTAAAGAAATATGTATCTGAATGATCAAACAGGCGAAAAAGGTAGTTATTGTTGGAAGTATTGTAGCCATCGCTTCTGGTAAGATGTGGTATTATGATGGTTGTAATCATTGCAAGTCTAAAGTGGAGCAAAAGTTTAAAACATTTGATAAGGAAGATGGAACAAGTGATGTTAAAGATGACACGGTATATAAATGTTCCAATAAGGATTGTCAAGGAAAAAATGTTTACCCGATGTCAAGGTAAAGTCTTTGTTAATGATATTTCAATAACTTTTTATTAAATAGTTTCATTTTGTTTATGTTATAGAATCGTAAATGTTTGTTATTTATGTAATTTTTTTTAACAAAGGTTTAAAATACCCATCCGGGTTCAAGATTCAAATGGTACTAGGACACTTACATTGTTTGACCATGAGGCGTTGAAGTTTGTTGGGAAGACTACAAAGGAACTTATCGAAATTCAGGACGAGGTTTTATATAATAATTTGTTATAATTATTTCAAAAACCTTTTAAAAAAATATTCTAACCATACACATTTTATTTATTAATGTAGTTACTCAAGAACGAGGAGTTTCCAAGAGAATACCCTGTTGAATTTGAAACGTTGGTTAACCAGAAGTGGGCTTTGTGATCAAAGTGTCAGAATTTAATATTTTGAATTCTATCGAAAATTATGGAATTTCAGATGTTACCAATGATGTTGATATTTGGCTGAGCTCAACAAAAAGTGGAGAATTGATCAAGTAAAGGATTGTTACATTAAAAAATATTACACTTATATATTCCTTTAAATAAGGTTTATAAAATTGTGTTTTTTCTTTTGTTTTTTACTACAGGTAGATGTTTCTGATTCTTTTGGTCTAAGTAAGCCAGACTTCCAATCTGCTGGTGTAGAATATTCTAAGGTTTTACTTTAAAAAATATAACGATATATATTTATAATCGTTGCATTTTTATAAAATTGTTTATTTTTTGTAGGATGGTGTATCTTACACCGGTGATAACTCAAACCGGTTTCAAAGGATTAGGTTACTGACGTGAAGGATTAGGTTACTGACGTGAAGCAGTCATCTGTTGAGTTGAAGCGTAACCTTGGTGATGTTTATGCAATCGAAGAAGGCTTAGGGTCGTCAGCAAGTAAACCTCGCACGAGTTTGAAAATAATGATCTTGACAAGATGGAGTAAAGAATTGATAGGCGAGAAAATCAAGTGCTGTTACAATAATAAACATTTCCTTTGTTTTGGAGCATTTGTTTTGTGGTATATATTTTTGGTGTTTCAAGACAATGTTATGGTTGCTGTTTTATTATAACACTTTAAGTTATCTTTTATGTTTGGCTTAAAATCATGTTTGGTTATTTTTTTTACATTACATTTATTATTTTCTAATTTAATTATATGATAAAATCATAAACTATAAAAAAAGTTACATATTACTTTTATCTATAATTACTTTTCATAAAACGAACATTAATAAGGGGTTGTTTGTTTACCTCTTAATGAGGTTCTGAATGGTTCTGACCTCTTACTAGTTTAACACTTAATGGTTCAGACTGTTTGTTTCGCAAGCAAAAGTCTGAATGTTTAAGACATTTGCCTCTGAATGGTTAAGCATTATACTAAGTCTGAATGGTTAAGACCTCTAATCTGAATTGGTCAGACATTAATGGTTAAACATTATACTGGCTCTAATTGTTAATAGAAGAAAACGACACGTTTTATTTATTTACATGTATCATTCATTTAACATAATTGATATACATTGTCTATTTATATTATTAACTACCCTAATTATAGAAAATCCAAATTAGTTTTGACCTATTTCAAATTTCAAATGTATTGAAAAACTTTCTAAATTTAACTTAATTTCAATAATTAGGAGCATCAAATTAATTCTAACTGATTTGCAATAATTGAAATAATGTATTCTATAAATATTAGAAGTCTATAAATACAAAGACTTTTTATTCATACATACTTTTCTAACCTACGAAACATGTTACTATAACTGTTTTCCTAACAATACATGGTTGGTTGTTATGCAAATAATTGGTTCAAATTTTTATTTCACTAACGGACGGAATCGCATCAAAGAAGGCATGAAAATTCAAGATGAACAGCAAACTTTTTTTGTCTTCGACATGATATCCTGAACGACGTCTTGCATGTGTTAAAGTAGAATGAAGAAGTTGCCGCTTAAGTTATTTACTACTCTTTTAAGTATGATATACAACGAACATAGAACAACTTGGTTTTCTCAGTATTAAAGTTTTTAATTCTTTAATTTTACATGCATTGTTATTATTGATTAATCTTTGTTATTCATGATGTGTTTTCATATTAATATAAGTATATGTATTATTTATTTACATCAAAAGATTTACAAACCGTGAGTATTCACGGGTGATAACCTAGTATACATATATATTGAACGTTCGAAGAACCTGTATTGAGGAAAATAATACAGGTAATTTACATATTTTATTTTCAGTTCATCCATTTATTATTTCTATACTAAATAAATATTACAAGTTATCATCATTAGCTAACTTTTTTTTCCTAATGGTTTGATGCTAAATTCAATTTTAAAATATATATAGATAAAAAAGATATATAAAGAAAACAAAAGGTACAGATTTTATATAATTCTTTATGATATAATAATAACGTTCAGTGAATATTTAATTAAATGTTTATATATGAATTTGGCTTTTTCAAAACTAAAAGTAATCGGTTGAGTTTTTACAAGACATATTATTATATATAGAATTATTTAAATTAATAAATAACATGTAAGCGAAAATAGATTTTTTTTATTATTAAAATACAGTATGATTATAGTTAACCGAGAATTTTAAAACCCTGGTAAACAAATTAATAATTTAACTAAACAAAAGAATCATGATTTAAAACAAGATTATAACAATACTATGTAGGACTCCGTAATCGTTTAGACGTAATATAGTTATCTCGGATTTGTGATCATCGCTTAAGGTACGGAAAGAATCCTTTTTTTCGATATTTGTGGTTTGGCCTACAAGTATCTCATTCCTAATTTTAAATTCCGTGTTATAATTATGTTATGGCATATGTTTTGGAAGTCACGAACGTTTTGAAAAGGTTTTTATTTTATATCGGATCGGATATTTGGAAAAATGGTTTATGACATCTGAATATTTTCAGTTTTGGAAACTCACAAGTTAATTTTAGAATTATGTTTGTGAAATCTGGTACCCAAGTCTATCACCACCTGGGGAGCTGACCCCAGGTACATCGTTGTGGCATTGAACGGTGTAGTACTATCCGTGACGGTACGTTGAGATCACGGCGTCTTAATCTGTTAGCTCTATGAGCATTCTAGTAATGTATGTACAATCTGGAAGCGTATGGATCGATCCTAGAAAAAAGTAAATATAGTTTGGGAATAGGTAAGTGTGATTTCCCCACATCCTATTCTGTCCGGATGCTTTGGGCTCGCTACCCTGCATCAATCTGTAATTAATTGAAGTTTGTTGGGCTTTGGGTACACTATCTGAAAACCGATTTGCTAATTTGAAACATTTTGATTCGAACTTGATACATGAACATTTTTAAAATGAAGCCTTTTAAAAAAAACTAAATAGCCTTTTTGTACCCTATATCCGCGCACTGAGTGCGTTTTTGTGTTTTTCTTCTTTACGTCAGGTTATCAAGACAACTTGGACGGGACACGGAAGAGTGTTAGAGCATATGAAAAAAGACCATAATAGAAATAAATGTATTGAATTAAACATCCTATTTACATTAACTTGTTAAGCCTTGTAATGCTTCTAAGTATTAATGGAATTATGGTTTTGACAGTTATGGTATCAGAGCATAGGCTCTTTCCTGTGAAAAACATAAATATAATTTAAGACCTGTGAGGTAAAGGGTAGACATCGGGTTAGGATTTCACCTTCCAACCAGTCTTCATGCTCATCCTTTTATGATCTTTTAATCCATCAATTAGAATCTTTTTAATATAGTTACCTATTTCGCGTCATTAACGTCTCAAACATGACGTCTCAAACACAAGTATTTCGTCATCTTTATTATTGATTTCACCTTCCAACCAGTCTTCATGCTCATCCTTTTATGATCTTTTAATCCATCAATTAGAATCTTTTTAATATAGTTACCTATTTCGCGTCATTAACGTCTCAAACATGACGTCTCAAACACAAGTATTTCGTCATCTTTATTATTGATACTCTAGATTTTAAAAACTACCTCAGACCATCCATTATATATACTATAAAGATTTTGCTAAGATATCTTTTTCCTAAAATCTCTTAAATATGAGACTATCTTATTATAAATGTGAAATTTCACTCGTCTCTTATGTTGATCTATTTTTAAGTTTAAATTTTGCGGACGAAATTATTTTTTTAGAGGGGAAGAATTGTAACGTCCGGAATATTTTTATATTTTAGTAAGGGACGTTTTAAAACATAAAGTTTAAAAGTATTATTTATATATTTACGTTGGAAAAATATATAAATTGTACAAACTTATAAAAGAAACCAAAAATAATTCGGCGTACAATATAAAACAAATAAAAAAATAATGGCTTCTTCTTCAGGCTTGGTATATTGACGATGGGACTGCCATTGGAGATTCAATAGAGGTGGCTAGAGTGTTGGACATCATTAAGGTGACAGGTCTAACATTGGGTCTTGAACTTAATATTAAGAAAACAGAACTATTTCGGCCCTCTTGTGATGGTAGCAAGTTTCGTAAAGGGTTATTTCCAACGGACATTGGGAGGCCATTAGTGGGGGTGAAGCTTCTTGGGGGGGGGGGGGTTAGTAGAGACGCAAGCTTATTAGTGGGTTGGCAAAGAAAAGAGCTGCTAAGGCTGTAGATTTGATGCGTCTTCTACCCAAATTAGGTGATCCGCCGAGTGAACTACTCTTGCTTCGATCCGGCATTGCAAACTTTTCTTTGCCTTGAGGGCATGCCAACCTGTACACATGAAAGATGCAGCGTTGTTCTTTGACAAAGGGTTGCGTGAGGCGATTGAGGAATTGGTGGTTTATGGAGGTCCTTTCTTTGGAGACTTACAGTGGCGACTTGCTTTCTTACCTATTAGGTTTGGGGGTTTAGGGTCGTATTTGGCTGTAGAGGCTTCATCCTATGATTTTGTGGCCTCGAGGGCCCAATCGTGGGTGCTACAGGACCACATCTTAAGAGACAGTGGCATATGTGGTATGGATTCTGATTATGTCTGTGCTTTGGCTTGTCTTCGTGATACGATTCCAAGCTTTGACTTCAGCGGTTTCACTAATAAGGACACCGCCCCCCTAAAGCCCAACATGCATTGGCGAGTGCTCTTTTTAGTAAAATTGTCCATGACATCGAAGTACAGTTTGACTTGACCGTTAGACAAAAAGCCGTTTTTGAGTGTCTACGAGCACCACATGCACAAGATTTTCTTCTTGCTATACCTATAGATGGGTCAGGCCAGCATATGTCGCCGGTGGAGTACCGTACTATCCTTAAGTATCGCCTCATGATTCCTTTATTTCCTGTTGATGAAGTATGCCCTATTTGTCATAAGGCGTGCTTGGATTCTTTTGGGGAACATGCAGTTCATTGTAGAGAGCTCCCGGGGTTCAAATATCGGCATGATTTGGTTAGGGATGTCCTTTTTGACATATTCAGGCGCGCTGGTATTTCTGCTAAGAAAGAGGCACCCGTTAATTTCTTAACTGACCCGTTGGAAGGGAGATCTACACTTCGACCAGCCGACATTCTGGTCTTTGGATGGGTAGGAGGAAAACATGCATGAGTGGATCTAACAGGGGTTTCCCCGCTTGTGGGCTTAGGGGGTAGTGTTTTTAGGGTGGGTCAGGCTGCTTTAAAGGCTGCTTCGGGTAAAGTGACCAAACATGAGAAAGCGTGCCTTGACAACCAGCACGTGTTCATCCCATTTGCTTTTGATACTTTTGGTTTCCCTGCCCAGAGGCTGTGGACCTTCTTAGTCGAGTTCAAAGGGTCATGCATAGTAATGTTATGACCCCGAGATCTGTGGACGTAGTTTTTAAAAGGCTTAGTTTTGCTATTCAAAAAGGGTAGCGGCACAGCTTGTTGCCCGTTTACTATCTATCTTGATGTAAATTCTTATAATATTAAAATAATAAAGCCCATTTATCTATAATCATAGAAAGTTTCGTTAAATAAATTACAAACCTTAGAAATCAAAATTTAAACATATTTGTCAGGATCTAAGTTTGAATCACTTGTAGTTTTTGTTTCTAAAGATGGAAAATGGATTATTTTAAAGATATGCAGCGGAATCAATGGAAAACTTTTACTACAAGCAACCGGTCGTTTGTTTTCATCATCATTATGCTTTCAAGTTGGTAAACTCGCATGTGATTCACAAACTCCCCCTTAGCCAATTACAATCGTTTGATAGTAACAAATGAAGAAGATAAAATGTGAATTGATCTTTTTCAGGAAGACAAGTTTAACTATTACATCGATTAGCTATTTATACTAACTATCTAACCACTGAGCATCATTTATGACGTCATGGTTGATAGTGACAGCTAACAAAATCATAACTAACTAAAATACTGCTAAACTAACACTATCAGTGCATAGCACTGTTACATTGAATAAACTATAACTAGTCTAAGCACTGATCTCTATCCTCTGATCTTGTTTCTTCTATCATACTTTTGCTTCTTGTTCGATCAGATGATAGGAACATTTGTTTATGGAAAGCAGTGTAAAGGTAGATCAGAGGTTGTAACCTCTGATAGTTGGACCAAAGCTCGGATAGTGTATTTGGCTTTGATATCATCTGTTCCTTTGTTAGGGTTCAATCCCAACAATCTCCCCCTGGAACAGATGATGCCAAAACAATTGTTTATTCTTGGTCTTTATTCCTCAACAGAAATGCTATGATTTGGCCTTTAAATTGTAATTCAAAATTCAGAGAAATTTCATCATCATCATCATCCTTTTCGAGTGTCAGATTCAAAAGATCTTGAAGGTCTTATGCACTTAGCTCATATGCAGCATCCATCTTAAGAGACAGTGGCATATGTGGTATGGATTCTGATTATGTCTGTGCTTTGGCTTGTCTTCGTGATACGATTCCAAGCTTTGACTTCAGCGGTTTCACTAATAAGGACACCGCCCCCCTAAAGCCCAACATGCATTGGCGAGTGCTCTTTTTAGTAAAATTGTCCATGACATCGAAG
Organism: Scalesia atractyloides; assembly: GCA_947069175.1. NCBI lineage: Eukaryota > Viridiplantae > Streptophyta > Magnoliopsida > Asterales > Asteraceae > Scalesia > Scalesia atractyloides. The sequence goes on along the minus strand of CAMTDV010001633.1, from coordinate 49,097,273 downwards.
TACAGTTTGACTTGACCGTTAGACAAAAAGCCGTTTTTGAGTGTCTACGAGCACCACATGCACAAGATTTTCTTCTTGCTATACCTATAAATGGGTCAGGCCAGCATATGTCGCCGGTGGAGTACCGTACTATCCTTAAGTATCGCCTCATGATTCCTTTATTTCCTGTTGATGAAGTATGCCCTATTTGTCATAAGGCGTGCTTGGATTCTTTTGGGGAACATGCAGTTCATTGTAGAGAGCTCCCGGGGTTCAAATATCGGCATGATTTGGTTAGGGATGTCCTTTTTGACATATTCAGGCGCGCTGGTATTTCTGCTAAGAAAGAGGCACCCGTTAATTTCTTAACTGACCCGTTGGAAGGGAGATCTACACTTCGACCAGCCGACATTCTGGTCTTTGGATGGGTAGGAGGAAAACATGCATGAGTGGATCTAACAGGGGTTTCCCCGCTTGTGGGCTTAGGGGGTAGTGTTTTTAGGGTGGGTCAGGCTGCTTTAAAGGCTGCTTCGGGTAAAGTGACCAAACATGAGAAAGCGTGCCTTGACAACCAGCACGTGTTCATCCCATTTGCTTTTGATACTTTTGGTTTCCCTGCCCAGAGGCTGTGGACCTTCTTAGTCGAGTTCAAAGGGTCATGCATAGTAATGTTATGACCCCGAGATCTGTGGACGTAGTTTTTAAAAGGCTTAGTTTTGCTATTCAAAAAGGGTAGCGGCACAGCTTGTTGCCCGTTTACTATCTATCTTGATGTAAATTCTTATAATATTAAAATAATAAAGCCCATTTATCTATAATCATAGAAAGTTTCGTTAAATAAATTACAAACCTTAGAAATCAAAATTTAAACATATTTGTCAGGATCTAAGTTTGAATCACTTGTAGTTTTTGTTTCTAAAGATGGAAAATGGATTATTTTAAAGATATGCAGCGGAATCAATGGAAAACTTTTACTACAAGCAACCGGTCGTTTGTTTTCATCATCATTATACTTTCAAGTTGGTAAACTCGCATGTGATTCACAAACTCCCCCTTAGCCAATTACAATCGTTTGATAGTAACAAATGAAGAAGATAAAATGTGAATTGATCTTTTTCAGGAAGACAAGTTTAACTATTACATCGATTAGCTATTTATACTAACTATCTAACCACTGAGCATCATTTATGACGTCATGGTTGATAGTGACAGCTAACAAAATCATAACTAACTAAAATACTGCTAAACTAACACTATCAGTGCATAGCACTGTTACATTGAATAAACTATAACTAGTCTAAGCACTGATCTCTATCCTCTGATCTTGTTTCTTCTATCATACTTTTGCTTCTTGTTCGATCAGATGATAGGAACATTTGTTTATGGAAAGCAGTGTAAAGGTAGATCAGAGGTTGTAACCTCTGATAGTTGGACCAAAGCTCGGATAGTGTATTTGGCTTTGATATCATCTGTTCCTTTGTTAGGGTTCAATCCCAACAATCTCCCCCTGGAACAGATGATGCCAAAACAATTGTTTATTCTTGGTCTTTATTCCTCAACAGAAATGCTATGATTTGGCCTTTAAATTGTAATTCAAAATTCAGAGAAATTTCATCATCATCATCATCCTTTTCGAGTGTCAGATTCAAAAGATCTTGAAGGTCTTATGCACTTAGCTCGAGTGTCAGATTCAAAAGATCTTGAAGGTCTTACAGATGCCTTGCGGACGTATGGCCAGACCAATACGGTCCGTATGGCTTGCAGCTGGGTAGATTTTGGCGTGACCTCCACACATATGCTTCCAAACCTCCTCATTTCGAAACTAGGGGCTGTATTATTGCTCCTTACTCATTCTAGGACAATTGGAGGCATCATAAAACACCTGAATACACCTAGAATGATCCTAGCATGGCTATAAATAGGTGCATTAACACCATTTAAATGACGAGCCAAACGAAAGGCACGCGTAGTTTCGCATGATACGATTGATCATAATTAGCCCAAGCTACAAGTTTATGTTGACGCCACAAGGTGTCGAAATGATTGGAATAATTCAATTTTAGCGGTGACCGAACAAGTTCATCGTGTTTGCAATAAGATTGAAGGTTCAACGAAGTAAATTCAAAAATTTATTGCAAATGAATTTCATAAGATTTCAGGTCGATGACAAAAATAAATAGCAACAAAATGTCATCGAGTTTGCAAGTGACGTTGGAATGACCGCTAGAGGTACACCGAAACAAGCCATGAAATTGTGTACCATTTTCTTAAAACACGATTGTATTAAGACCGCTTTAAAACAATAAATCAATAAGATGGGTTTAAAAATAAATAACCAAATAAATAATTAAATCTGTACATGAAATGTGCAAACGAGACTAGCGCAAGCTTCAAGTTAGTGAAAACGCCATCACTGAGTGGTCGTAACCAAAGAAACAATTCAATAAAGGTGAAGGCCAAACAAGTCTACAATGGTTCGAAATGAATGAAACGCTTGTTGATATTACTTTGAATATGATGGACTCAATCCATCATATGATGCCCTGAATTGAATATGTATAGTGAGCAAGTTTAGCCAACTAAACTTGATTTAGGTATCGACCAACAACAATGTATGTATTATCAAGGAAATTTTAACATGGCCATACGAAAACCATGTATGTAGCTTGTCAAATGTTTCAAAGAATTTCGTTGACTCGATATCAACAAGTCAACCCTTGCAATAATATAGGTCACCAAGGTTTCAATGCAATAATCGGTACGGCAAAAACAATAATTGAAATATTGATAGAACAACCCTTCGATGTGGAGCCCTGATGGTTTCCATGAACCAAGCTAACACATGCGAAACAACAATGCATGCTTAACGTATGAATTTGTCAAGGAACTGTAATTGGGTGTTCATTAATCATGAATGAAATTTTCGCAATAAGACGACCATTAGGAGGAGTAAAGGCACAAGAATCTACTCACTATATGCAAAAGTCAGAATTTCCAACAAAACAATTTACGACTTACCTCGAATTTCTTGCAATGACCTGGCGTTATGTGACATCACCATGAGATGTCAATCTTGAGGTACTCGCCATTAGGGGAGTGGGGAGATGTGAGGACTCATAGTTTCTATTGCGATGCCCATAGTCATCCTTTCCATTAGTTCGTAAAGTACTTGTTTTGACGTACCTTGGCGTGTTTCATACAGCTTGCCGGCCTATGTGTCAATTCTGACTGACAGTCATTCCGTTGACGGAATTTGCATCGTTGCTGTAATCGTTCGTTCATGTTTCCCCAAAAGGCCTTGCCTCGATTTTCGTACGTTTTGTATTTCTACATCCGCGATGTATACGCTAAGTTTCATGTATTCATGAACGTCGGCATTCTGTTTGTCGTAGGTTACCTGCTCGGTTAGTAAAATAGCATAGATGATATAGATAAAACCGTTTGCCTGAGTTAATAGTCGCAATTCCTATGAAATGACCTTTAATGGATTTTTGACATAGTTAACCAAAGGTCTTAATGATATGTTCTCAATACTTTCAAAGTTTTGCTTCCGTTTGTATTTGTTTCGTGTACCGTGCTTAAAACACATCACTAATGTATGTTTAGAAATCAATATGTTGACTCATTGTTTTCGGCCACGATTGGAACCCATTTATGTATTCTAGGCGTTCTGTATGTGTTCAAGTCTTAATAAGCTAGGTTCCCAAAGGAAAGTGAGGTTAAAGGCTAGGTATCTCTACAGAAACCTAATTCCCTGAAACCTATAGCTCTGATACCAATCTGTCACACCCCGCTAAATCGATTACATCAGAGCCGGGCGTAATCGACTGGTATCTTCATTGCACGGCGGAAGTATTTAATGCTAAGACTTCTAGAAGGTGAACGCCCACTAAGTACTCGAATCCCCATGGGTTCTCCTATTCCAACTGTACCTTAGTTTGAAAATATAACCTGAGAAAGGAACATGCGAAACATCAACATAATGTTGAGCGAGTTCATAGTTTGTTTTGAAAAAGATTTTAAACAAAATCTTTCTAATGACCAGTTTAAAAGTTGTTGAGAAAACATAATAAAAATCATTTTTCTCGGCATGTCAATTGAAAACCATGTTTATGCAATATTTGAATAACTGTCAATGTCCTCGTATGACAAAGACAACATGCCCGCATTAGCCTATAACCCACCCCAAGCTAGTAAGTGCCTCACCAAACCGTTTACTCAAGACGGTAGACTAGAAGGCGGTTATAGTTCCAATATGCAGTGAGGACTTCACTGTACAGTTTTAAGCGACCCTACGGCCCTTAGTGTTGAGTAGTGGACAATCCAGTCCTTGTGTTTGTAAGCAGCACAATCCAATCCTTAAGTTGTATACGGGACAATCCCGTCCCTAAGTTGTATGCAGGACAATCGAGTCCTTAAGTTGTATACAGGACAATCCAGTCCCTAATTTGTATGCAGGACAATCCAGTCCTTAAGTTGTATGCAGGACACTCTAGTCCCTAAATTGCAGCTATGACAATCCCGTCACTAGCCATGAAACTCATGCACGTTCTGAAAATACGTGTGTGTTTTGTAAAACCGGTATGTTTAGTATAAACCATTCATAAACCATTCGTGTAGGTGGAATTCATTCATAAGATGGTTTAAAAATATGTTGTTTTCGTTCCTCGAAATATTATGTACTTTTGCAAAACATGCATGTCTTTCCACCCCCAAAAACATTTATAAGAATGTAAAAGTGTAAAAAGTGGGGTTTATGAACTCACCTCGATATCCTTGTGCAAAGCTAACCTAATATGAATCCATAGTGTTGTGTTCCAAAACGTAATCGCTAGCATGCAACTATAGCATTCCTAATCAAGGAATAACTTGTAAGTCTCCAATTAAACGTAGCTAAACTACGTGTCACCGAGCATTACCGAATCGCTAACCATTCAATAGTAAAACGTTAACTTGATAGAACGATAATGTTATACTTATTAAGTCCCAGTTATAACCGGTGAAGAATACTACGTCTTGCAAACACTTAGTTTCCAAAATATATATATATATATATATATATATATATATATATTATATATATATATATATACTTGTATAAAATATAAATATATTTTATAACATCGTTTAGTCGACCGAATGGTGGTACGTGTACGTATTCGTATAAAATAATACACATTTTTGTCTCGTCGTAGTTTAGTAAGACGTGCATATGCATATGTAAAAGCAATTGCATATATGTGTATGTATATATAAATGTAAATGTTGTGTAGCCGAAATAATAACCCCGCGTCTCATGGATAATTATCGAATAATTGTATATAGTTGTACGCTTGTTAAATCGACTCTCATTGGTTAGGTATTAGAATGAATTGGGTAATTTTGTATGTAAAGGCCGTTTCGTAATGTGTCGTACAACGTTTAGGCGTGTGAAAAAAATATAAATAATTATACTTATTTCATAAAAACTTCAAGTTGTGGATTTCGGAAATAGGGATAGATACGTGTATTTGTTTTAGAAATTCGTCGAAGACTAGAAGTTTGAAATAAATATAAACAATTATGTTTATATTTTATAAGTTTTCGAGTCGTAGAAGTTGTAAATAAATATAACTAATTATCTTTATTTTAATAATCGTTGAATAATAGACGTTTGAGTTAAATACAGTAAATTATACTTTTACGATACAATTTCCGTTATCTTGTAAATTGCGTTTATCGAGATGTTACAGACCCGTCTTATGTGTCGTAAAGAGTTGTCGGAAATAAATATGTGCATATATTTATTTTATAAAATACTTTAAATCCCGATGGATTTCGTATTTTAAATAAAATGAGTTTCCGTATTACGGATTTTCAGGAAAAACGGAAAGAGTCTCCTCTGTTTTTGGACGATCCCGACAACACAAGTTGTCGATATAATTTTCAAAACTCAACAATAATTCAACAACAATACATACATATCTTTCAATTTTATTCAATATGCCAATTGGTTATCTCGTAAATTTCAATATATATATATATACATATATCACTTGCCGGTTCGGTTTTGACTATATATATATATATATACACGTGTAAGTAAGCAAGTTATATAACAAAATCAAGTATAAATCCAAGAACTTTATTTTCTTATCGACTTGTTAGTTGGTTCGGGTTAGAGCTCGATGTTGCGTTAAGGCGAAAACTAAATAATTATCTAGTAAATTGTGTTAATATAATTTTTACTAAGACATCGCGTTGACTGCCTTTGACCCGAACCAAAACATGTTCGGTTGACCCGTGTTTGACCGGGTTTGACTCGAAAACTGAATCGCGACAGAAACAAAAGTGATGTTGACCGCGGTTGACCACACCCGAACCGAACCGAATTTGCTGTTGACTTATGTTGACCGAACCAAAACTGAACCATGACTTGTACTCGAACCCAAACCTTGAACCGAAACCAAAACCATGTGAAACCCAAAATACACCACCACTTCACCACCATAGCCGCCGTGATACTGCTGCCATCCTCACCTGTGTTCACCTTTACCAGCCTAATCCAACCCGAACCAAAACTAAAACATCTAAACCTAAAACCGAACAATACATACTTGATTTAACATGTTTCAAAGCCAAACAGAGTTTTAGGTTACCGATCTGAGCGGGTTTCTCGTGGTTTTGTACCTGAGAGCTGCCGGAAAAACCGTTTACAGTGACCGAACGTCACATGCGATGCCGCCGTCGTCGGTTCGCTGCCGCTGCCACCTGCGGTGGTTCCCACACCTCCTCCGCCTTGAGCCACCATTCAAACCCCACCATACTCCCCCTTTTTCCGACGTCACGTGATGCGGCTGTTGCCGCTGTCTGTGGTGCGCCGCCACCCATGGTGGGGGCCGGCCATTTATCCAGTGAGAGAACCGAGTGAGAGTAGAGAGAGATGGAGTATAGGGTTGTTTTGGTGTGGCTTGCCGGAGTGCCGGCTGGAAACCGGCTCCTGTGAATGGGTTTCACTTAGAGAGAGAGCAAAGATGTTGATTTTGGGCTAGGGTTTTATTGTGAGGAGATGAGGGATGAGAAGGTTAAGAAGCTTATATAGTTAGGGTTATTGGTGGGTTGGGCCCTAGGCCCATTAGCGCGTATCTAGTCCTTCGAGCGGCCCAAAAATGTTTATGAGGCCCGTTTTTATTTCCTCACTTCGTAAAACGTCGTAGGATTAAGTTTTAGGGTTATGTGCATATAAAAATTGTGTCGTAAGTTGATTTACCGCGTCAACCTGTCGTTTTCATAAAAATTGCTGTTTTTCGTCCTAGTTTCAACCGCTATTGTTAAATTCGAAAACAACGCTAAATATATTGTAATATATCAGTATCTAGACGTAGCTTGAACCCGGTGCTTCCGTTTCGTTGTTAACTGCCGGTGTGTTTTGTTTCAGCGTAGCTTCCGCGTTTGTGCTATGTCTTGTCCGACAGTCCAGTTATTACGCGTTATTATAAATATAAGATAATTATAAACTCAAGAAATTGTATTTTTAGTCGTTCTCAGTATGTTATCAGCTGTAAATCTGTTAAAGGTTCAACGTGCGCTAAAAATCACGAAATCGTCAAATCGCGTAGCGTGAATCAAATAGACGCTCATAGGCTTTCAGAGGGCCTAATTAAGTTAATTTTAGTCTAATTACGCTACGTGTTAATGTCTTAGTGTTTTTTATTCGCGTGATTAAGAACCGAAAAGTACCAGTTGATACGCATAGCATTGCAAGCAAATAGAGTAGAGAACTTACCCTTTCTTTCTATTAGAGTCGTGAGCTTGTTGTAGTCGGTCCTAAAGGGAGAACCTTTATGCTTACCCGCGTCCTTGCGCGGCTCGGCTCATTCTTCGAGCCCTGCTTCCCCCTTCCCCCTCTCCCCGTTTACCGTCCAAAACAGGCCGTATGGAGTATAGCCAAGTGGTAAGGCATCTGTTTTTGGTACCGGCATGCAAAGGTTCGAATCCTTTTACTCTAGATTATGAACAAAGAAATTTCGTCCTCGAAATTTAGACTATGTTATCTTCTTAGAGTTTTGTCATGCACAGGTAGGTATAAATAATACTGAGATAATTGACTTTGAGAATGAATCGAGACTCGTCCAAATTTTATGAATACAACGACTTACTGTAACAATAATGACCCAACGATTCAATTGAATTTGTTTTCTGAATTTGTGCCAAATGAACCAGATATTATGCTATCGTCCTCAATGTGACTAAGTTTACAGGGGCTCAACAAAAGAGGAATTTAAGCAATACAAATCTCAAGTGAACGTTCACAATATGCAATTGAATTCTAGAAACAAGAAATGTAGTATCAATAGTACCTTACGTTAGTTGTTGGATGATTGAAACTCAGAATCAGCAAGCTTAATAGAATAGGGCCATGAAAATGATTTGTCAACTATCGAACAATTAAATGAAATAAAATATGTGTTGATATTATCGAATTGCAAGGATACACCGAAATACAACTGATCCCAGTGTATTATTGTCTTAATACATAGTTGCATTAAGACCATTTAAATGACGAGCCAAACGAAAGGCACGCCTAGTTTCGCATGAGACGATTGATCATAATTAGCCCAAGCTACAAGTTTATACTGACGCCACAAGGTGTCGAAATGATTGGAATAATTCAATTTTAGCGGTGACCGAACAAGTTTGTGTTTGCAATAAGATTGAAGGTTCAACGAAGTAAATTGAAAAATTTATTCCAAATGAATTTCATAAGATTTCAAGTCGATGACAAAAATAAATAGCAACTAAATGTCATAGAGTTTGCAAGTGGCGTTGGAATGACTGCTAGAGGTACACCGAAACAAGCCATGAAATTGTGTACCATTTTCTTAATACATGATTTTATTAAGACCGCTTTAAAACAATAAATCAATAAGATGGGTTTAAAAATAAATAACCAATTAAATAATTAAATCCATACATGAGATGTGCAAACGAGACTAGCGCAAGCTTCAAGTTAGTGAAAAACAGCATCACAAAGTGGTCGTAACCAAAGAAACAATTCAATAAAGGTGAAGACCAAACAAGTCTTCAATGGTTCAAAATGAATGAAATGCTTGTTGATATTACTTTGAATATGATGGACTCAATCCATCATATGATGCCCAGAATTGAATATGTATAGTGAGCAAGTTTAGCCAACTAAACTTGATTTAGGTATTGACCAACAATGATGTATATATTATCAAGGAAATTTTAACATGGCCATAAGAAAACCATGTATGTAGCTTGTCAGAGAAAAAAAGTTTTTAAAAGAATTTCGTTGACTCGATATCAACAAGTTAACCCTTGCAATAATATAGGTCATCAAGGTTTCAATGCAATAATCGGTATGGCGAAAACAATAATTGAAATATTGATAGAACAACCCTTCGATGTGGAGCCCCTGATGGTTTCCACGAATCAAGCTAACCACATGCGAAACAACAATGCATGTGTAACGTATGAATTTGTCAAGGAACTGTAATTGAGTGTTCATTAATCATGAATGAAATTTTCACGATAAGACGACCATTAGGAGGAGTAAAGGCACAAGAATATACTCACTATATGCAAAAGTCGGAATTTCCAATAAAAGAATTTACTACTTACCTCAAATTTCTTGCAATGACCTGGCGTTATGTGACATCACCATGAGATGTCAATCTTGGGGTAGTCGCCATTAGGAGAGTGGGGAGATGTGAGGACTCGTAGTTTCTGTTGCGATGCCCATAGTCATGCTTTCCATTAGTTCCTAAAGTACTTGTTTTGACGTACCTTGGCGTGTTTCACACAGCTTGCAGGTCTATGTGACAATAGCTGCATTCTGACCGACAGTCATCCCGCTGACGGAATTTGCATCGCTGCTGTAATCGTTCGTTCATGTTTTCCAAAAGGCCTTGCCTCGATTTTTGTACGTTTTGTATTTCTACATCCGCGATGTATACGCTAAGTTTCATGTATTCATGAACGTCGGCATTCTGTTTGTCGTAGGTTACCTGCTCGGTTAGTAAAATAGCATAGATAATATAGATAAAACCGTTTGCCTGAGTTAATAGTCGCAATTCCTACGAAATGACCTTTAATGGATTTTCGACATAAGTTAACCAAAGGTCTTAATTATATGTTCTCAATACTTTCAAAGTTTTGCTTCCGTATGTATTTGTTTCATGTACCGTGCATAAAACACACCACTAATGTATGTTTAGAAATCAATATGTTGACTCATTGTTTTCAGCCACGGTTGGAACCCATGTATCAATTCTAGGCGTTATGTATGTGTTCAAGTCTTAATAAGCTAGGTTCCCAAAGGAAAGTGAGGTTAAAGCCTAGGTATCTCTACAGAAACCTAATTCGCTGAAACCTATAGCTCTGATACCAATTTGTCACACCCTGATAAATCGATTACATCAGAGCCGGGCGTACTGGTATCTTCATTGCATGGCAGAAGTATTTAATGCTAAGACTTCTAGAAGGTGAACGCCCACTAAGTACTCGAATCCCCATGGGTTCTCCTATTCCAACTGTGCCTTGGTTTGAAAATATAACCTGAGAAAGAAACATGCGAAAAATCAACATAATGTTGATCGAGTTCATAGTTTGTTTTGAAAAAGATTTTAAACAAAATCATTTTGATGACCAGTTTAAAAGTTGTTGAGAAAATATAATAAAAATCATTTTTCTCGGCATGTCAATTGAAAACCCTGTTTATGCAATATTTGAATAATTGTCAATGTCCTCGTATGACAAAGACAACATGCCCACATTAGCCTATAACCCACCCCAAGTTAGTAAGTGCCTCACCAAACCGTTTACTCAAGACGGTAGACTAGCAGGCGGTTATAGTTCCAATATGCAATGAGGACTTCACTGTACAGTTTTAAGCAACCCTACAGCCCTTAGTGTTGAGTAGTGGACAATCCAGTCCTTGTGTTTGTAAGCAGGACAATCCAGTCCTTAAGTTGTATACGGGACAATCCAGTCCCTAAGTTGTATGCAGGACAATAGAGTCCTTAAGTTGTATACAGGACAATCCAGTCCCTAAGTTGTATGCAGGATAATCCAGTCCTTAAGTTGTATGCAGGACACTCTAGTCCCTAAATTGCAACTATGACAATCCTGTCACTAGCCATGAAACTCATGCACGTTCTGAAAATACGCGTGTGTTTTGTAAAACCGGTATGTTTAGTATAAACCATTCGTGTAGTTGGAATTCATTCATAAGATGGTTTAAAAATCTGTTGTTTTCGTTACTCGAAATATTATGCACTTTTGCAAAACATGCATGTCTTTCAACCCCGTAAACATTTATAAGAATGTAAAAGTGTAAAAAGTGGGGGTTATGAACTCACCTCGATATCCTTGTGCAAAGCTAGCTTAATATGATTCCATAATGATGTGTTCCAAAACGTAACTCGCTAGCATGCAACTATAGCATTCCTAATCAAGGAATAACTTGTAAGTCTCCAATCAAACGTAGCTAAACTACGTGTCACCGAGCGTTACCGAATCGCTAACCATTCGATAGTAAAACGTTAACTTGATAGAACGATAATGTTATACTTCTTAAGTCCCAGTTATAACCGGTGATGAATACTACGTCTTGCGAACAATTAGTTTCCAAGTAGTTGAGAATATATATATATATATATATATATATATTATATATATATATATATAAAATATAAATATATTTTATAACATCGTGTTAGTCGACCGAATGGTGGTACGTGTACGTAACCAAGTGTTCGTATAAAATAATACACGTTTTAGTATCGTCTAGTTTTGTAAGACGTGCATATGTATATGTAAATGCAATTACATATATGTGTATGTATATATAAATGTAAATCTTATGTAGCCGAAATAACAACCCGCGTCTCATGGATAATTATGGAATAATTGTATATAGTTGTACGCTTGTTAAATCGACTCTCGTTTGTTTGGTATTAGAATGACTCGGGTAATATTGTATGTAAAGGTCATTTTGTAATGTGTCGTATAAAGTTTAGGCGTGTAAAATAAATATAAATAATTATACTTATTTCATAAAAACTTCGAGTTGTGGGTGTCGGAAATAGGGATAGATACTTGCATTTGTTTTAGAAATTCGTCGAAGACTAGAAGTTTGAAATAAATATAAACAATTATGTTTATATTTTATAAGTTTTCGAGACGTATAAGTTGTAAATAAATATAACTAATTATCTTTATTTTAATAATCGTCAAATAATAGACGTTTGAGTTAAATATACTAAATTATACTTTTACGATACAATTTCCGTTATCTCGTAAATCGCGTTTATCGAGATGTTACAGACCCGTCTTGTGAGTCGTAAAGAGTTGTCGGAAATAAATATGTGCATATCTTTACTTTATAAAATACTTTAAATCCCAGTGGATTTCGTATTTAATATAAAACGAGTTTCCGTATTACGGATTTTCAGGAAAAACGTACAGAGTCTCCTCTGTTTTTGGACGATCCCGACAACACAAGTTGTTGATATAATTTTCAAAACTCAACAATAATTCAACTACAATACATACATATCTTTCAATTTTATTCAATACGCCAAATTGGTTATCTCGTAAATTTCAATATATATATATATATATTAATATATCACTTGTCAGTTCGGTTTTGACTATATATATACACGTGTAAGTAAGCAAGTTATATAACAAAATCAAGTATAAATCCAAGAACTTTATTTTCTTATCGACTTGTTAGTTGGTTCGGGTTAGAGCTCGATGTTGCGTTAAGGCGAAAACTAAATAATTATCTAGTAAATTGCGTTAATATAATTTTTACCAAGACATCACGTTGATTGCCTTTGACCCGAACCGAAACATGTTCGGTTGACCCGCGTTTGACCGGGTTTGACTCGAAAACTGAATTGCGACTGAACCAAGAGTGATGTTGACCACGGTTGACCACACCCAAAACGAACCGAATCTGCTATTGACTTACGTTGACCGAACCGAAACTGAACCATGACTTGTACTCGAACCCAAACCTTGAACCGAAACCCAAACCATGTGAAACCCAAAACACACCACCACTTCACCACCATCACCGCCGTGATACTGCTGCCATACTCACATGTGTTCACCTTCCTAATCCAACCCAAACCAAAACTGAAACATCTGAACCCAAAACCAAACAATACATACTTGATTTAACATGTTTCGAAGCCAAACATAGTTTTAGGTTGCCGATCTGAGCGGGTTTCTCATGGTTTTGTACCCGAGAGCTGCCGGAAAATCATTTATAGTGACCGAACGGCACCTGCGGTGGTTCCCACACCTCCTCCGCCTTGAGTGCCGCTGCCACCTGGGGTGGTTCCCACACCTCCTCCGCCTTGAGCCACCATTCAAACCCCTCCATACTCCCCCCTTTTCCGACGTCGCGTGATGCGGCTGTTGCCGCTTTCTGTGGTGCGCCGCCACCCAGGGTGGTGGCCGGCCATTAATCCAGTGAGAGAAAGTGAGAGAGCTGAGTGAGAGTAGAGACAGATGGAGTATAGGATTGTTTTGGTGTGGCTTGCCGGAGTGCCGGCCAGAAACCGGCTCCTGTGACCGGGTTTCACTCAGAGAGAGAGCAGAGATGTTGATTTGGGGCTAGGGTTTTATTGTGAGAAGATGAGGGATGAGAAGGTTAAGAAACTTATATATTTAGGGTATTGGTGGGTTGGGCCCTAAGCCCATTAGCGCGTATCTAGTCCTTCGAGCGGCCCAACAATGTTTATGAGGCCCGTTTTTATTTCCTCACTTTGTAAAATGTCGTAGGATTAAGTTTTAGGGTCATGTGCATATAAAAATTGTGTCGTAAGTTGATTTACCGCGTCAACCTGTCGTTTTCAAAAAAATTGCGAATATGCGTATGTTTTCATTTTTTGATCTGTTTTTGGTCCCGGTTTCAACCGCTATTGTTAGAATTCGAAAACAGCGCTAAATATATTGTAATATATCAGTATCTGGGCGTAGCTTGAACCCGGTGCTTCTGTTTTGTTGTTAACTGCCGGTGTGTTCTTGTTTCCGCGTAGCTTCCGCGTTTGTGCTCTGTCTTGTCCGATAGTCCGGTTATTACGCGTTATTATAAATATAAGGTAATTATAAGCTCAAGAAATTGTATTTTTAGTCGTTGTCAGTATGTTATCAGCTGTAAATCTGTTAATGGTTTAACGCGCGCTAAAAATCATGAAATCGTCAAATCGCGTAGCGTGAATCAAATAGACGCTCATAGGCTTTCCGATGGCCTAATTAAGTCAATTTTAGTCTGATTACGCTACGTGTCAATGTCTTAGTGTTTTTTATTCGCGTGATTAAGAACCGAAAAGTACCAGTTGTCACAAAATATCGCTGGAGCTGAACTACAAGCCCTGGTTGACGCAGCAGTTTCAAAAGCTGTGGAAAGAGTACTAAAGGAGTCGAGTAGTACCCGCTCCAAAACACACTAAAAACCCAATCTAAACCTCAACCATCAAAGAAAGATGAATCTGAATATTCATCCAATCAAAAGAGCGAATCACACAAACAGACTATGGATGATCAGACACCACGTTTCGGCAAGGGTGTACATACAAATACTTCGTCTCTTGCAAACCAAGAGACTTCACTGGAGAAAAAGGGGCCATTGATTGTATGAAATGGCTCGATGAAATGGAAACAGCGGTGGATATAAGTGGTTGTGCTAAGGAAGATGTGGTTAAGTTTGTTTTGCAGTCATTCAAGGGCAATGCCCTGACGTGGTGGAAAGCGTTGATTCAGTCCACCGGAAAAATTTCTCTGTACAACCTCTCTTAAGTCAAGTTTGTTGAGTTGGTTAAAGAAACATACTGTCCATAACACAAAGTGGAAAAGGTTGAATCGGACTTCTTAACCTTAACTATGAAGGACCTGGACTGCAGATCATATGTAACCAATTTCAATGCAATGTCAAGACTTGTTCCTTACTTGGTCTCTCCTGAACCAAAGCGCATCGCGCGCTTCATAGGTGTCTGGCCCCTGAAATCAAAGGAAATGTCAAGGTCTCAAGGCCTACCACCTACAGGTCAGCTGTAGACTTATCCCTGTCCCTCACACTGGATGTTATTAGGAGTAGGTCTAAAAAGACTTCAGATGAGGGAAAGAGAAGGAGAGAAGATGATCAGACTCATCACTCCAACAAGAAGAAAAAGGGAAATTTTGGGTTAAAGAAAAACCCAAATCAGTCAAGTGACAAGCCCATGTGCAAGAACTGTAACAGGAGGCACTTTGGGAAGTGCACCTTAGATCCATAGGCCAAGTCTTGTGGGATTTGTAAGAAAAAGGGACATAAGACATTAGAATGTAGGGATTTGAAGGATGCAACCTGTTATGGTTGCAATGAGAAAGGACATATCAAGACTAACTGCCCAAAGAATGCTAAGAAGCCTGATGAGGCTAGGAGGTCAAATGCAAGGGTGTTTCAGATGAATGCCAGGGAGGCAGTAAAGGATGACAAGGTTATAACAAGTACCTTCCTCATAAATGATATCTATGCTAGAGTTTGGTTTGATTCAGCTGCAGATAAGTCTTTTGTAGATCTTAAGTTTAGCGAATTATTGAATCTGCTTGTTAAAACTCTAGACATTAAGTATGAGGTAGAGCTCGCTGATGGTACCTTAGAAACTGCCTCGACGCTTCTCGATGGATGTTATATAACCATTAGGAATCATTCTGTTCCGTTATCACTTCTGCCAATGAAATTCGCGGGGTTTGATGTAATTTTTGGTATGGATTGGTTATCACGTAACCAGGCCCAAATTACTTGTGATAAGAAACTTGTCAACATCAAAACCCCTTCTGGAGAGTCGATCACAATACAAGGAGATACACACCATGGACTGCCAGATAATGTGTCGATACTTAAGGCATCCAAGTGTTTAAAGAATGGATGCGTCATCTATATGGCACAAGTGATATTGGACGAACCAAAACCAAGGATAGAAGACATCCCAGTCATCTCTGAGTATCCAGATGTATTCCCAGATGAACTACTTGGATTACCTCTCGAGAGGCAAGTAGAATTCAAAATCGACATTATACCTGGAGCAGCATCGGTTACACGAGCTCCATATCGCTTAGCACCAACCGAGATGAAGGAACTAAGAACCCAATTAGATGAACTTCTGGGAAAAGGTTTCATTCAACCCAGCTCGTCACCTTGGGGAGCCCCCATACTGTTTGTTAAAAAGAAGGACGGTTCAATGCGCCTGTGCATTGGTTACCGCAAGCTAAATAAGGTAACAATGAAGAACCGCTATCCATTACCCGGGATCGGCGATCTGTTTGATCAAATTCAAGGGGCAAGTTTATTTTCAAAGATTGACCTAAGGTCAGGGTACCATCAATTCAGAGTTAAAGCTGAAGATGTGCCTAAGACCATTATGAGTTCTTAGTGATACCTTTCGGTCTCACTAACGCACTTGCAGCATTCATAGATCTCATGAGTAGGGTATGCAAGCCATATTTGGATAAGTTCGTCATCGTATTTATAGATGACATACTTATTTACTCTCGTAAACAGGAAGTCATGAGAAACACCTTCATTGCATCTTAGGACTTCTACGACAAGAGAGGCTTTATGCTAAATTCTCCAAATGTCAATTTTGGCTTCGCAAGGTCCAATTCCTTGGACATGTTGTTAGCGAGCAAGGTATCCAAGTGGAGACCGCTAAAATAGAAGCAATCATGAATTGGGAAGCACCTAAGAAACCTACTGAAATTCGCAGCTTCTTGGGATTAGCGGGATATTACAGAAGATTTATCGGAAACTTCTCAAGAATAGCTGCACCTCTAACTACTCTCACCCGCAAGAACATAAAATTTAATTGGGGACCTAAGCAGCAAGAGTCTTTTGAGATCCTCAACCAGAAATTGAGCAATGCTCCAGTTTTAACCTTGCAAGAAGGTGTAGATGAGTTTGTTGTTTACTGTGATGCTTCGCATACTGGCATGGGTTGTGTGCTTATGCAAAGAGGTAAAGTAATCGCCTACTCATCACGGCAACTAAAGGTGCATGAAAAGAATTACACCACCCACGATCTAGAATTGGGTGCCGTTGTATTCGCACTTAAGTTGTGGAGACATTATTTATATGGAACTAGATGTGTGATATACTCAGATCACAAGTCTCCAACACTTGTTTATCCAGAAAGATCTCAACATGAGGCAACGACGTTGGATGGAAACTTTAAACGACTACGATTGTGAGATTCACTACCATACTGGCAAAGCGAATGTAGTCGCCGATGCACTCAGTCGAAAGGAAAGAGTCAAACCTATACGGATTAATGCCAAGAGTATCGAACTTAAGAACAGTTTAAACGAGAAGCTATTGGCTGCACAGAAAGAAGCGATACTGGAAGTTAACCTTCCCGAAGAAAAACTAGGAGCAACTTTTGATCAGTTGACACCTGGGAAGGATGGAATCCTCAGACTAAATGGTCGAATTTGGGTTCCTATTTATGGAGGATTTAGAGATATAATCCTTCAGGAAGCTCATAATTCCAAGTACTTGGTTCACCCCGGGGGTGACAAAATGTATCAGGATTTAAAGGCAAACTATTGGTGGATGGGTTTGAAGAGATCCATAGCCGCCCATGTAGCTAAATGTCTGACGTGCTCTCAAGTTAAAGCTGAACACCAAAAGCCGTGAGGACTACTACAACAATTAGAACTTCCCACATGGAAATGGGAAATGGTAACCATGGATTTTATCACCAACTTACCCAAAACAAAACATGGAAATGATACAATTTGTGTCATAGTTGACAGATTAACTAAGTCAGCTCATTTCTTACCCATCAAAGAGACTCATAGCTCCGACAAACTAGCCCAGATATATGTAGATAAGATTGTGTCTCTCCATGGAGTACCAATATCTATTGTATCCGATAGGGATACTAGATATACTTCTTATTTTTGGAAAATCTTTCAACAATCTCTAGGCACTCGATTAAATTTTAGTACCGCTTACCATCCTCAGACGGATAGGCAGAGCGAGCGTACAACTCAAACGTTAGAAGACATGCTCCGGGCATGTGTCATTGATCTAGGAGGAAGTTGGGATGACCATCTCCCCTTGATTGAGTTCTCCTACAATAACAGTTACCATACCAGCATCCAGGCTGCACCTTTTTGAGGCTTTATATGGGCGAAGATGCAGAACGCCCGTCTGTTGGGCAGAAGTAGGGGAGGCTCAACTAACAGGACCGTAGATAGTCCTAGAGACAACTAAAAAGATTGTTCAGGTCAGTGATCGTCTAAAGACTGCAAGAGATAGGCAAAAGAGTTACACAGATAAAAGGCATAAACCTCTAAAGTTCGAGGTAGGAGACAAAGTTTTACTAAAAGTATCACCCTGGAAAGTAGTGATGCGTTTTGGTAAGAAGGGCAAGCTAAGCCCAAGATACATTGGACCATTCGAGATAATCGAACAGGTTGGTAGTGTGGCTTATAAGCTAACCCTACCTAAAGAACTTAGCGGAATTCACAATGTGTTCCACATCTGTAATTTAAAGAAATGTCTAGCGGATAAATTGCTAGCAATTCCTTATGATGATGTAGAAATAGATGAAAGCCTGAAATTTGTTGAAAAACCGATCCCGATCGAGGATCGACAGGTAAAGAAGCTTCAAAGGAAGCAAGTGCCAATTGTCAAAGTAAAGTGGGATGCCCGCAGAGGCCCTGAATATACGTGGGAGGTTAAGTCCACTATGCAACAAAAATACCCTCACTTATTCTAGTAAATCTCGGGGTCAAGATTTCTTTTAGGGGGTTGAGGATGTAACACCTCGCAAAATCGTGTCCAATGATGAGAAGACACGTGTCCTAAACCCTAACCGTTGAATGGTTGACTGTAAAGGGTTAAAAGTGTCAACAAGCAAAATTTGTGCCTTCGGACGATCTACCGACGAACCAGGAGAAGTAGAATAATTACTTAAACTCCTACATACGCCTAATATTGGCTTATAATGGCTTTGTACAAGTTACAAGTCCCAAAAATGTGAATATGCAAGTCGAGGGATCAAAACTGCCAAAATTGAAATTTTGTTCGCTGGGCAGAGGCCTTGCGGACCTCATGGAACAAGCCGTACGGTCCGCATGACTTACAGATGCCTTGCGGACTGTATGGCCAGACCCATACGGTCCGTATGGCTTGCAGCTGGGCATATTTTGGCGTGACTTCCACACATATGCTTCCAAACCGCCTCATTTCGAAACTAGGGGCTGTATTCTTGCTCCTTACTCATTCTAGGACACTTGGAGGCATCATAAACACCTGAATACACCTGGAATGATCCTAGCATGGCTCCTTTTACTATAAATAGGTGCCTTGTAATGACATTTGTTCTTGCACCTTCCATTATCTCACTCCTCTCGTTCTCTGGAGCTTTTGGGTCAGCAAAGAAGCTCTCTTAGGCTCATATTTCGTGCTAGGACTAGTGATTAGTGCTTAGCCACTCTAGTTCAGTTTTGATATGTTTAAAGACGGAAAGTCAAAGTTGCCGCAAAACGGCTTTGACCTTTGGCTTGGACCTAAACGGTACAGCCATTGTTCGAGGCGAATATGGCTACGTAATCGTAATTAGATGAATGTTAATCCCTCAAAAGGGCACCTCCTATTTCTCACGTTTATTTTGTTAATTATGGGTCAAACTAATTAATAATAAAAGTCAAACTAGTCAGATTTTAAACAAATTCAAATCTGATAATGTGGAAGTTATAGAACATATTTTATCACTCTAATAACTTGG
Source organism: Scalesia atractyloides (assembly GCA_947069175.1). Taxonomy (NCBI): domain Eukaryota; kingdom Viridiplantae; phylum Streptophyta; class Magnoliopsida; order Asterales; family Asteraceae; genus Scalesia; species Scalesia atractyloides. The sequence continues at coordinate 49,077,501 of CAMTDV010001633.1, read as the reverse complement.
TAAACGTTATTAGAACATGTCTAAACATGTTCCACCCGACAATTCTGAGTTTAGGTCCGGTTCGCAACCGAAAGTCGCAAAAGCTTGACTTTTGCTTTGACTTTCAGTTCTTACCTAAATTAGCTTATTTCCTTGATGCCTTGGGGTCTTTTGTGACCATATTATGTTATAAAATAACCTTCTGAGGTTATACTACTTGGTCACTTAGTAATCTAAGATCATATGCTTGTTTCCATATTTATGCTTAAAGTTGACTACTATGCCCTTTTTGTCAAAAAAATGAGACTTTTAAGGTAGTTGGTCATGCAAACGAATTAGGTACTGATTGGTAAACATATTTAGAGTATCTTGAAGCTCCAAAACTGGTCATAAACTGGAGCTATAGAGAAAAGCGAAATTCATGCCTTTATAAGGACTAGAATGCCCTTTAGCATGAACATCATGTTTAAAACATAATTTTGACACAAAACTCTTTACCTACTGTTATGATATCATATTTAGAAATTATTGGGATGTCGAGTCAGATTTATTTCTGACCTTAGCCTTGAGTTCTTGCATAAAGCTTATAAATGACGATAGTACCCTTTTAGTAAATTAAATGAGTATTGCATATAAATATCATGCAAAACTTTTGGCTACTTATGTATTATGATAAATAAATTATTTCAAAGCCTCAAAGCTGGTCATAATCTCATAATCACTGAAACTTCGGAATTACCGTCATTTACCGACTTTTACGCTAAATAAGCACATAGTTTGACTTTAAAGTATATTTAGCGACCATGACTTGTTACCTACTGAATTTATAAATGATTTTAAGTATTTTACAGTAGGTATAAGATATGAACTCAGAATCCCAAATGAGTCCCTAAAACCATATGTGAAATGACCAAAACGCCCTTACGGGGCATAGTTTGGCCATAAATCATAAATCACATATATGTATGATATCCTACTGATTTAATATCATAAATTAATTATTTTCACAAGGTGTTTATGACCAAAACTTCAGTTTGCATGTAAACCCATTTTATAAACCTAAAAATGACTAAAATGCCCTTATAGGGCCTAATTCGGTTTCAAGACCTTTAGGGGCATACTTGTGAACATCCCACTGATGTTATAACATATCTTGAGCATAATAACTTAGGAAACTTTTATATGTCTTATCGGTTACCCGTATATGCTCATACGCGTTCGGTTCGGTTTATGTGACTAGTTTTCACGAACGGACCGAAACAGGTCTAACCTTGGCATCTTTTCTTCAAAATCAGGAATGTGTTTAGTTTACCCATATTATACAAGTCTTCATACTTGTTGGGCCTAAATTAAATTCCTTCCGGTCACTGCTTATGTTAGCATTTTTGAACCATGATTCATCTTTTAGGCTAATCGGTCTAAGTCCTCGACTTAAATAAAGACCCGTTAGTATCCTAATAGGTTAATAAAACCTTCTTTACATATTAGGTAGCCCGGTAGAAGATACCTTCATACGGTCTTAAGTATCATACGGCTGAGTAGTGCTTACCCATAAACTTAGGTAAATACATTTAACTTATTTTCCCTTATACTGGCTTGGGATACTGTAAATTATTATCGCTTGGTCGGGTATGGGATCATTTAGTCGGATTGTGATTAGTGAATCCGCATAACACGTTTTAATCTGTTTTGTTTGATAACATAAACTATGGGGGTTAACAACCATGTCCTGGATATCCTCGGCTCATCTAAGTTATTGATGGCCACGACCTAAGCACGGGGTGTAGGCATACACCTGACAGATGCGAATGCTAAAATATAAATTACCCACAAGTTGGGGATAACTCCTTTGTGGGTTTATATGTGGTGAGTTAGTTAATCATGTTCGGTTTTCAACCGAACCTAATAATAAAAGTAATTGTCTCAAGTTATAAAAGATTTTGGTGCCTTGTGCACCTAAAATAACATTTTCAAATGTTTACAAAAAAGTCAGTTATTTGTATTTACCAGTGAAAACTGATGTATTTTCCAAAGACTAAGTGACAGGTACCTCACGAAATAGGCTGGAGCTACTGGGCATTAAATAAGAGATTCATGCAAATCCCTAGATGCCCTAAGTCTGTTGAACTCAGTTTTATGTATTTATTTATAGATCCGCCTGTGGATCCTTTTTATAACCTTCTGTATATTATTTTATTCATACTTTGAACTTCCGGGTTGTAATAGTAATTCCCTTCCAAGCCTTCCGATGTGCTATAACTGTGTATAATTGTCTATGATGATATCAACTACATCACGATACTCCCCACCGGGCCCATGGGTTATACGTGGAAATTGGGGGTGTGACACCATATCAAATTTCTTAAGTAGTTCTTTCACATATTTATTTTGATGGATGAAAGTGCCATGTTGCATTTGTTTGACTTGTAAACCAAGAAAACATTGCAACTCACCCATTGCACTCATCTCAAACTTTGCTGCCATGAGTTTTCTGAACTCTTCACACATGGCAGGGCATGTGGATCCAAAAATGATGTCATCCACATAAATTTGGACAAGCATCAAATCATTTCCTTTCCATTTTAAAAATAGGGTTTTATCAATCCTACCTCTGGTGAAACCAATGGATAAGAGAAAAGTGCATAGAGTTTCATACCAGGCTCTGGGTGCTTTTTTAGACCGTATAGTGCTTTGTTTAACCTGTACACATGATCAGGATGAAATGCATCTTCAAAACCAGGAGGTTGACACATATACACTTCTTCCTTGATCTTTCCATACAGGAATGCACTTTTGATGTCCATTTGATACACCTTGATGTTGTGGTTAGCAGCAAAAGCTAAGAACACTCTGATGGCCTCAAATCTTGCAACTGGAGCAAATGTTTCATCATAGTCTATGCCTTCTTCCTGTCTATAACCTTGAACCACGAGCCTTGAAGAGATGGACATTTTGCATCAGCTGGCACTTTTAAGTGTTAGAGCAAGTAAATTTTACAAAAGAACTGGTAAAAGATTTCCAGGATTGCATGGGGGGTTAAAAGTTGGGTTGGATAAGTCTAAAATCAAATGTTACAAATGTAACAAGATGGGTCACTTTGCCAGAGAATGCAGATCACAATTTGCAGGACCAATTATAACACATCCTGGCAACAGACCTCAAAGCACTGTCCAATATTCCCAATATACCCCTGCACCTCAAATGCAAAACACTACACACTTTGCACATCCTGTTGCTACAGTTCATGTCCATTATGTCCAAACACCTGCACCCATAGATTCAATATGTCCAAGCACCACCTCAAGTACATGTGCAGCAAGTGCCACAAGTTACTTAACCTATTCAAACTACTGCTACACCAGCAGAGGTTAATCAACAAAGCTTTTTCACACAAGGTTTTGTTGATTGGAGTAGTTTGCCTGATGATTTAACAGATGAAAACTTTGCTCTCATAGCCAAAAATGATTTTGAAAATGAAAACATATGTTTAATGGCTTTGGAGACCATTGTTGAAGGTGATGAATCTGTGGAGCAGGAGTTAAAGTCTGATGTGGTTGATTGTTGTGAAGCAGTGGCTATACCAGAAGTTACACCAGTGGTTGAAGTGAATGCTGTTGATGTTGAAAAAGACACTCTATCTGACCCTTGGGATGAGAAGGTGTGTGAGGAAGAAGAGTGTGATTGTGCTCTTATGGCTGCTTCGAAGGTATCACCTTAGATCCTTAAAGATCTATGTTCTGAAAAATGCCTTATTGCTTTTGCAAACATAAAGCAGGTGAATGAAAACCTGAGAAACAAAATTTTAGAAGATGAACTTAATTTTGAAAAACTTATCAAAGAGTTGAAAACAAAGTTAAGGAAAAAAGATTCTAAAATGAGTAGCCTAAGGCATGAATCAAGCATAACAAAAGATCAGCTCCAAACCATGGTAGAAAAAAAACAAGTTTGCAAACAGGAGCTAGAATCTACCCAGATCACTTGGGAAAAATGGGTAGAGTCTTGTAAAGGTTATGAGCTTATCATTGCTTTGTTCTTGACAACAATGCCCCTTTCATCTGTTTTGTTCTTGAAGACCCACTTTGTGCCAATAGGACATACATCTTTTGGCAGTGGTACAAGTTCCCATACTTGTTGTCTTTTGAACTGTAGGAGCTCCTCTTGCATGGCTTCTACCCAACTGTTGTCTTTTAGCATCTCTTGGTACTTGACAGGTTGTGTGAGTGATAGAAAATCAGCAAAAAGACAAATGTTTTGGGATTGGCTTCGGGTGAGCACTCCCTCATTGATGTTGCCAATAACTTGATCCAAAGGATGGCTTTTGAGGAAAATCAATTCACCTTGATATGGGCAATGGCATTCTGAAGTAAAGCTTGCAATGTGTATCATCTGAGCTATCCTCTATTGGTGAATTTAATGGTCCAGCCTCTGATTGGAATGGTGGTGGAGGAATTGGTGGAATGGATGTGAAAGTGGGTTGACTTATGTCCATTTGTTGTGGACTTTTATCAACAGATGTTTGGTTCTGAGAGCTGGCAGAGGTTTGAGTATTAACCACTGTCGACCTGGCAGAGCTTTCACCATTGCTACTAACATCTGCTCCTCTGCCTGAATGATTGATTTTGAAACTTGGAAGAATGCAATCATATCCTTGCTCTTGACTTGATGACTGTGGGGTACCAGCATGGTTATTCTTGACAGACACATCTTCAAATGTAAATTTGGATAGGTCAAACAGTTCAATCGGATTTGCTGGGATTTTCAAAGATGAGAGTTCATTGAACTTCACATTCAGAGTTTCTTCAACACACTTGGTCCTAGAGTTAAAAACTCTATAGGCTTTGGCAGTGGTTAAGTATCCAAAAAAATAACCACAATCAACTTTGGTTGCAAACTTGGATATTGAAAATCCTTTAAATTTAAAATGAAGCATGGGCAGCCAAAGACTTTAAAATAAGAGAGCAGAGGTTTGATTTTATAAAGCAATTCATAAGCAGTCTTTTGATGCCTGGTGTTTATCAAAACTTTGTTCTGAACATAAAAAGCAGTGTTTACAGCCTCTGCCGAGAAAGACAGAGGTAAACCAGAATCTACTAGCATAGTTCTTGCTGATTCAATCAAAGTTCTATTTTTCCTATCAACAACCCCATTTTGTTCTGGAGTTCTAGGGATGCTATATTGCCTAACAATCCCTTTTGACTCACAGAAAGCATCCACCTCTTTGTTCTTAAACTCTGTCCCATTATCACTACTAAAGATTTTTACAAGAAGATCAAATTGCTTTTCAACTTGTTTAACAAAGTTTTGCAAAATGTTTGTTGTTTCATCTTTAGAATGTAAAAAGAAAGTCCATGTGAACCTGGAAAAATCAACAACTATCACCAGGCAATACATTTTGTGTTTTAAGCTCATGATTTTCACAGGTCCAAACAAGTCCATATGAAGTAACTGTAAGAACTGACTTGTTTTGGAGTCCGCAATTGACTTGTAAGAACTTTTATGTTGTTTACCTTTTAAACAGGAAACACAATGTTCTTCACAAGTAAATTGTTTGTGAGGCAAACCTTTAACAAGACTTCGTTTTGAGAGAGTGGAGATGGTTTTTAGATTTGTGTGACCTAGTCTTTTATGCCATAATTCTGTTTTTTTGCTTGAAGCAACTGATAACAAACATGCATTTGACATAGGATTATCTTTTACCATGTCTACCACATACACATTTCCTACCCTATTAGCAGTAAGTTGTGCTTTGTTCTCTGAAATTATTTGATTAATCTTTTAACAACCTCTAGGCCTACTATCTGACAAGTTTCCTTTGTGAAGAAGGATCCATAACCCTTATCACTCATTTGTCAGTCACTCAGGAGATAGAATGTGACATTTGTGGTGATCCAATCGTATAACAATTCCGAACGAATTATCAATCAATGAAATTTTTTTGTTTTATTTACGAGATTTTTATTTTTATCATGACAATTACACGTATTCGATTCTTGCACGATTCCGAACTCTTAAACGACTTCTGGAAGTGAAATCACAAACTATTACGCAAACGTAATCAGTTTAATGCGACGTACACTCCGGAACATCAACATAAGCGAAACATACCCTAAATACCCTTTAAATGACTTAGAATTAAGTTTTGAGGGCTTCGGTATGGCAAAAAGACGCTTATATAAGCTCAGGGGCTATTTTGCAAATTTTACGAAACTATGCCGATTCGCGTATATCGTTATCCGGAACATGTACGCACATCCAAAAATTTATGTAATCATTAAATCTAGTATTTTAATGATTGGAATGCAAAAATATCATTCGTTACGCGTTTTCGGTCATTTGCACGTTCGTTACGATTTTCATCGTAATTAACCAAAAAAAGCAACCGTACGACCAAACGAACCGACATCCGAAAAGTTTCTGAGCATTTTTCCAGTTCCCTATGTTTTATCTTCTTTATAAAGCTTAAAATGGGGTTAACGGGTGTTAAAATTGCCAAAACGCGTCGAAAAGCAAGTTTTAGGCTGCAGGGACCTGTTCTGCCAATTCTGAAACTTAGGAATCACAGGCACCATGCGAGAGACTCATCAATATCTCCCGCGATGCTCGGCGGATGCCCTGTTACAGCAGAAAATGGCAGATAGCTATTTTACAGCTTTGAAACCCAAGATTCGTGATCTCCAAGTTCTAGCCTGGTCTTGACACGTCTTTGAACATGTGGAATGATCCTAGAATGGTCCTTGACACTGGTGATCATCAAATTCATCCTCCAGAACTAGAAATAGGCCCTTGATCTCACATTTCAACTTGCTCATTCCTTCCCTTTCTCTCTATAACTCTAAGAGGAGAACTCCCACTTTGTTGGAGGTCTCCCAACTGAGTTTTCTAAGTCTTTTTCTCCATCCTTGGCTTTCTTGAGCACAAGTAAGTGTTCTAACTTAGCCTTGTTCTTTTATTTTAGCTATTTCAAGCTAAAAGTCAAACAGGGTTTGACTTTCAGCTTTGACCATTAATTGGTCAAAGTAAAGTTCAATTGAACCTTGCAACGTGATCGTAATCACGACGGTTATGATCCTTAGCGATCATACCTACTGATTACCACGTTTACTAGTCGAAGTGATGAGTCAAAGTTTCGGTCAAAAGTGCGCATTATGTGCATTATACGATGGAACTATTTTCGGGTATCAAAACCCTTTGTTTTGATATCAAATCAGTTTTCTAACTTAGTTAAACATGTTTTAACATGTTTAACTCGTCACTTTTAGTTTAGTGCTTATTTAGGGTCGTAAGTCGAGCGGTCTTGACCACCGCTTTGACTTTCGTATCCGCCCGTTTAGTCGATTTTAGGATCCGACCAAACACATATATGAGACCATAGTTGTATAGGGAATAACCCCCTGAGGTTAACCTTATGGTCACGTCTTTTGGTTAGTGTTATGTTAAGTCGTCTATTATGACCTATAAATGACCAAAATGCCCTTTTTGTGCATAAATCAACTTTAAGCATATGTGACCAATGTTTTGACATATAAACTGATGTTGCAACTATAATAGGCTTATTTTGGCATATCAGACTTATCATAACACATATCTAACCATCCGAACACGTTTTTACGAAAATGATCCGTTAAAGTAGCGTAAACTACCTTAACGAGTCATAATGGGTCAAAAGCACTTAGGAATCTTTCCAAATCAGAATGTTAACTTTATTAAACCATTTCATATGAGTTCCAACACTCGTTTGGTTTACAAGACCTCATTCTATCCGATCCGCTGATTAAAGTCCCGATATTTCATAGTTATCCAATATTAGGACAAGTTTTATTTCTCGGACTTTTGAGCTTGTTTGATCTTTTGTTCAAGGTTATTTTGCAACCCCAAGTGAGTACATAGACCCCTATTTTTACATATTTTGTGGTGACAATGTGAGTACATAGCTCCCCTCTTTTACGTTTCAAATATTTTGGGGTGATTCATATGTGCTAAATTGTTTTCAAGTTTTCAAATTACAAATGCTATGGTTTATATAAACACAACGATTTCAATAATGTGAACGAACTTGTTGGTGCGTTATATACATGACATGAATGACATTCATTAGCTTTGGCCAAGCCGACCAGTAGTATGTTATGGTACCATAGGACTGACAATCCCGTTACCAAGTTTCCCGGTGTTTGTGGGGAAGTTTGGGAAACGACCGAAACTGTTTACTTTAACAAACCCTTTGGTGGTTTGTTATTGCAATTTAAAGATACCCTTTGGTGGTATAGACGAGTCAACACAGGTTTGAATGTATTCACCAAAACGACCAAAAGTTTTCACAATTAAAACAAGGACGATTTGTTTACACGAACGATGAACAATTGGTTTATGACACGAACACATAGGACCTGGATTAGAAGAATAAAACGATTTAGTATTGGGATTGCTATGTTTGGTTATTTTCCTTTGTATTGAATGAACATATTTGGATGTTTGAAAATGTAACTTTGACTTCATTAATTATTAAACATAATAGTAAATGTCATGTGCTTTGGTGATAACCCAATTATGCCCCGACTCTTATTTCCGCTGCGGGTCGGGGTGTGACAGTTTATGACATAAACAATGGACGATTGGTTTATGGTAAGTGATTTAGATAATAGAAATGTAATTGATAGAAGCATGGTGGATACGCCGCTGAACTTCCTATATATAAGTGCTTTGATCATATTACATTCGTGGCATTATTTGCATCACTTGAAACAAAGGTTTTCAAACAATGACACACAACGATTTTCAATTAAAGATATAAACCATACAAAGTTTCTTCAAGGCGATTTACAACTCGAATTTACAAAACAAAGGTTTTGGTCAAGACTCATGGCTACAAGTCTTTTATAAACTATAACTAACTTGTTTTAGTTGGTTAGTTATCATTGCAATACCAAATACCTTTTTGATAACACGGTTTTCAATTAACGACTCTAGTAGTCTGACGAGGTATTGCAATTACATATTCAAGGCCATGAATTTGACACACTCACAAAACCTATGTACTCGCCGGCATATTTTTGCTGACTCGTTTTCACATATGTTTCGGGGAACAATGCTTGATGTCGATGCATGCTCATGTAGGATTGGACGCGGACTTAGTGGCTTAAAATATGAAAGACAATAGTTTATTTAGTTTATTTTAAACTCCAAGATAATGTAACTATGAAATTTCAATATTCAATAAAACATAACTTTAATTACCACGTGTTGTTGTAACAATCTGTTACCATGACTCCGTGACGTTTCCGCCGAGGTTTGTTGTTTTTACGCGATCGTGGTGTTACATTGAATTTTAGGTTATCAATGAGATTCACATTCTCAAACTTGAGTTTTCCAGTTGAGACACATCCTGACCCCAACACCTTCCCTTTGAATTATTTTCAAAGGATATATCACCCCCCCTCCATGAGCTTTAAATTCTCTGAGCAGGGCTTTACATCCTGTCATGTGCATGGAGCCCCCACTATCCACATACCAAAGACTGTAAAGGCAAGTAGAAGCTCCCTACACATGTTTTGAAATGATTAGTTCAGGTGAGTTTCCAAAGCCATTCGATGCGGTATCAGATGATCCAGACTCAATTTCAGATAAATGAGCAGTGGTTAGATCAGGTTTTTGTAACCATTGCTGTGAGCCACTTCCTATCAACTGTTGGTAACCATGAGGATGCCTATTTACCTTTGGCTTAGTGGGCTTTTTGTAAGTCTCATAAACCATAGGCACCTTTTGATAACCAGGCTGGCTTTTACCTCTTGGAACTGGTTTGATGGAGGTGCATCTGTCACTTGAATTTCTCTGTGAACAGAGGTTAGATTTAAGGCTTTTGTAACAGATGTTTCATTTGATTCAAAGTTCTGTTTAGATTTGTTTTTAGAAAAACTTGAACTTTCTCTTTCAAGAGCTTTTGCTCTAATCTCTTTTACCTTTTGATGATGGATTTTGAGATAGGCACACTCTTGGGTCATGTGATTTGTTTTGTTGCAGATGGTGCATCTAGGAGATTTGGGTATAACACAAGTTTTGTTTATGTCAAAGGCTTTTAGAAGAAAACAATCTGCAGCCACATGATTTCTCTTTTCACAAAATTCACAAAACAAGAATTTAACCTTTTCTTTCCTTTTCCTATCAGACTTTTTGAGAGCAGTGGGTGTAACCTCTGCTGACAAGTCTTTGATAGGGATCACCAGTACTTTTGGTGCTTTTATACCATCAATAGTTGAAAAGTCCATTGGCTTGAAGTTTTCCAAAATATCACATTCATCTGACCAGGTTGGTTTAAACTGATATTTTTCAATTTCTTTATCTTTTGCTGAAACCTCTGGTTTTTCAAGAATGATTTTATTTCCATTTTTATCTATGATTTTAATTTCTTCACCAGCCAAGTTTATTCGGACTATTTCAACTGGCTCAGAATCAATTTATGCAGCATTTTCACAAATCTGGTCATAGTCTCTAAAGCCTATTCCAAACTTTATGTTGCTCTTGATTTGAGCATCAAGCATAAGCTCATAACCTTTACAAGACTCTACCAATTTTTCACAAGTGATCAGGTAGATTCAAGCTCCTGTTTGCAAACTTGGTATTTTTCTACCATGGTTTGGAGCTGATCTTTAGTTATGCTTGATTCATGCCTTAGGCTACTCATTTCAGAATGTTTTTTACTTAACTTTGTTTTCAACTCTTTGATAAGTTTTTCAAAATTAAGTTCATCTTCTAAAATTTTGTTTCTCAGGTTTTCATTCACCTGCTTTATGTTTGCAAAAGCAATAAGGCATTTTTCAGAACATAGATCTTTAAGGATCTAAGGTGATACCTTCGAAGCAGCCATAAGAGCACAATCACACTCTTCTTCCTCACACACCTTCTCATCCCAAGGGTCAGATAGAGTGTCTTTTTCAACATCAACAGCATTCACTTCAACCACTGGTGTAACTTCTGGTATAGCCACTGCTTCACAACAATCAACCACATCAGACTTTAACTCCTGCTCCACAGATTCATCACCTTCAACAATGGTCTCCAAAGCCATTAAACATATGTTTTCATTTTCAAAATCATTTTTGGCTATGAGAGCAAAGTTTTCATCTGTTAAATCATCAGGCAAACTACTCCAATCAACAAAACCTTGTGTGAAAAAGCTTTGTTGATTAACCTCTGCTGGTGTGTAGCAGTAGTTTGAATAGGTTAAGTAACTTGTGGCACTTGCTGCACATGTACTTGAGGTGGTGCTTGGACATATTGAATCTATGGGTGCAGGTGTTTGGACATAATGGACATGAACTGTAGCAACAGGATGTGCAAAGTGTGTAGTGTTTTGCATTTGAGGTGCAGGGGTATTTGGGAATATTGGACAGTGCTTTGAGGTCTGTTGCCAGGATGTGTTAGAATTGGTCCTGCAGATTGTGATCTGCATTCTCTAGCAAAGTGACCCAACTTGTTACATTTGTAACATTTGTTTTTAGACTTATCCAACCCAACTTTGAACCCCCCATGCAATCCTGGAAATCTTCTATCAGTTCTTTTGTAACATTTACTTGCTCTAACACTTAAAAGTGCCAGCTGATGCAAAATGTCCATCTCTTCAAGGTCTGTGGGTTCAAAATGTTGTAAGTCATACATTTCAAAATAGAGATTGTCAGAGGTCTGGCTTTCACAATTTGCAGCAAAGGCAAAATTGGGTGTACAGGAATCAGAGTTGAAATTATTTCCAGATGTTATGCCAATGTAATGATCATAACTTTGATCCTTTCCACTGCTAGACCCCTCCTCATGACTATATAGAGCAGTATTTCCTAAAGTATAATCATCAATCATTTTCCCTGACTCTTGCAACTTCTTTTTCTGGTTCAACTCTCTCTCATATGTGAGGAGTCGTCCATTAAGTTGTGTAAAGTTCATTTCCTTGTAACCAACAGCTGTTCTAGTGACATAAGCTACAGTCTCCCATTTCTCTGGTAAAGATCTCAAGAAACGACTATTGACAGTCGAATTTGGAAATTCCACATTTACCAATTTAAGCTCACTGATGAGACAGCTATATCGTTCGAACTGTTGGGTTAATGACTCACCCTTAATGTGGCAAAATGTTTCATACTGTTGATTTAAGACCTCTATGTTATTCTCTATCACCTCTTCAGTACCACCGAATTACTCTTTAAGAGCATCCCATAACTCTTTAGCACTATTACAATGAAGTAATCCCGCATAAATCTCATTGGGCAAAGCCGAAGCAACAATGCTAAAGGCCTTAGCATCCAATTCAATTTTAGGGAAATCCTGTTCAAAGTAATTTTCAAGTTTCTTAGGGACCTGCGTGTGGGGGATCCTCTGTACTTGGAACCATGGGAACATGAGGTCCAAATACAACAGATCTCCACCATCAGGTGTTCTGTTGGGCAAGAATATGACCCATCCGACGTTGCCAAATAAAATATTCATTTCGTTTCAACATTGGAGGCTTGAACATGGATCCAATATTGGATTCCGGTGTGTTTTGTGCCATTTATCTTGTTTACAAGAGATTTGTGTTTTAAAAACTTTTGTAGTAATAAAACTCTATATTCAAGTAAAACTATCAAACAAGTTAGCACAAAGAGCTGATCTGTTCAAATCAATTTGACTGTTAAATCAAAATCGATTGACCAAGCTCTGATACCAATTATAAAGATCTAAGTTTGAATCACTTGTAGTTTTTGTTTCTAAAGATGGAAAATAGATTGAATTTTAAAGATATGCAGCGGAATTAATGGAAAACTTTTACGACAACCAATCGGTCGTTTGTTTTCATCATCATCATCATGCTTTCAAGTTGGTAAACTCGTATGTGATTCACAAACTCCCCTTAGCAAATTAAAATCGTTTGATAGTAAGACATGAAGAAGATAAAATGCGAATTGATCTTTTTCAGGAAGACAAGTTTAACTGTTACATCGATCAGCTATTTATACTAACTATCTAACCACTGAGCATCTTTTATGACGTCCTGGTTGATAGTGACAGCTAACAAAATCATAACTAACTAAAACACTGCTAAACTAACACTATCAGTGCATAGCACTGTTACATTGAATAAACTATAACTAGTCTAAGCACTGATCTCTATCCTCTGATCTTGTTTCTTCTATCAGACATTTGCTTCTTGTTCGATCAGATGATAGGAATATTTATTTATGGAAAGCAGTGTAAAGGTAGATCAGAGGTTGTAACCTCTGATAGTTGGACCAAAGCTCGGATAGTGTATTTGGCTTTGATATCATCTGTTCCTTTGTTAGGGTTCAATCCTGACAATATTTTATGTAAAAGGGTAGAATGTGTTAAAAAGTAAAAGGGTAGAATGTATTAAAAATAAATTGGGCATTTCTTGAAATGTGGTGGCAGTATGGGATACAAGGAATGAATTATATAATTAGAGAATGACACCTATTGTGACAACTGTGAAAAATCCAGGTAAACTTTGTTCGGTATGAGCCTGCGGTAACCGGACGTGACATGTAAATCATGATACTGGTTGGGATTACGTGTGATGATATGAACTTTTGATACTCAGGACGAAACCAGGTACACCATAATCGGTCCAAAACTTTAAAGCATGCTTAAAGCAATAATTGTGCGAAAACCCTAAAAACATGCATGACTTATGTGCTATGCTAAATGATATCTCTTATATCTCGGAGGAATCCGAGAGCACGTCATGGTTAACATGACACTAATAAGGGCCAACGGTGTGACGTTGGTTTCCTTAGCCTGTAAATACGTGTTAAACGGGAGCTTTCCATTTAACAGCGCATTAAACATGTGACAATGATTATTAGGCCAACGGTGGGGCTATTGAAGATTCTGAGTTCACGAAACACCTTAGTTATGTGCCATAGATCATGACATAAGATTTAAACAAATCGGAGTTCGGGCACGCAAAATGAGGCAGTTTCCCAGTTAGGGAAACGCCTTTGTGTTCAGAGCAACTAAGGACAAACCAAACATGCAAGGAATGGTCAATCAAGCCTAAAAACACTTAAATTACCCTCATACAAGACCATTATGATTAAAACATAACTGGGAGATTCAAGGGTCGTTTGGACACCAGGGATGTGTCCAATGCTAGTTCCGGAAAATCCCCGACGGCGAAGCAGAAACTCAATTTTGGGCAACCTGGACTCCCCAAACACCCAAACTCCCTTAATGGAAAGTTAATCTTTCTTAAATAACAACATGTTCGTACTATTGATACTCCCGTACCATTACCCTAACATGTTAAACAACCGACTGTGGCTGGCACGCGAAACGATGCCTAGAAGCCAAACTGAAAACTAATACTACCCTAACATCCATCACCATACCTGTATCTTATAGATTCAATCCGAGGTGAAAACTCATAACCTGGTCCAAGTTATAACCATTACCAACTTATATGCTGATTTGAGTCCCTACTTGCATGCGTGCTATTAAAGCTGATCCAGTTGTATACTCACTCTTTGATTAAGGCTGCTACCCGCACTGTGAGTTTCACTCCCCCACTTTTAAATTATTTTACTGTTTTCTAGGGTGATTTGCATGTTACAAATTGTGTTAATTGCACCAACTTGTGATTATGTGAATTACCTAACACACGAACTATCCCCACTACAAGTGATTAACGTAAGTCGTGGGCAGTGGATAGTACTATTGGTCTGACAAACCCAGTTGCTACAACCGGACTGTGTGTCGGCAAACAGGCAACTGCACGCGTCCTAAACTCTGTTATGTTGTTAGACATAACTACACTGGGGCGTTGAACTGCACATAACGCAGTTAGTGGGTGGGGGTATCTGTGTGACACGGCCCGGTGGGCTGAGGTGTCTGTTGTGACAGGGCCCAGGGTATGGCGAGGTGTCTGTGATGACACAGTTCAGTTAAAACACTCAAGATTTCGCTTGCGCACTCGTGTAATTCCATCTATGATCTGTGACACGTGAATTAAACTTGTTAACGCATTTTGTTACAAAACAACCAAACCAGTGAAACTCACTGGCTCGTTTAGCTGACCCTTTTTAAAACTAACATGCATTTAAGGTAACTTGAGAATAAGGTGATATGGATATGTTGTTCAAAACGTGTTTATAGACGAATAGTGACATAGACGCATGCGCCTTAGATGACTTATGTGGTTCATGGGAACACGCAGTTGTAACATACATGTAGTATGTATTCAACATTTTGGTAAGTAATAAAACGTAGTATCTTTATAAACAATGCGCTTGTACCAGAGGTGTCTGTTGCATCCCGTGTTTTACTTCCGCTGCAAATTGGGGTGTGACAGAAGATGGTATCAGATCCATTGGTTATTGAGAACTAGGTGCCTTTAAGGAAACCTAGACTATAACTACATGCTCGGACTTTAGTGGACATCATTGTAAAAATTAACCCCTACTAAAAGTAGTTAGTGAACAATTTAAAGTATACTATTGGCGAGTACCAGGATGGCCTTGTGGGGCAAGTGGGTTATTATGGTCCGGAACGTAATAACAGACTTGCTCATACGAGGCAGTGTTGGGAAAGTCGCGGTGATAAACACACTTAAATACGTGGAGTTATGCATACTGTACCAAGGTGATAGTGTGTGGATGTTTGTGTGTGGATTGATACATGAATTGGGATCGGTGGGTAATGCGTTACTACATATGCCTTCTGGATAGGCAGAAAACTGGTATTACAGTCCATTCCACATTCCTACTGATCACATATTGAATATAAACTGGAGTTGGATTCCTATCACTCAAACAGTTGTTACATATACGTTATGATGTGAGAACTCAAGTCTTTATTACGATACGATCTCACCAACTCTATCCTTATAGTTACTATAACGACGATTATATACCAGAATGATACTTCACAAAAGAACATAGGTACACAAGAACGCGCAGGCCGTTCTGATAGACTGGGAGGACATGTACGGATCCTTACTCACTTCATGTTGCTTCACATTCGATTGTTATACAATCGCAGAGTTCAAACATCTTACGAAACTTTCTCGTCCTTGGAACAACAATTCATTGATTGTCCGCTGGATTCCTCTTCTGCTTACAATATTGGCATTAGTCTTCACGTCACGAATAAGTTACCCTTCCTCTTGTCATTTGATTTCATTGGGTAAAAATTTTGTGATTATACAGATTCCTTTGAAACGTTTTGCGTTGTGGAACCTCGTTCGTGTGATCGTCGGTTACATTGTGTTCTTTACGATTAATGATTGTTTCAGATTTCAGTTGGTTATTCGTGGAAAGTAATATGAGGCCCGAATATCTTGGTGAACGGAACATTGATCATGTATATGGGTGTGGCGGATGTATTGCGATCCACTCGGTTATGTTTTGGGCAATGCAGTATTGAGACTTCAGCCCTGTTTGATGCAATAGATGATGCCACAATTGTCGTAACTACGATATCTATACACGTTTGTGGTGATTCTAAATGAAAGGTAGTTGGGGTTGACATATAACGACCTTTGGGGTAATCCTGGGAAGGTCCTTTTTCGAATACATGGTACGATTTTCTAGGGGTACTACACCCTGGTAATACTCTGTACTGAACAATTTGGGTATAGCCTGTGATAGCTTACCCACATCGATTTACCCAATGATTGATTCTTGATAAGTAACAATGTTTCTGTCTTTGGTAAGACAATTCAGCGTAATTTATTTCTTTTGGCGGGATTTGCTAGAACGTACAGTGATATATTCGAAATCATTACGTTACGGCGAACAAACTATATTTATGTCGTCGACCGTCATCTATGAAGCTATTCGGTTGAAGCGTATATTTCCTTTACTAGTTGTTGTTCGCTAGTGATGCAATCTCTAATTCTTAGTAAGGACACGTAATTAGCAGCGGTATTGATAACCTAAGGGGATTTATAGGTAACACATAAATGGAGAAACTTGTCCGATATAATCAAAGTCGGCAAGGAGTTGTGTGGATGCGGATTTGCTTGTAAAAAGACTCGTTTAGGCGAAAACATTTTTGTCCCTATTCCTCCCCAAGACTGTCTTTCCCTGTGTTTCCTAGTCTATATAGGTCCAATCTCATCTGCTAAAGTCAATTCAATCAAATAAGTTTTTTTAGTAAAGATTCAAATTGATAAAAAATGAGTTCAAAAGTCAATTTGAAGGTTCATTAGTTTCATTTTTTGACTTTTATTTTCGTATTAACCGAACACTCATATGTATACGTTTATTTATAAATATACAACATTATCCGCAGTCCAACCCAAGTGTCAATTTAGTGAATCCCGGTTGGGGTTGACGTAATCCAGTGCGAAGTAAGAATACAATAATCATGAAGTAATCCGATTCATTGCTTCAAATAAATTCACTTCTTCTTATTAACACTGTTGGAAAGTGTTAAGGTCCGGTACATGTTATACCAATTTGATACACCATATCCTTTTAATCAATGTTCAGCCGTGCTGCGGTACGTTAGCTTCCTATGGAATACGGCAGCTATTTCGGTAATAGAACCAAGTTGCATACAACCTTGAATCCTATCGATTTAGTTCAAATTAATACAAGGTAAATCCCTAGTAACTCCAAGTAATAATGAATGAGCGATATGAAGGACCCATAACGAAGCTACCTCTTAATGCATATTTAATAAACAAAAGGACACAAAGTGAATTTTTCGTCGGACGATTATATATATATATATATATCTAATCCGCAGGACGGTATTTAAAGGAATCATATAAAAATTTTATATATCAAACGATCCCTTGTTTTCAGCCTCGCGTAACTTAGTAAAAATGTTCCAGTGAAAGATAAGGTCGTATTTGAGTAGTATTCGAGTTAAGTAATCCGATGACTAACATGTGATAACTCTTATCTAAACCTGCAGACTCTAGACCACCGCTTCTTTCGGTCCTTTTTCGGTAATATTTTTGTGACAACCATACTAAGTATTCATCTCGATAATGGTCGTAGGAGTAGTCGGCAAAATATTACCATTCCTATGCAGGGCGACGAAACAACCATGAGGAGGAATGGTACCCTAGAACCCGGACAAAAGGGTATGACGAGCAAGCTCTATATATACGGGGTCATGACCTGAATTCTTTCACTTTCCTTACCCGTGGAATACTAAGTCTTGAATCAATATCACCCGTATGAGGGCGGTGCATTCGTTCTAGAAATCGCATAAGGGGATACATGGTTCTTTGATTCCTTTTAGTTAAGGCTTTTCACGTCATGATACCTACGACGGCCGTGCGAGTGGTCCTGAGTAGGGACCAACTCAGATGCTTATATGTCTATAAAACATATTGACTCCCCAACTCTACGATAATAATACCCGAAGAACACCATAGGTCTCTCCTCTTCCTTGAAACATCCGAGGAGTCCAAATATTTATGCACGGTGTTATTCACGATACATAGGGGACGGTCGAAATTCCATTCGGGCCGTTGTAAAGGTGTTATTTGGTAACGGTCTCCTACCTGTGTAGGAAATGATGCATGAGATACCCTGACTTTCATCCGTCGATTGGATACAAAGTGAACGATACCCTGCTCTTGTAACCAAGAGTTATACGTTAAACGATGTTGCTTGTCCTCGTGAGTATACGAGGAGTAAATTCTCTATATCAGGGGAACATTGTTGAAACACCCCTCGTCTTCCTTCGACAGGTTAGTACCTTCAATTGAGTTTCATTTTAATCGATTTAAATGAGTAATCGCGAAATACGATGTTACCAAGAAACCCAATTTTTCGAGTCATGAAAATTCTTATGCTACCTAAAGAAACAAGAACGGGAGAAATCTTAAGTATGATACTATATATGTATAAATGTGTATTTGTACCACCTAATGCTAAGAATTAAGAACTACTCCGCATGAAATAACACAGTCAAAACCAAACTCTCATTGAAAAGGAGTAGTCATGAGTCGTCCGAATATCGTTATTGGTGTCTTTTGCGCGCTGAACCCCCCTGGGGAAAGCTAAACCATAAATCAAGTAGTCCCGATCATTCCAGATGAAGGGACTAGTGAATCTTTCGAATACGTCCTCGAATATCATGTTTATCAAGATGGGGGATTCCTTTGATAAGCACGAATTATATATCTAAAATAAGAATAGAACATCGAATCACCAGGACTTGGAGAGTTACTTAACATATGATACGAATTATAGATACCTCGATGTATGATACCAAGTCAAACCAATCGACCAAAGTGTAAATCGGTGCTTGGCTAGATGCACCAACTGGCAGCGAAATGGCATTAAGAACCTCTATTCGTATCCTAATCGTCAGAGTGCTAGGCTTACCTCGATTAATTATGGGTTTCATTCAGCTTTTCTTAAAGCTGCTTTTGTTATTCCAAGAGGTGGTCAAGCGATTGTGGATCTATATTACTACATTTCCTGGCAGCACGTATTCCTTCCTTGCCTTATTGTGAAACAGAACTGACTAATCCTAAGACAACGGGTTGAGAAACTCAACGACCCTAGTCTGGACTAACCGGAGGCCGGGTCTTCTTTTCTTGTTCACATTATTACGGAAATGAGACTAACTGGAAAAATCAGATTCAGTGATCAACTGTCCCTATTGGAACCATGGTAACTATGGATTCGGACTTTAGCCCATGGTTTCATAAAACCACACAATTTTCCCAATCTCAACCGAGATGGTTTTGAGTGAGTGAACTCGACGATACCCTTACGTTTAATCGGTGATTTAGATGGCGAATGTGCTAAGGTGATCGTTCTATACTCATATACAGTTTCTGGTCATACCAAGTTAAAGTTTAACTCGAAAAACCACGAGACCGAGATGGTCAAGTGGTGATAAACCATCTAGTGACTAGTATGTGCAAGATTCGCCTATGCATTAAGTAATCTTTCGAGAACATAATGGGAAATGATTACTTCTTGTTGTTTCCATTAACGATATCCTTATGAAACGTTAGTAGAGCGTGGCTATGTTCCAACCCTGCGGGAGGTACTCCGTTGATGGGGAATCTTGATTCTATGACTCGTTACTTAGTCATCTTTTATAGAATTACCTGCACGTCTACGGTCAATTTTGATTCCATAATTAGGAGTATCATGGTGACATTTGTGATCGTTAGACACTCATCACGCCTGAAGTATTTCTACGTGGTATGGTAGCGTTCTAGACGTGGTGTTACTTAAATACAAACGCATTGGGTACACACTCTATCATTCCCAGTATATGGTAATTTTTATATGATTATCTCCCGGAGAATCACATCGATGTTATCAAAGTTACTACGTTATTTCCTTCTGGAGACGACCTAAACAGTTGTACAACAGCTGGAGCCAAGCTCCCGAAACTTAACATAAACTGGAATTATTATTGTAGAAATTTTATATACTTACGACGTAATCCGACTACTGGCAAGCAGTTCGGGCATACCATTAATGTTAGTGTGCAGATTCATTGTTACTCGTGTACATGCTCGCCTTATGGCAGCCTTAGGCTCTCAAAAGCCTTTCTCTATCTCATTCTCTACCATAGGGTAGGGATTCTCGTGGTCGGTTAGTATCAACCGAAGATACCCACGTACACGACAGCAAGGGTAGACTGTCGCTTACAACTCGGTGAAACCAAACTTATTCCCTTTGCACAAACATGCAGAGCAGGGTGCTCACCATTGCGACGTTCGCAATGAACCCTGGGAGAGTATCCATACCCCTCCTCTATAGGGGTGTTCAAGAACTATTAAACCAAAATTGTAAATGTAACCTATGGTGTTTGAATGGTGAAGATAATGAATGCGAAGAAAACATAATAATTGCAGTTATCTGCAAGCTGAACATATGACTCCTGTTCTACTGTGAGTCCAACAACCTCTCACTTTCAGATTGGAAGTGATGACAAATGTTACTCTTAACAATACATAGGAATTATGGATGGACAAATTATACAGCTACTATGTAGCAAAATTATCATCCCCGTACGATGATGATACTAAACGAAAAGCGAAAACATACTTGTCTGTCAGATGACTGACAAAAATATAAATACTGAGCTTTCCAACAAATTACTAAACGAAATTTCGAGGATGAAATTCTTTTAATCGGGGGAGACTGTGACAACTGTGAAAATCCCGGTAAACTTTGTTCGGTATGAGCTCGCGGTAACCGGACGTGACATGTATATCATGATACTGGTTGGGATTACATGTGATGATACGAATTTTTGATACTCAGGACGAAACCAGGTACACCATAATCGGTCCAAACTTTAAAGCATGCTTAAAGCAATAATTGTGCGAAAACCTAAAAACATGCATGACTTGTGCTATGCTAAACGATATCTGTTATGTCTCGGAGGAATCCGAGAGAACGTCATGGTTAACATGACACTAATAAGGGCCAACGGTCGAGGTTGGTGTCCTTAGCCTGTAATAACGTGTTAAACATGAGCTTTCTGTTTAACAGCGCATTAAACATGTGACGATGATTATTAGGCAAACGGTGGGGCTATTGAAGATTCTGAGTTCACGAAACACCTTAGTTATGTGCCATAGACCATGACATAAGATTTGAAACAAATCAGAGTTCGGGCACGCAAAATGAGGCAGTTTCCCGGTTAGGGAAACGCCTTTGTGTTCAGAGCAACTAAGGACAAACCAAACATGCAAGGAATGGTCAATCAAGCCTAAAAACACTTAAATTACCCTAATACGAGACCATTATGATTAAAACATAACGGTGTTTGGATTTCGAGACGGTTATGCATGGTTTTAAAAACCGAGTCTTTTAACACTAAAAACACGAAAAAATGAGCCCGTTTCGCAAATCGGGGACGCATGTGGGACCCAAAAACGAACCTAAACGCAAAACCAAAGATAAACATCATCTTTTGATGATGATTTCTTGAGAAAACATGAACTAGACAAAGAAAACTCTTTTTAATTCATGATTATGGATGATTTAAACATGGTCTTTAGCTGAACAAGAACACCTTAGGGATTCCCTGATGTTATATGGTAGCCAAGTATCACACCCCTATTTCCACATGTAACCCGGTGGGCCTGGTTGGGGAATATCGTGACATAGTTGATAACATCATAACCAAACAAACACAGCATAGCGAAAGTCTTGGATTTAAATTACTATTACAAACCGAGTGTCCAAAATTCAAAAATAAATTACAAGGCTTGTAATGAAAAGATCCACAGGCGGATCGAAATAAATATGTACAAAGTAATTGTTCAACAGACTTTAAGCAACCTAGAGACTTGCAAATCCTCTAATGTCACTATACGCAACTCCCGATCTATTGCGTGTTGCCACCTGTAACTTGGTCTTTTGAAAATACGTCAGTTTTCACTGGTAAATACTAATAACCGACTCATTTTGTAAACATTTATTAAAAATGATTTTTGGTGCACTTGGCATGTTTTACAAATAACTTGGGATAGTTCAAAATGACCTTGTTTACAGTTTTACATGTTTGTCAATACATATGGGGTCCAAGGCAGAAACCGAATAACCTGATTAACCGACACGCCACTTAGATAATCCACCAACAGGATTTAATGTTTTTATTGGCATTAGCGTCTGTCAGGTGTATGCCTACACCCCGCGCTTAAGGGCGTGTCCATTAGTAACTTAAATGAGCCAATGATATCCAAGACATGGTCGAATTAACCCCCAATGTTTAAGTTATCAAACAATACAGAATAAAACGTGTTATAAGGATTTAGTAAATCATAATCCGATAACATGATCCCATACCCGACCAAGCGGTATTATTATACCATATCCCAAGCCCGTATAGGGAAAATAGGTTAAAAGTATTTACCTGAGCAAATTCTTCAAATAAGATAAGTAACTCAGCCGAATATTCAAAAAGACAAGTAAGGTAACAATCTACCGGGAGGCTCTTAGTCTGGAAATGATGGTGTTTATAACCAATTAGAATGCTAACGGGTCCTATCTACTTTGTAGACTCGAACCGGGTAGCTTAAAGATAACAACGGTACTAAAGGCTAGATTAAACGATGACCGGAATAGAATGTTGTTTAAACCCGACAAGTACGAAGACTTGTTTAATATGGGTAAACATGTTACATTCTGGATTTTGAAGATAAAATGATAAGGCTAAACCCGTTTCGGTTAAATTACGTGAACTAGTTATGTAGGCTGAACGGTATGCATATAAGCGAAACCGGACAACCGGGTGAGTCCTATACAAGTTCCATATGCCATTATACTTTAAACATGTTGTAATATCAGTGAGTTATCAACATGTTGGTCTATTATGGTTTGAAAATCAATTTATGCCTTAAAAGGGCATTTTGGTCATTTTACGGCTTATAAAAAGACTCATGAGCTAACTTATGTAATGGTCATAAACTTATTGTAAAAATAGTTTAATTATGATGTTATATCAGTAGGATATCAAGTATGCGTGTGGTTTAGAGTTTAAGACCAAACTATGCCTCGAAAAGGGCAATTTGGTCATTTCACACATCCCTTGACAAATTATTTAGGAATCTGAGTTTAGATTATGTACCTACTGTACATATGTTTAAAATAAGTTTTGAAATCAGTAGGTATCAAGTCTTGATGCTCCAATATGGTTTTAAACCATACGATGTGCCGAAACGGCGATTAAGTCGCTAAATGACGATTTAATTGGTATTTGAGTGAAACTGATGTTATGAACAGGTTTGTATGATGAAAATATGTTGTATAATACAATACATCAGTAGATAATAGGCTTTGTTTATTAAAGATGGTTAAAACTCAT
The DNA here is from genome assembly GCA_947069175.1 of Scalesia atractyloides. Taxonomy (NCBI): domain Eukaryota; kingdom Viridiplantae; phylum Streptophyta; class Magnoliopsida; order Asterales; family Asteraceae; genus Scalesia; species Scalesia atractyloides. The sequence goes on along the minus strand of CAMTDV010001633.1, from coordinate 49,053,738 downwards.
TTTTGGTGCCGAAAATGGCGATATCGTCATTTAAGGACTTAACACATGGACTTTTATATAAACTTAGTTTAAAATCTGAATAAACATCCCAAATAATCCTAATAACGATATTACATCCGTAGGTAAAGAGTTTTGAGGCCAATGTTATGTTTTAAAGCCATTTATGTGTTAAAGGGTAATTTTGGTCGCAAAATGTGTAAACTATGCGAATAACCATTTCTTGGATTTTAAATTAAAAAGTTGGCCTCAATGTAAGTTCAATAACTTAGTACATCAGTTTATAACTCATTTTTATGCTCGCGCATGTTTAAACTTGTTTTTAAGCTCTTAGAGACCTTTTAGCAAAATTCGGCATATTATATGGAAGCTTGCATAAATACTCGGATTACAAAGCAACCATGTCATATAACACCAGAGGGTTATAGTACAATATATCATGGTCACAAGGCAACCTAATTCCAGTAGCTAAGGTTGCTAAATCGGGTCAGAACTGGAAGTCAAAGCAAAAGTCAGCTTTTGCGACTTTTCGTTGCGAACCGACCTTCAACCTGGACTTGACGGGCCGAACACGTTTAGACATGTTCTAATACTTAATACCAAGTTAGTAAGGTGTTGAAACTGACTTTATAGCACCTACATTGCTAGATATGAATTTATTTCAAAACTTACCCATTTGACTTTTTATTAATATTACTTTGACCCGTCAATTGACCAAGCAAACGTGGTAATCAGGAGGTGTCCTCTTGAGGGATTTACACCTACCTAATTACGATCACATAGCCACGTTCGTTACGAGCGTGGGCTGGACCGTATTGGTCTTAGCCAAAAGTCAAAGCGTTTTTACGTCAACGCTTTGACTTTGGCTCAAGCCTAATAAAACTGAACAAGGAGGGCTAGGGACACTTACACAAGGTGCTAGCACGAAAAAATCACTAATGGGAAGCTCCTATAAGACTAGAAACTTCTAGAAGAGAGAGGAGATGATATAGAGAAATGGTGCAAGAAAAAACGGTTGCACAACACCTCTATTTATACTAGAGGATCAAGATCCAAGGCAAGCCCGGTGTCAAGGGGTGTTGTGAGGTTGCAACAAGTGCCTACAAACGTGTCTCAAGCAGCCAAAAGAGTGGCATTTGCATTTAAGGTGGCAGGAGCAGAAGTTGCCATGACCGTATGGCTTGAGGCCTTGCGGTCCGTAAGGTCTTCAGGCGCGTGATAGATTCAAATGGTTACGGACCGTAACCATAAGGGCTTGCGGTCCGTAACCGCCTCCCAGAACTTGAAATTTGCATTCTTCCATCTTTAGTCCCTTGACTTTAAAGCTTGCCACTCAGAGGTTATAATTTAACATGTTGGCAAGTTTAGTCCCTCTCGTTAAGCATGTGGCATTCGAGGATCAGCAGGACACGTGTCGAAATTTTACAGTACGGATTTTATGAGATGTTCCACCAAGATCACAAAACATCGGTTTTTGATACCCTAATCGACCCCTAATCGAACAAAAGCGAATAACAAAGTTATTATCCGAAAAACAGTGAAACAAGGCTTGATTGACATGAATTGTCACACGTTTGGGTTGTGCTTGATGTGTAGGTACTGAATTTAGCACCCACACACTTCTGGACTCGCAAAAAAAAACACGGGAACGGAGCTTGCGCTAGGTATAACGCCCGAAACCTTCGATTAGCATAGGAAGAATATTGTTTAGACTATAACTTGGTCCGTAATGCTTGGATTGAGCTGAAATTTGATGTGGTGATGTAGGGTATTGATAGAAATGTCAACGTAAAATTTTGGAATTTTCTATGATTTTTGGTGAAGTTTTGGCTATTTTACCAAAAGAAATCCAGAAAATACCAAACAGAGTCAATAAATCACCAAAATGTACATGAACACTAAGGAACATGTAGGGAATGTTCTGGGAAGTTTGGGAGTTCATTGATTGAATTTTGATTCGGATTAAAAATCCGCGTTTTTGGGAGTTTTCGGTAGCCAGAAACACACCAAAACGAAATCAGAAAAATCTCAAATTTTTATGAGGAGTTCCTGGACATGTAAGGGATTTCCTGGAATATTTTGGGAATTTTTAGATATCGGATGATAAACAATGTGAATTATTCAGTTAAATACTGTTTTACAAATAATTTATTTGAGAAGTTAAAATGGCTAAATAAATTCCCGAATTATTTTCCCATAATCTACATATTTTTATTGACTTGTATAAAAAGTTCCAGATTTTTATTCAACTTATGGATTAAAAGGGAATTTACGGAATTAAAAACGGTTTATTTTAAACTTATTTCAGCAGTTTACCGTATAACGAACCTGCCGGAACCGGGAACTGACCGAACCCAGCATTTACTATAGCTGGAACACCGGGAGTATCCCAGGAGATTCCGGGGTCGTTTGGACACTAGGGGTGTGTCCAATGCTTGTTCGGGAAACTCAATTTTGGGCAACCTGGACTCCCCAACTCCCTTAATAGAAAGTTAATCTTTCTTAAATAACAACATGTTGATACTATTGATACTCCCGTACCATTACCCGAACATGTTAAACAACCGACTGTGGCTGGCACGCGAAACGGTGCCCAGAAGCCAAACTGAAAACTAATACTACCCTAACATCCATCACCATACCAGTATCTTATAGATTCAATCCGCGGTGAAAACTCATAACCAGGTCCAAGTTATAACCATTACTAACTTAGATGCTGATTTGAGTCCCTACTTGCATGCGTGCTATTAAAGCTGATCCAGTTGCATACTCACTTTTTGATTAAGGCTGCTACCCGCCTGTGAATTTCACTCCCCCACTTTTAAACTGTTTTTTCTGGGGTGATTTTTATGTTACAAACTGTGTTAATTGCACCAACTTGTGATGATGTAAATTACCTTACACACGAACTATCCCCACTACAAGTGATTAACATAAGCCGTGGGCAGTGGATAGTACTATTGGTCTTACAAACCCAGTTGCTACGACCGGACTGTGTGTCAGCAAACAGGCAACGGCACGCGTCCTAAACTCTGTTATGTTGTTAGGCATAACTACACTGGGGCGTTGAACTGCACGTGACGCAGTTGGTGGGCTGGGGGTGTCTGTGTGACACGGCCCGGTGGGCTGAGGTGTCTGTTGTGACACGGCCCGGGGTATGCCGAGGTGTCTGTGGTGACACGGTTCGGTTAAAACAGTCAAGGTTTCACTTGCGCACTCGTGTAATTCCATCTACGATCTGTGACACGTGCAATTAAACTTGTTAACGCATTTTGTTACTAAACAACCAAACCAGTGAAACTCACCGGCTCATTTAGCTGACTCTTTTAAAACTAACATGCATTTCGGGTAACTTGAGAATAAGGTGATCTGGATATGTGGTTCAAGACGTGTTTATAGACGAATACTGTCATAGACGCATGCGGCTTAGAAGACTTATGCGGTTCATGAGAACACGCAGTTGTAACATACATGTAGTATGTAATCAACATTTTGGTAATTAATAAAACGCAGTGTCTTTATAAACAATGCGCTTGTACCAGAGGTGTCTGTTGCATCCCGTATTTTACTTCCGCTGCAAATTGGGGTGTGACACCTATTAACATTTTATTCCTTATTTACCAAGAAAATCAACTATATAATGGAAAATTTTCACCGGACTTACCCTCTCAACAACTTATCTTCTATCTCAATATCCTTGTATTTCTCCTACTCTTAAAAATATGCACATTTATACTGAACGTTCGAAGAACCTGTATTGAGGAAAATAATGGAGGTAATTTACATATTTTTATTTTCAGTTCATCCATTTATTATTTCTATACTAAATAAATATTACAAGTTATCATCATTAGCTAACAGTTTTCTAATGGTTTGATGTTAAATTCAATTTTAAAATATATATAGATAAACAAGATATATAAACAAAAGGTACAGATTTTATATAATTCTTTATGATATAATAATAAAGCTCAGTGTATATTTTATTAAATGTTTATATATGAATTTGGCCTTTTTAAAACTAAAAGTAATCTGTTGAGTTTTTACAAGACATATTATTATATACAGAATTATTTAAATTAATAAATAACATGTAAACCAAAATAGATTTTTTTATTATTAAAATACAGTATGATTGTAGTTAACCAAGAATTTAAAAACCCTTGTCAACAAATTAATAATTTAACTAAACAAAAGAATCATGATTTAAAACTAGATTAAAACAATACTATATTGTAGGACTCCGTGATCGTTTAGACGTAATATAGTTATCTCAGGTTTGTGATCATTGCTTAAGGTACGGATAGAATCCTTTCTTTCGATATATGTCGTTTGGCATACGGGTATCTTATTCCTGATTTTAAATTCCGTCTTATAATTATGTTATGGCATATGTTTTGGAAGTCACGAACGTTTTGAAAAGGTTTTTTATTTATATCGGATCGGATATTTGGAAAATGGTTTATGACATCTGAATATTTTCAGTTTTGGAACCTCACAAGTTAATTTTAGAATTATGTATATGAAATTTGGTACCCATTTGTCACCACCTGGGGAGCTGACCACGTACATCGTTATGGCATAGAACGGTGTAGTACTATCCGTGACAGTACGTTGAGATAACGGCGTCTCAATCTGTTAGCTCTATGAGCATTCTCGCACTTTATGTACAATCTGGAGGCGTATGGATCGATCCTTGGAAAAGGTAAATATAGTTTGGGAATAGGTAAGTGTGATTTGCCCATACCCTATTCTTTCTGGATGCTTTGGGCTCGCTATCCTGCATCAATCTGTAATTAATTGAAGTTTGTTGGGCTTTGGGTACACTATCTGAAAACCGATTTGCTAGTTTGAAACATTATGATTCGAACTTAATATATGAACATTTTTAAAATGAAGCCTTTTAAAGAAAATTAAAATAGCCTTTTTGTACTCTCTATCTGCACACTGGGCAAAACTTTCAAATTTTGCTCAGACGTACATTTTTGTATTTTTATTCTTTACGTCAGGTTATAAGGACAACTAGGACGAGACACGGAAGAGTGTTCGAGCGTATGAAAAGAGACCATAATAGAAATAAATGTATTGAATTAGACATCCTATTTACATTAAATTGTTAAGCCTTGTAATGCTTCTAAGTATTAATGGAATTATGTTTTTGACCTGACTCTGTAATAGTGACACGTCAGCCCGTTCCGGCTGGGGTGTTACATCATCAGTGAAAACAATTACAAGCAAACCTGGAGCAGCATCGAATCTCTTGATGAAGTCCTTCACTCTCCTCCATCAATCTTTAAGAACAACGCAGAAGACTTTATCACACAACTCCTGAAACAGGATCAGAAGATCTGCGACCTAGGATGCACTGGGACGGGTACGGGGACGGGCACGGGAAACGGCAAAACTAAAAAATTTAAGAAGCGGGGACGGGACGGGTACGGGAAAAAAAACATATAAAAAAATAAATATATATCAAAGATAATGTAACACAAAAACTCAAATTAGTTATATATTGATGTAAAGCTAAAAAATTCCATATCTTACTAATCTAATCAAACGTTAACAAGCAAATCGCTTTCAAGTTCCGGTTCATCTAATGAAAGATCAGCAAACTCCAAATATCCTACATCTTCCATCGAGTCAAAAGCATCTCCACCCACATCCAACATATTTACAACATCGTTAGGCGCCCTAGACAAAAGCCGAAGATTGTTGTGGACGTAAACCAAGTCTTGAGCACGACTTGTAGTCAATTTGTTCCTCCTAAGCGAGTGGATAAATGCATAGGTGCTCCAATTTCGCTCAGCACATGAAGACGAACTAGGTTGTCCAAGTAATTTAAAAGCTAAACTTTGGAGAAGAGGGGTTTGAGCACCTAAGTTAGCCCACCATGACTTGGGTTCCATAGTATCCATCTTTGTAATACATGTTAAATCTTCAAAAGGACCAACCTTCATTGAAAACAAAGCATACTCATCCAAGACTCTATCATGCTCATCATCATTAGGAAACAATCTCTTAAAACAAGTCCGCCTCTGTTGTGAAATTTCTCCATCCCTATGAGGAGGGACTCTTTCACTATTCTCAAGTAACCATGCGTCACTATAATATCTACAACATTTAAAAGTAAAAATATAAATACATAATAGAAACCAATCATGTAATTTTAAATCATATACCTTGGATTTAAAGAGTGTGCTAAACAATGTAGAGGAGTGTTATTCTTCGTCCACCGAGCCACTAAAACTTGATACACAACATCATAAAAGATACTACGAGTAGATAAGGGATGTTTTTCTTTCTTGTAGATCTCGGCCTTCACCTTCTCAATCATTGAATTCCACATCTCATACACGGAATGAAGACATGGTTTGTCGGTGTCACAAACTTTGATCATATCATATATTGGTTTAGTAAAACTAAGAATGTATGATACTTTATCCCACCAATCGTCATCCAAAATCTCCTCTTTAACAGAGTTAGCTTTCACCGTGTCATCCTCTCTATAAGAAGCCCATTCATCATTTATGACCATAGCTTGTAGACCCTGTTTGACAAGTTTGAATCTCTTAAGCATCACAACTATTGAAGCAAAACGAGTATCAGCAACCGAAAGCAATCTAAGAGGAGTAAACTTGCTTAAAATAGATAGTCTCATGTTGTGGTTCATGATAAAGTTTTTTATTGCAACCGCATCCATGTGAACTTCTGTTATCCATTTGCATTCATCATATGTTAGTTGATTGGTTTCCACACTCCTTGGTGAACATATATTCTTCAATGCTAGATTAAGCGTATGTACCACGCATGGTGTCCAGTAGATGTTAGTAAACTCACTCGTGACAATCTCTCCAGCCGCCTTGCAAACTGATGCATTGTCGGTGATGATTTGCACAACATTTTCATGACCAATCTCGTTGATAACTTCTTTCATCAGATTAGCAATAAAAAACTTATCTTTGATTTCTCCAAAACAATTAACCGCCTTTAGAAATAAAGGTCCATTAGGTGAGGTAGCCATGAAGTTGATTAAAGGCTTTCGTGTAGGATCTGTCCAACCATCACTGACAATAGACACACCTTTCTCTTTCCATGATAACCTAATCGGTTCCAATAACTTGTGCACATTCTCCTTTTCCTTTTGTAGCATGGTTGTTCTAAGCCTATTATAGTTAGGAGGTACATACCCTTCAATTTTGTTCTCTGCAGCAAACTGAAAAGCCCTTTGGTAGTGCGGGTTTTTTGCAAAATTGAAAGGTATACCTCCAGTATAGAACATCCTTGCTATCTCCTCATCAAGTTGGTCCCTTATTTCAACACCAAAAGCTTTTTGAATAGGATTTGAAGCGGGTTTTCTCCTCTTTAAGGGATTGCCAGCTTCACATGGCAACCCGACTTCTTTCGCTTTGAATTGTTTTTTCTCTCTTCATATGCATCTTCTAACTTTTTCATTGCAACTTTATCACTCTGTGTTGCTTTCTTGCAGATAGCAATCCCATTACCTTTTATACAAATCAACAATAACGAATAATGAAGCATTAGTTTGTGCTCATTTGTATCCAAAATATAGCTATAAATAAGGTTTTTATATGATTTTATTTATGCGTACGAGCCAAAAGACTTGTTGCACAACATTTTAATGCATAAAAATACACCCGGTACACAAGCTGTGCGCCCTAGGCTTGAAAAATGCCCAAAAAACTGCGCTTTTTCGCACTTCCTGTTTTAGGCGCGCCTCACCCTACACAAGGCGGCGGCCTCCGCGCCTCAGTGCACCTAAGGCTGTTACTGACAGTGATCACTGATCACCTGTAGACTACAGGCTGTAGTATCTTTTATATGGAGTCCATATAAAATACAAAAGCAGCAAAAACCTGTAGTATCTATTATAGTTATGGACAAGAGCAGCAAAAAAAGTAAACTAAAACACTTGCATTACCTTTTATACCGAGCAAGTGTGATCTAACTCTTGAATACGATCCTTGTCGATTTTCGCCACATACTTTGCACTTGAATTTCCAAGTTCCTCCCGAACCTTGCTTTACTTGTTTTTCCACATAATCCCACAATGGAGGTTCATCTATAGATGATGATGATCCTTGTGTTTCTTCATTAGATGCCATGATTTTGCTTGTTGGAGTTCGAATGGGAGAAGAGAAGAGTTTACGAATAAAATTCGAATTGGAGAAGAGAAGATCGCCGTATGAAACTGAAAGGACGTAGGGTTTAAGAGTTTACGTATAAAAGAATTTGCATGGGCTATGTTTTATAAATGGAATTAATAAATTTTTTTTTTTTTTTTTTAAACCGAAAAATTTACCCGGAAACGCGCAGGAAACGTTTCGGTTTGACGTTTCTTGGCCGTCCCCTTCGCCTGACCGTTTCCTCCACGTTTCCTAATCGCCGGGGACGTTTCCCAGGCGTACCCGTCGCGTTTCCGTCCCCTTGCAGTCCCCAGGACGGGAGACGGCTGCTCCATGCCGTTTCTGTGCTTCATAGTCTGCGACATGCTAGCCGATCTGCAAAACAAAAGAAAGAATGAAATTACGTAGAAGGCGAGAGTCGTCAAAATCATAGGAAGTGTTAACTGTAGGGTGTAATATTTCATGCATATTCTTAAATTTGAGTATTTAATCTTTCTTTATATTTTATAAAATCAATATCCATATTAACATATTCTCAAATTTGTGTGTTAATAAGAATTATCAACACTTTCTTCATAATCAGTTTAAATAAGTATAACTGCAGTAAAAAAGTAGCCTACAAACCCAACATACAACTAACTAACAAATATCAAGTGAAACAAACACTAAGCACCTTGTATATAATTAATTAATCATGAAGTATATTAAACCAACAAAAAGTAATAGTACTGGCCTTACATCTAACTTTGGATCTTTAGCAGACCTTTGAAAATCTATTCAAGCTTAAACCAACCAGAGGGATTTACACCTCTGTTGACTTACCAAACATCTGTTCAGGCTTAAACAGATGTTTGGCCTTCTATATCAGTGCCTTGTCTCTAACAGGGCTTTGCCCTTAGAGCAGACTTTTCTTCTTCTTCAACAGTGTTTTCATGTCTTCAGCAGATCTTTGAAGTCTTCAAAACATAATTTAATTTCAACCGTATGGTCATCATACCAGCTCCATAATCTAATGTACACAGTTAAGAAACAATGCACTAAATAATAAAGTAACTATAAGAGACCTACTACATAATCAAATAGACTGATTGTTGCAGGCGTAAAGAAAACTCACCGAATATGACTTTAGTCACCATTCTTCAGTTCAAGTTGACTATTTCAACATCTTTTTCATTTAACTTCTTTGTCACTTCTTTCTCTAATGTCGTTAGTAACAAACCAGTGTGTTTCTGATTCAATTCTCTTATACCCTTCACAAAATTTTCTTCCTGAAAATAACACAATTCCAAAGTTTAGAACAGTTTATGGAATAAGGTTTCAACCACATAACGGGGTCAATGGGTCGATAAAGGACGTTTTAAGTTGACCCGTTTGACTTAACTACAACCCCAATTGATCCTCATAAGTAAACGGGTTGAAACCGCAAAAGGGATATACCTGAACTTTAATATAATGATCAAAGAGTTCTTTTTGGCGCTTCATTTCAAGTTTGATACTATTGGTAAGTGGACACATGGTGGGGTGGAGAGCTTTTTAATTTTTCATTAACATTCGTCACAGAAGACTTGCGTTCATCCTCTTCCTACGATAGTTTCAGAACTGTAGATACATGATTTGGATTCATGTTGTTGTTTCTAGCAAGGCCTACATCATCTTGACAAAAGTGGTTATTTAAAGATAAGCGAAGCTTTTGCTGTGTGGACACCGGTCCTAGGTCATGAGCCCTCTTAACCGGCCGACCAGAAGCCATTCCATGGTCCTCATCATTTCCCACAAAGTTATGTTGTCAATTGCACAACCCCCTGGAACTACACCATACAACATCAAGTTAAGTTACTTCAAATAAGCGATCAAAGATAATGCAATAACAATATAACATTATCGGATGCCAGCTGTCACACGCGTATAGGTAAGTGATTATGATCATTATTTTCTGATTATTTCGGTTTCATTATCAATTTCAACTGCAAAAATCTTACATATACAGAAAGTGACAAATGAAATAGCAATAGCATTGTGTTACACAACTTTAATAAATCAGTTTAACGCACGACAAATGTTAAAATTAAGATTAAGATTAACCTGCCCTGGAGAACTACTCAGGGGATACCATAGTGCCCCGGTTTAACCTTCACTTTCGGCGAGAATTGTCACCGAGCCAAGAACGGCGCTTTTCCAAATTATATCCCAATCATATATCGACACATTAATCTGTCCAATAAAGAATAGCCATAACTATGAAAACCTAACTAAAGAAAACCGCATGCTTTAAGTATCCTTAATTATTAAAGGGTTTACATCCAAAATATGGAAAACAATTATTTAATTGTTGGATCTATTTTAATTTGTCTGTATCCACAAAATTGCCAATATGTACCTTTAGAGGCAGTTCATCAACAGAAAAATCAAATTCCTCTCCCCACATCGGATTTCTTGAACCAGGAACCATTGAGCTGCAGAATAAACATAAATAAAATCATATTATCTGACATAAGCAACCTAGAGGATTATAATGTCTAGTTCAACTTAATGGAAATTTACTAAATCTTCAAGTAATTTGAACATAACACAAAACCACAAAAACAATTTATACTATCTATTACCTAAACCGTTTTTCTGAACCACAAGTAATGATTTCATAAGGATCCAACATTCTATTCAGATTAGCACTAATAAGATTCTTCGCTGCTAACAGTTCCACCTACAAAGTATAAATACCATGCCACTACTCAGAAATAAAATAAAATAAGAAACCATCTAGCTTTATTGAAACTATGACACTGGAGGAGCCTTCTCAACACAGAAATATGCCCAAATTTAAACTGCAAAGTATAAAAAAACAAATCAGATTGGTGAATTTGTTGTTTGATTCAAACAACCATGTTTGAATAAAGATGAAAATACGTCACTGTGTAGGACAAAATAGTTATGTACAAAACCGTAAAAGTTATAACAAAGTTGTGAGATCTGAGTGTGCAAAATAATACTTGAAACTTTGACCATATATGATCTGAATGGATGAATGTCTGAACCACTTTACACGTACAACTCCTCACTGTCAAGCCTTCACAACATCATACACTGCATATCATCTATAATCTCACCATAACAATGGCTGAACTGGTGCTTTCTGCCCTGCTCCATGTGCTCTTTGAGAAGCTGGCCTCTGCAACTTTGAAAAACATTGCGCGCTCCATGGGAATTGACGCTGAGATCAAAAAATGGCAGAGATCTTTAAAACAAATCCATTGTGTGCTTACAGTTGCTTCTCGCAAGGAGATTACCATTGATCTTGTGAAACAATGGCTGAACGATCTCAAATAAGAAACTTTATACAACTTCAATATAGTACCAAAATGAAAGAAGGTTTATCACCTTCCGTTCATGAAAGTAATTTAAACCACTCAATATATGCCTTGTGTAAGCTGACACTTGGGAATCCCACAGTTCATACTTTTGGTAGAGCCTTGCCAATGATCCTTTAGTCACGATCTCAAGAAAGATATATAGCTTGCCGGCATCCTGAAAATCATTGCATCTGATTAGTTAAGTAATAAAGTTAGTATAACAGTTCTTACGACGACTTTTAGAAAATAAAATAATCCTAATGAGATGAATAAATTACCTCACCAAGTGTCTTCCTATGTTTTTTGTCTTATGAAACAACATCCTTTTTAAGCTTTTGTAGTTTTCCATCAATCTTGAACAAACATTAGAATATTTGAGAGCGATAAAAGTGTGAAGTGCATATATGAAGAGATGAATAATACGTGCAAGGCTACTGAAATATAAAGTCGATATCCACCCCGTGCCTTCAAATTCATCTAAAGTACCAAATTGAAACTCAAAATCGAATCAAAGAGCATGCTTACAACTCGAAATCGAATCAAACATCATTCAAATTCATACAAACAGATTAGTCTCTAAGGTGTATGTAAACCCTAAAAACATGATCAAACAATCCAAATCACTGCAAAATTCATCAAAATCACTTACAACCAGTTGATTATCTATAACCTTGCTAAAGACGATTTTATCACTAAGAGGAGATGCCTTTGAATGATCTATCCCTGCGTTCATATTACGTAACTTGCTGCACAAGTTCAACACACAAATTCAAATGAATAAGACTGGAAACAAAACTAAAAAAGAAAAGAAATGATGTTTAATCTTAGGTCATATATTATACAAACGCTTACTATGAATACGCCAGATTAAATATGAACAGAGGGTTCAGAAACATCGATTTTGGTCAGCTTCAAGCTACTATGCAGGCGATTGAGATTGCTTGCAGTTCTATTCAGGTTTTGTTCTCGCTTACTGACGAACCATATGGATTGAATTATGTTGCATTTAAACAGTGTTCTGTGATTTTAAGAGGGAGAGAGAGAACGAAAGGGTAGAGAGATGTAGGGAGGGAAAGTGTGAATTTGAAATGGTTCTAGAGAGTAGGATGTAATAATAATGAAGAGGATAAAATTTGAAATTTGAAATCGAAATCCATAACTTTATACATAAGAGAAAGAACATACACATGCAAAAACTCTAAAAAACACAATTTTTTTAATATTGTTTATATAAAAATGCTACTTTTTCGTCATTAAAAATGTGTTTTTTTAATGACGAAAAAGTAGTGATTATTTTAAAAGAATATTGAAAAAAAATATTTGTGTGTTTTTTTGTTTTTTTAAGTATTTTTGGTTATGTTCACATTGGAATATAATCCTCCCTATATTTTTACAATTAAAGTTCTTTGAGTTTTATCTTCCTATAGAACTGTAAAAAAATAACAAAGTATAGTTTCTAATAAGGGAATGTAAAAGTTATTTTTTTTTATTGATGATCATATGTGTACATGTAAGATTAACCGTACATATATACAATCAGTTTATTTATTGTTTTTCATTAACTTCGATTACCACTGTTCACCTATGCCCTTTAACCTCGTTGTCCTGTAAGCTCTCGCACCAGCAAGACATCTTTGACTGTACCTAGAGCTTCATCATGACAACCATGTTGGACACCACGACTTTGATTACATCAAAAAATGTCTCATGCTTTGACGTGACGTAATTGTTGGCATATTCTTTGTTAGGGTTTTAAAAGGACCACCAATGTTGATGTTGTCATTGTAAGGTTCATCTGGCGATAGGGTGCAGGTTCGAGGATCAAGTTTGTAATCTAAAAAACCATGAAAAGTAAAAGTCGTAAATAAAATTAGGGGTGTTAATCGTGTCAGGTTAGTTGTTTGATGAGTTTTGAGTTGACGGGTGATGAAGTTCTTAATTATGTGAGTCCAATATTTTTTTTTCTCGCTTTTCTTATTTCACCATTTGTATATCTTTTTATTTTCAAAGTTATTGCTTTATTATATAAAATAATAATTTTATTCATATCTCAACTTAAAGTATTATTTTATAATTCCTAATTTTAAACTAACAATTTAATGTTTTCTTTATTTATTCTATGGTATATAATTTGTAACCAACTTAAGTTATTATTTTTTTTGAAAGGTGTGAATTATTCGCGAATGTCGGGAGGTCTAGCATACGTTGTCTTAACCGAGTCCGCGTTAGAAAGCCCCCTCGCACAATAGATTCCCAATTTAAACCCCTCAATGAGAAACCCCTATCATCAAGACTCAAACTTGAGACCTTGAGTGGAAAACTCACCCGAACCCACCATAGGTGAAACTTAAATACCCATGGTCACCGTTAGAGCACTAGTAATGGCTAACCAAGTTAAGTTATAAATTGGGTCTCTGATGCCTTGTTGGCGTAAAGATAACCCAATGAAAAACAAAGATGTGGCTTTGTTGGCACACATTCTCAAACGCTTTTTCGTATCAAATAAAGGTTTGCAAATATTCGGAAATAGTACAACTATATGAGATATGCTTACTACTCACCCACTAACTATTTTTAGAATCCTTACCAAATCATTCATAAATCATATTTTAATGGTTTACTTGCTCACAAAGATATTCGTTTAATAGCTTTTTTGTATGTTGTTTAAAATTAAAGATTGCAAATATTGATGATGACTTGAATAGGTAGATGACTTTTGTCAACTATTATTATGTCGTCTCAAATAACAAAAAGTCCAGATCACATGTAGTTTGGGATGTGAATAATACGTCTAGATACAAGGCTGGCGTCGATTATCGAATAAACATATATGTGTGGTCTAGATACAAGGCTCTCAGTTAAACACAGTGGCGGATCCAGGAATTTTGATGAGGGGGTGCAAAAACGTGTCCACCCAATGATGTACATGGATTGAACTAGGCTTGGCAAAACAGGCGGGTCGGGTCGGGTCACAAGTCAAACCGGGTTTGGGTTAGAACATTTCGATTTATATCAACTCAAATTGGTTTGGGTCAAAACGGATTTGACATTTGTTGGTGTAAATTTCTTCTCGCATTTTTTTAATCATAAATGTTGGTTTTTTACATATTTAACTTAAACATGAAGTACACATATGATATTAGAAAGAATGAATTGACAGATTGATCAATTACATCAACGACATACAAAGTGACACCTGATGCAAGACATATTGTCACACTAGGCCACACCCATGTTGTTTTATTTGACCTTGTCACATTTGTTATCTTTAACACCATAAGGATATGGTTTCGTCTGAAATTACATATACCATAAAACGGCGACCTTCTTCTTTGTTCTTTACAAAGTTATCAATGAGTTGCTTAATAATTTGCATTATGTGCCCTCCTTTGGGATCGAATTTCTAAGCTGCAGATCACTTAAAAGATAAAATAAACTAACCTAAAAGGCCAAAACTCCATGAAGGCCAAACAACTTAAATCACAACTGGATGGTACCACTCCACAACCTATGGAATGAGACAATCCAAAATTGTATCTTCTACAACGATGAGTGTTGCAATATGATTTAATACCATAAATACACATGTTGGTCTCCTATTAGACAATATATCACAATGCAATCTTGTAGAAATTTATGTATCAACAACTACACTACAAACAACAGAGAAATAGCGACAAAAGGTGACCAAAATTCTTACTAAACCAACTCAAAAAAAATTTACCCCGCAAATAAACCCTAGATCTTACAATCGTAAGATCTACAACAATACAGAACGATACAGTATACAAAGAGTCTCCTAACTGATGATCATCAACAAAACCAGATCAATCTCCCACAGAATACAGTTGAGAGATTGCAACAAACACCAACAAACCCTAAAAAAAATACATAGAATACTGAGAGAAAATGATACAACGAATAATGAACAAAATATTTAATACATCTCCTTTTAACCACTGGTGAAGAGAAGTTACACAAAACCCCTTCAACAATGCTCCAAGATGATCGCAGTCCTTCACATGTTACTCCGGTCCTTATACTCACAGTATCTGTACAAAATACTTCAAACAAATAGAAACAACATAATAACCAGCCCAACATATAATTGAGCCCAGTTACAACAATAAGTTAGCCCAAATGAATTACAAGTTCATAACATTTCAACATCCCCCCCTCATTCATTTGGCTTAAACATGTTTATTAACCCTAGTTTTTCACAACATTCCTCATGCTGACCAACACCAAGCCCTTTGGTAAATATATCAGCAATTTGACTTTCTGAGTCAACCTTTGTTGTAACAATAATACCATTAGAAACTTTTTCTCTCAAAAAATGCAAATCCAACTCAAAGTGTTTCGTCCTTTCATGAAATACAGGGTTAGCTACTATAGACATAGCAGCTTGGCTATCGCAATACAACTCAACCGGCAACTTGCACTCAACACTCAATTATGTTGACAAATTTTTTTATCCACATAACACATTGGTCTATACTTTGGTTCTACAGTTGACCTAGAAACAGTGCTTTGTTTCTTGCTTTTCCAGGAAACAAGGCACTTACCCAGGAAAATGCATAAATCAGGTATAGACTTCCGAGTAGACAAACACTTTGCCCACTCAGAGTCAGCAAAGCCACATAAGTTTAAGTTGCTACTTTTCTTAAAACTAAGTCCTTTACCTGGACTTTGTTTTAAATACCTTAGCAACCTTAAAGCCAAACTTAAGTGTATTTCTCCCTACAATGCATAAACTGGCTTAGGAACTGAACTGTGTAGCTAATGTCAGGTCTAGTTATTGACAGATAGATTAGTTTACCAATCAGTTTTTGAAAACCAAAAATATCTTTAAGTGACTATTGACTTTTATCAAGTTCTGATGTTACAAGATAACTTTGTTCTATAGGTGTACTAATAGGTTTACAACCTAAGTATCCAAATTCACTTAAGAGTTCTAAACAATATTTTCTTTGACTTAAACAGATATTACCTTTATAATATAAGACCTCAATACCTAAAAATTTCTTTAACAAACCCAGATCTTAATTTTAAATCTGTCACTTAAAATTTGTTTAACCTTTTTAATTTCTTCAACTGAACTACCTGTCAAGACTATATCATCAACATAGACTAATAAGAAAATATTAACATTTTCTTTACACAAAATAAACAATGAGTGATCACATTTACTCTGACTAAAACCAATTTTCATCAAAACAGAAGTTAGTTTTTCATTCCACTTTCTGGGTGCTTGTTTTAAACCATACAAGGACTTCACTAATTTACACACCTTTGTTTCATCTTTAGAATAATACCCCTGAGGTAATTTCATATAGACATCCTCAGTAATAGTGCCATACGAAAACGCATTATCTACATCAAGTTGATACAATGGCCAATCATATTGAACAACTAATGTTAAAATACATCTAACAGTGGTCATTTTAACCACTGGTGAGAAGGTCTCTCCAAAATCAAGACCTTTTCTTTGATTAAAGCATTTTGCAACAGGTCTGGCTTTAAACCTATCAACCTCACCATTAGACTTGTACTTAACTCTGAATACCCATTTACAACCTCTAGCTTTCCTTTCAGGAGGAAGATCAGCTAAAACCCAAGTATTATTTATGAATAAATCTTCCGTTTCTTTATTCATTGCCTCAACCCACCTAGGATCCCTAATAGCTTCTTCATAACTACTAGGTTCAACAGTTTTATTTAAGGTAGTAATGAAACACATATTATCAATAGATAAACAAGAATAGTTGATCAATTTTTTCAATACCATACTTGGTTTTACTATTCATAACAAAATTCTCTAACCTTTTTGGCAAAACAACACCTCTACTAGACTTCATAAGAACTATTTACCTCAGATAGGATTGTCTCATCCCAAGAGGTTCCTATGTCCTCTGCCCTGCCAGATCCACCTCCACTACTACTCTCAACCCTAGTATCTAAGTGTTGGCCCACATCAACACTACTAGTGGTGGTAGATGTAGAGGGGACTGGCCACTGATCATCACAAGATACCTCATGAGAACCAGTATTCCCCTCTTCATCATTAGGAGTGATAGCAACAGTTGGTAATAACATTTCTAGACTGTCAAAAAAGTTTAGATGATTCAGATTTTCAACAACAGTTTCTTCTTGATTATTTAATTGTTTGGATTTAAAAGGAAAAACAGTTTCATAATACATCCCTAGAATAAAACTCCCATTTTTTTCCAAACTCCAAAGTTTATAACCCTTTCTAACATTGGAGTAACCAATCAAATCACATTTTCTAAATTTATCAGAATCATCTAGGACAGTACTAAAACACAGACACCCAAAGTTCTTAACATGAAGTAAAGAAGGTTTAAACTCAAACATCAATTCATAAGGACTCTTTCCTAGAAGCACAGACGAGGGTAACCTGTTAATTAAGTATACAACAGTTAATATACAGTCAGACCAGAAACGAAGAGGCAGGCCACCATGAAACATAAGGGCCCTAGCCATGTTTAAGAAGTGTCTATGTTTCCTTTCAACTACACCATTCTATTGTGGTGTATATGCGTAGGTTGTTTGATGAATAATAACCTTGTTTTTACAAAACATACTCATTTGGTTATTGATAAACTCAGTTCCATTATCACTTTGAAACATTTTTATCCTTTTACTAAATTGAGTTAACACTAACTCATAAAACAATTGTATATTTTCAAAAACCTCTGTTTTATTTTTTAACAAATAACACCAAACAGATCTGGAGTAATCATCAACCACAGTTAGAAAGTACCTATAACCTTTCCTACTTGTTACTTTATATGGACCCCAAAGATCTAAGTGAGCTAACTCACCAACATATTTAGTTTTATGATCACTCAAAGGAAATGGTTCTCTAACTTGTATTGACCTATGACATATTTCACAAGGATGACTAAGAACTTTGTTAACACCTAAATCATTTTTTAAAACAGTTAAGACTTGGTTTGCAGGGTGCCCTAGCCTACTATGCCACAGACTGCTACTACTCAAACTATTAAAACAAAAGTTAAAAGTATTACCACTTTTATTAACAAAATACAATCCACTGTCCAGGCTACCAGTCACCAGGACTTTCTTTGACTTCGAATCCTGTAATGAACAGGTATTTTCATTAAATACAACAGTGATTTGATTATCTTTGGACAACTTGTATACAGACAACAAATTTACACCATAATCAGGAACAAAAAACACATCACTTAAAATGACCCCATCAACTAGTTTTTTGTTTCCAATTTTAGACACTTTAGCACTAGTACCATTTGGATGTGAAACTTTTAAGTCGAATTATGATATATTAATCTTATTAAACATATCTTTATCTATATTAACCATATGGTGATTAGCTCCTGAATCAACTATCCAATTATAATCAAACCCAAAATTTATACTACTAGAACAACTGACAAAACCACTATTAATACCATACACACAACTAGACATACCTCCCATATTAGAACTCTGAGGATCAGACCCAGTTTTCTCACCCACAAGACTTAAGAGTTTAGCAATCTGTTTAGAAGAGAAAGGGGACACAGAAGAACCAGAAGACAAATTTGATTTACTGTTAGTAGACACATTTTTTCCAACCTGACCAACCCTCTTTTTAAACCCTGGGGGATAGCCTACCAATTCAAAACATCTATCAACAGTGTGACCAAGCATATTACAATTAGTGCATTTAAGATTTGGATTAGGTCCTCTAAAGGTTCTTTTCTTAGGATCATACTGTTGGTTTGACTTAGAGACAAATGAAACAATCTGACTTTTTGAACTAACACTGGTATTCCTATGAGACTCCTCCCTAGATATAATAGAGAAAGCAACTTTTATTGAAGGTAGTGGTTCTCTTGTTAGTAAACTTGTTCTTACAGGCTGGTATATATCATCCAAACCCATAGGGAACTGCATTAGCTTAATAAGTGTTGAAAAATCATTATAATCTTTTGAAGCATCACAAGAACAAGTAGGTAACTGAACCATTGCATCAAATTGTTTCCACATGGTGTTTAGTTTATGATAATATTCAGAAACTGAACTTCGATTTTGAGATATGCAATTAATTTTTGTATACAAATCATAAACACAAGAACCGTCTACCTTATCATAAGTTTCTTTCAGGTCTACCCAAACTTCAGAGGCAAGTTTGGATAAGACTTGACCCAAATATAACTCCTCAGCAACATAATTCAGTAACAATGTCAACATTCCTGAATTACACCTATCCCATTGATTACTAAGCATAGGATTATCAATTGGTTTTTTACATTTACCATCTATAAAACCAAATTTATTTTTAGCTTCTAAGGCCAACTTCATAGCACTGGACCAGACCCTATAGTTTTCAGTACCTTTAAGTTTGACATTCACAATAGTTAGGTTACTTGAATCACTAGGATGTAAAAAGAGAGGATCTCCTAAATCAAGTTTACTTATCAAAGTAGCAGATGTACCAGCAACATCACCCATATTAACACAATATAACAAACAAAGAACAATACAATAAGATGATCAAAAAACAATCAAGAAATCCCCTAAGGCGAAGCTGAGTCAGGGCCCAGATTCCAGGTTCATCATTTATAGCGCCTGGACAGGTCTTTACTCAGAGCCACAAACTACAACTAGAGAAACTATAACAAAACTACACTATAACTAGAAATGACAACAACAGATATAACCGGTCCTCACTATCCCGGCATCAACAACTAATATCAATCAAGAAACAACTGGAAAGAAGAGTTAGAAAAAGCTTACAAAAGCGTTTAACTCCCTCCTTAGAGCAGATCTATTCTATAACCTTCCAGGGTTACAGAAATAGATCAGAAGACAAATTTTAACAATAACACTGGTTAGTTTGCTTTATAACCAACAATGATTACAAAGACCAACACAGGTCTTCAAGATCAACAAACCCTAGAACTCCAGGTACAGGTTCTCAAGATTGAGTATGAATCCATGAATGCAAAGTTTGATGCCTTGAGAAGTTTTGTCTTCGGAGATGCCCCTCCAGATGAGATTGAAAATCCTATACGTATTCTGGAAAATGTTCGAGGCCTGGCTCATAAATGGTTTAGACCTATTCCTGATGAAACTCAACGAAAGAGGTACTTGAACACTCGAGGTGAATACTCCGGGCAGATACGAAGTTGGGATTTTGATGAACAACATAGTTTGGTCATGATCAAACGCACCGATGGAGTTCAGTACTTCCGTCCATGGCCAAAGTTCCTTCGAACTCTTCCTGCCATAGATCTTCATCATTTAGCCTCCTTGGATTTAAACAATCACACAAATGTTGGGAGTATTAGAGGATTAATCCCTCATCTGATTGCTGAAAGCAGGGATAGCAAGTGGAAGATCTTCAAACCTGCAGTCGGGCGAGGTGTCAAGTCGTTGAACAAATTTACTGGAAAAGAAGAATGGAAGATTGTGTATCCTCCGGCAAGATGTGTTCGCAAGATTCCTCTGAGGAAGTATGACCTTGATAAGATTAAAGACATTGGTTACCGGTACTTAGATCGAAAAACAGGTGAAGCAGTGATCACTCAAACTGACTCGTCTAAAGAAATTCTAAGGATACTTGACCCAGTATGGTTGGTAAATCTGAAGGAGGAGCATCTGAAGAAGCTTAGACGTCTAGCTTTTCAATACTGCAAGGATGATCGGGAGCTTGCTGTTCAGTTCATAAAAGTGGTTCAATTCTGTGTTAAAAACCAAGTTTAGGCTAGAAGCGAGTACTCAAGGCAAGGGTAGAAGATCAAGAATGAAGATCTGCACAAATTAAGAGGGAGTTTGTAATTGCAGTTTGTGTAATATGTGCAGAGTCTTATTTTGTTCAGGGTCACTTTTGTAAGATTGGTTAATCAAAACAATGTTTCTGTTCTTGGTTATGTCCGAACATGGAGTTTGTATAACCTTGTCCCGGATTAGTTTATCTGTTTGTGTCTCCGGACTTCCCAGGATGTTGGGAGTCCGGGTTTAGCTTTAGTGTTTTGTGTCCGGACTTCCCATGATGTTGGGAGTCCGGATTTTGTAGTTAATGGGCCTTGGGCCTCACTATGTGATCTTCGGACATGTTTGTTGTCCGGAGATGGTCTTGTATATATATCCCTTAAAGGGAATAGACAAGACAACGTTTTCTTTGTGGAATTCTGTGCCCTAATCATTGTGTGTGTGTTTTGTCTGGCGGCTGCTTTGTGTGTGACGTCATTCATCTCCTACATCAAGAATACTCTGTGTATTCTTGATATCTCTCTTAAATCTTTCATTCTAGATCTTCATCTACAGTGGTTGATCATCAGGTGGATTCCGCACACCTATTGGTTGTCTTTGTTGAGTGAGATCTTGGGTTAGGTGACTTTACACATGTGTTTGCTATAATAGACAAGTAAAAAACGCAATGAACCAACAGTCCCCTAAAACGAGATGGTTGAAAGTGCAGCCAACCCTGCAGGTTTAAACGCAGCCACCTACAGTAAAAAAAAAGCAAAAACCGCAATGAACCAACAGTCCCCTAAAACGAGATGTTGAAAGTGCAGCCAACCCTGCAGGTATAAAACACAGCCACCTACAGTAAAAAAAAAAGCAAAAACCAGCTACATGCGGGCCCGGGTTTTCGGAACTGCATTCGTGTCCGCAGGACGTGCGGGTGTACACGAGTTTGACTAAATTCCGGTTCCAATTTGCACCCCCTGCGCACCCGCGTGTAGGACTTATGGTAAAACATGTCATTAAGTTATGTTGGTTAGGCAAATGTTTCACCTTATAAATAACCTTATACTTTGTCTCCACACCAATGTGGAACAAGTTGTTTACCATTTTGGGCAATTCATTCAAACACACTTAATTTCCAACATTATTATCATATAGTTTCATTTCAAGTTCATCAAACCATCATAAAACACAATGGACTAAAAAACATAAATAAAGTGTTTTTTCTAAAAGGTAATGGACAAAAACCACAAAAGACAATGTTTTTTTTATCTAAAAAGCAATGAATTAAAACACAAAACAAAGTTTATTTCTAAAACGCAATTGACTAAAAATATAAAATAAGTGTACTTTCTAAAACGCAATGGACTAAAATCACAAAAAAGTGTCTTTTGTAAAACACAATGGATGAAAACTGTATTTTTCATTATTTTGTAAAACGCAATGGACAAAAAAACCCAAAAAGTGTGTTTTTAATTTTTTTTGTAAAACGCAATGGATAAAAACTGTGTTTTTCAGTGTTTTGTAAAACGCAATGGACCAAAAAACACCCAAAAGTGTGTTTTTAATTCTTTTGTAAAAGGAATGGATAAAAACTATGTTTTTATTTATTTTGTAAAACGCAATGGATAAAAAACACAAAACAAGTGTTCTTTATAAAACGCAATGGACTAAAAATACAAAATAAAGTGTTTATTCTAAAACGCAATGGACTAAAAAGATAAAAGAAAAGTGTTTTTTTCTAAAACGCAATAGACTTAAAACACAAAAAAGTAACTTTTTTTAAAACGTATTGGACAAAAAAACACAAATATAATGTTTTTCATTGTGTTATATCATTGAGTTATAAAATGCAAAGAATTGAAGTGCTTTATAAAACAAAACCGCAATAAAAAATAGAGCCATTAACATATAATTTCATTTTTATTTCAATAAACCCAACACAAAAACGCAACTAAATTTATAAATCACAAGCAATACTTTTCTTTTACTTACTTATTGCTTCTCACACTCAAAACTCCATTTTATATCTGTACATGAAGATTCCTTACAATCTCATATATGTATACCTGAAGATTCCTTATAATCCCAAAAAGTCAAACAATTTATATAAAAAAAAACAAATAATTTTTTATTTCTTTACCAAGTTTATGTAAAACGCAACAACATTCAATTTCCTTTTCTTCAATCTCTCTCACAGTTAAACAACAAAACCCTAAAATTCTTTTATTTTGTACAGCCACAAACACAAAAACTCAATATCTCACACTCACACTCAAACAAAAAAACAAATCTTTTTCTTTCTCTAAAACGCAATAAACAAATTCAGCCATAAATGTTTCTTTTTTTCTTTCTACGATTCAACACAAAAAAGCAACAATTAAACTTGGAAGATCACTGAAGTGAAGATCGGTTTGGCACTTTTTTCATCATCGGAACTTGTAAATGGTGTTCGAAGTGAAAAATCTGACAGTTGACATAATAGATCGGCCGGAAATCACTGAGGCCTAGCGACAGCGGTGAGCGGTGCGGTGGTGGCGGTGGCGATCGGTACTTTTAAATGGTGTTCGAAGTGAAAAATCTGACGGTTGACATAAGAGATCGAACGGAAATCACTGAGGCGGAGCGACAACGGTGAGCGGTGCGGTGCGGTGGTGGCGGTGGCGGTGGGGTGAGAGATGAAAGATTGTGGTAGTGATGTTGAGTGAGAGATGAAAGATGGAAGCTGGAACTCCATTTTCTTGTGCTTGAAAAATGACAGGGAATGTGAAAATGTGTGTGGACCGATATACCCCGCACACCCTAAACCAGTAAATCATACATGGATGGCTAGGATTACTTCCTAGCCTCCCTAGCAAGATCAAACTTCCTATTTGATCCTTACCCTTAAAATTAATTCTACACGAAATGCATTTAAATTAATTCTACAAGAAATTCTAACTATATACATTCTTATTAATTAATTGTGTCTTTGCCTATGAACTTTGTAACGCCTCCAAGCTGCATTATCAAATGATGTTCTGTCATATATTTACGGGATGTTTGGCTTAGCTTTTATTTTTTGACTTATGCTTATATTTTAAAGTAACTTATAGCTTATTTTCTATCATTTGATAAGTTCTTTTAAAGTGTTTGGATTAGCTTATATTCTACAAGTTGATAAGCTCTTTTTAAGTGTTTGTGTTAGCTTTTTTTTATTTAGCTTATGTTAGTAGATGACCAAAATGGGCATGGTTACATATTTATCACATAACTTATATTTTGTATATAGTTATACCATAATTTTTGGGTAAATTTATATCGAGGATGACGTAAAATTTCTACAAAAATACATTAATATTCAATAAACATTCATCTTGGTTTGGTTAGAGATCCTGTAATCATATCTCTAACTGCACTCATGTATAAATCATCTATTCTACGTTGTGTACTTGTGTCTTCATCTATTTCATTAATGTCACTAGATCCTCGACTATAAAACGGGGGGTCGAAAACGTATATACCCAAAAATTTCTATACGAAAACTACATACTCTCCACTATTGAACGAAAAGGTCGGGGGGTCGGCCGCCCCTCCTGCCCCTTAAAAGCTTTGCAAATGCTTGTGTCTCGTAGGTGTAATTGACATGCATATGTTGTAATATCTCCCATCTAGCCTTCCATACTCCAAAAGTTCGTTCAATGACATTTCTTAATGATGAATGATGGTAGTTAAATATCTCTTTAGGTCCTCTAGGAGCACGACTAATAACCGTTTCCATGACAAAAACATCATTATCATGGTTCAAGTCCATGACTTGAAAATTAAAACAAAAATAAAACAATTCAATAAGTAAAAAATGAAGAGTACAAATTACCTCCGTATATGAAAACAAGTTGGTGTTACTCCACGTGAAGCACATTTTTTGAATGCTTGATAAATGCTAGATGGGTGTTTGATCAATAAAAAAAATTTAAGGTAAGAGTTAATGGTTTGAGAAATGGGATGGATGGTAAGAGTTGATCTTTCTCCATATGGCTTGTGAATAGCTCTCCACTAATACCTTTGCTGTTTTGATGAGAAAATGAATACATATTTGCTTCAACCTTCTACAGTTTTCACGAGAATGGCTTATTGGAGAAGTTGGCTTCTTTTAATTTGCTTTAATAGTTATCACCAACTTTTGCACAAGTTGGCTTGTTAAAGTGTATAGGCATTAAAGCCCTTAAGTGTATTATTAATCCACCAACAACGTCTTGTCTCTTCCACCAAAATAGGGACCAAAATATGTAGATGGATATAATTAATAGTTGATCTTCCACCAAAGTATTAATTTGTATCCAACAACTTCCACCAACTTACCTCATCTCTGAAAATCTATCATTTGCCTCTTATTAATTAATGCGTCAATAAGTTATTAAATTGTTACAGTAATAAGTTGTCTCTTATTAATTATCCACCATTTGCCTCTTATTAATAATGCATCTTAATAAGTTGTTAAATCCACCATTCTTTAATTTGTTACAGTATTAGGTTGTATTAATAATTATTAATCAACCACCATTTGAGGGTAAATGAGTAACTTACACCCTTACACAAATAAGCTTCTTCAAATAAGCTAAAAAACCATCTTCAAATAAGTTTCGTCAAATTAGCTTATATAAGCTATTAAGCATAAGCTTAAAAAGCAATACCAAACACCAAGTTAAGCTTATTTTGTAAAAAAAAAAGAAGCTAAAAGCATTGTTAAAAAATCTAGGCCAAACACCCCCTTAATGTGCTATGGTATTAAAAGCACACCACGACTCAAATGCGGTCGTATTGTTTCTACCAAGTTATACAAAACGGATGTCTCAATAAATTCAAATTTATTGGTTTTGTTTTTTCTTCTAGTTGTTAATTAATTGTTTTCAAAAGACATGATGTGATGGTAAGGTGTCTCCCCTCTATTCAAGAGATAAGATAGTGTTTGGTATGCAGGAATGAGAGATAGAACGCAAAAGACTATTGTGAGTGCATGAAAAAATATGTGTTTGGTTTGTCAAGGTAACGAAATCTCCCGTTACATAATGCATTTCATTCCCTCAAATCCATTTCATCCACCCTCTCACCCTCCATCACCAACACCGCCCATCACCACCACCACCACGCACGGCCATCTCTACCCGCCACAACCGCCACCCTCCTCTGTCGACCACCAACGCCATACATCACCACCGACCACCGCCACCCACCATTGTAACCACCACCGCCACCCCCGGTTGCCTTCACCATCGCCGAGCACCACCGCCCGCCGTCGACCACCACCATCGCCACCCGCCACCTAGCACCGCTGTCAACGAGGCCACCCAATACCGCCACCCATCGCCGATTTTATTCCATCATCTTTTCCTGCCTACCACACAACAAAAGGTAATGATTCATTTCATTCGCACATGATAACCAAACAAAACTATGGAACGGTAATGATCCATTTCATTCCTTTGTCCATCCATTACCTCGTCATTCCATTCTCTCTTCTATCCTATTACCTCATACCAAACAGAACCTAAATGATTCAAATCTTACAAGGTGCAACTATAAAAGTATGTAGGACTAGATTAATTCATCATTAAAAAAATTCTTAATTAATTATTATCGTTTATAAATGTCTTGGCATATTCTTTTTAACATAATAGTTATTTTTTATTATTTATGTAAACAATAATAATTCATACATTACAACAAGAAATCACGAATACATGCATTCTTATACATAATAGTTATTTTTATTTTTATCATATATATATATATATATATATATATATATATATATATATATATATATATATATATATATATATATATCCATCCATGTGTACTTAGTACATAAACAATCACAAATACGCGCATTCTTATACAAAACCAAGACACACTTTATGTTTATACAATGTTTGAATTATAATCATACTTGTATCATTCTTACAATATGTCTAAGTTACACTTTAAGACCCTAAAATCATGTTTATCTTTAACATAAAAGCCCTAAATAACAAACAATACATGTCCAAGGGTGAAAAATGGAAATATTGTGTTCTGGAATGCCTTACGGACCGTAAGACAAGGATCCTTACGGTCCGCAAGCATGTTTGGGCGTGCAGAATGACTATTAGCTCGCAAATTAAGTCTGGTTTTCACTTTTCAATCACTCAAACTCTCAACAAACTTCATTAAAACACAAACGATAATCCACCACTATAAATCTAAGCCTCCCACACCCCCTTTTCACTTTCCACACTTTAAATCTACTCTCAAACACTCCAAACATTCAAGATCTTGTAACTTTGGTAGATTATACACAAGTCCAAATCAGTGAGTATTGGATATTCTTCTTTATCGTATCTTCTTGTTTCTTGCTTCCAACCTACTTGGATAACCTCTAGGAGTGTTTCCACAAGTTTACGATGGTAAACTAAGTTGGAACAACCCCATTTTGAGGCCCAAAGTTGGATTTAAATTCTGTTTTTATTGAACTTTTTCAAAACCATGTTCATCCTACTTCAATTCTTGAACATCTTCAAATTGCCACAAATCCCATTGTTTGGGTAGGTTGGATTAATGATTGTCCAGAAATGATAGGTGTTTTAGCTCAACTTCTAAGTCACCAAACAACTTTCAAGAAATCAAAGTGGCCAAACTACACCAAGTCTCCACCCATTCCCATGTTGGAAGCACTCGTCTAGTTAAACCCACTTGGTTGCTTGGTGAATTTAATTAAACTATTTATATTCTTGTACTTATGTTTAACGACCATTCGAATAATCCATGTGATGATTTGTGCATTGGTGAACTATAGAGTTATTGGATTCATCCAACCTATGCATGACCATACTTGACAATCTATGACTTAGACATAAAATAACTATATAGTATACAATCTCATCTGAAACCAAACCATGATACCAACCAAAATCGTGGTTGAATGTTGTGGTAAGGTGGAACGTATCTTAGTTTTAGCCTCCTCATTTTGGGATTCCAATGAGTGCAACACTCATAAAGAACACTAATTATATACTTTAGTGTATTTCATATTTACAACTTCTCAAATTCATTTCCATCATCAAACTCCATGAACATACACACCTTTGCTTATCCTTTTAGGATAACTTCGGTGTTCCAACCCCCCAAACGCTCACTCGCTCTTGGTGGAATTAACCTTGCAAACTATGATTATATCTGACCCATTGTCGCTTTAAAATCACTTTGGGTGCATCATGTATAAATTAATAAACTCACAATACACACACAATCAAACTCATGACTCAATCCACCAAACATGTTATTTGTCATACGTTAGGTTTATACATGCTAGATTATACTTGAATGCATGCTAATTATTATTAACTTTGTAAGCCTAACTTAACATGTGTAGTGCTATAGGAGTAGCACACCATTGTTAAGTATTCTATCATAATGGTCTCATTCACTTCGGTGACAATATTATGCTAGTGGACACTTTGATTTGACTCTTAGTTTATGCATGTTAGTATGTTGTTAAACTTAGTATACAATTGCCATGTTGGATTTAAGACTTTTATACGTATGCTATGTAAACCAAACTTGTTTGCTCACGGACCTTTTGTGTTGACATACTTTAATACATGTTGCAGGAAATTGATGACAAAATCTCGAGAAAACTATTAGGGTGGACTAGAAATGCACCCAAATTTTGTTTATGTAATCTTTTTCTTGTTTGAATTATGTTAGATTTTAATGTTGTATTTCCTTTCAAAACGATGTATTCTTGATATTATGAATGAAATGAAATTCGTTAGTTAAATTATTGCCATTTTAGTACGTTGTGGTGTTTTGAACAATCTTGTTCGTCTTACTCTGATGTTTCCGCCATCGATTGGGGTGTGACAGATTGGTATTAGAACCATAACTATAGGGAATTAGTAAAAATACCTTGTTTTGACCTAGTCTATAGTTAAGGAACCCTTACTTGACCATTTTCTTTTCATGCTCAAAACACTTGAATTCTTCTATTTTGCCTTTCATCTTATCATTTTGTCTCAAAATACACATCTTTCTTAAGGCAAATTATGCTACAATATAAAGATACGAAGACACTCCTATTTCACAAACGAGACAGTCTCACCAAAATAGGCGTGAAACCCTTACTTTGGTGTTGACTCTCAATCTCTGGTTTTTTTTACGAAATTATAGCATCAAGTTAGGAGTGATTTCTTCACCTTGATGGAAATTTCACCACTCTCATTCTTGTGCACCCTTACCAACGAGTCGGGATTATTTTCATAACTCGATAGGTAAGTACCAACCACGATTAGGGAATTGAATTGTCAAGTTAGGAGTAATATCCACATATTGATGACTAGTCCCACTCCTCGATTTTAAATCCCATCAAAGTCTCAAACCTTTGATTGACTAGGGACATGAAGTAACCAAAGGGTGAATACTGTTAATTGAAATTTCAGCGAGAGTATTCCACATATTAGGCCAAAGCTTGATTCCCGAACACAAAAGAATTTTCGATCACTTTGGATTAGTCTTAGTTCCATTCCAGAACACTCCAACTTTTAGATTAACTCTCTTTCATGTATATCTAGTGTGTTTTTACACTTGATCTCATCTTGATTCCAAAAGTTCGAATTTCCCGAATCACACAACTCTCGCTATCTAAAACAATAACAATATTCGAGAACAAACCAAATTTACAATCCTTCCATTGTTGTTTAGTTATATTCGAAGTACATACATGTTATGCTTATGTGGACAAGTTGAAAATTTTCATGATATATGACTTACTACGATGCTTAAAATTTGTGCAAACTATTTTAAAACCACTTGATCAAGTCTCATCTCTCTATCCTTACTCGACCTTGTGGATGTCTTCCAAGCGTATGTCTAGCCAGACCTCCTAGAGAAGCTTGAAGGTTAGCTCGAACAAGAAAATGGTGACCTTCATGGCTAAGAAAATGGCCAAGGTCATACCCAAAATTGTTAACAAAATCCACGCTACCTCTAGCCCGAATACCTTGGTCGATTCCAAGGTCAACCCACCTAAAACCAACTTTACCTACAAGAAATTTAACGCTTGCAAACCCGTCCCTTTTACGGGTGATGATGGGGCAACGAAGATGTTCCAATGGTTGACTCTGTTAAGGTCACTTTCATCCATAGCTGTTAGTGCACGATGTATATTGTCTGTCTTGGATCTAGTCTAAGTGTTTTGAGTATGTAACGTTAAAGTTTAAAGTTAACTGTGTATGATTTAGGCCTAGTTCGCACGAAGTTGTAATGTAAAGTACTAGTTCGCAGAAGTAGTACTTCGTACGAACTAGTACTTTGTACAAACTAGGTACTTAGTGTTTTGGTGCGAACTAGCTGCCCTATAAATAGGTGTCTAGGTTCTTTCAGTTGTACAACTTTTGCATTAGAGATGGCGATGCTCTGTCAGTTTGGATTCTCAATGTATACCTTTAGACATTAATAAACTGATGTTTAACTGAATATCTTATGTATATTGTCACCTAATTCACGTAAATTCCGCATACATGGATTAATTACATCTTAGCACCTTTGCTAAGGGATTAAATGGTCCTACAAGTGGTATCAGAGCTATGGAGGCCTGATTTGTGGACATCTACACAAGATCTATTTCTACTTCTACTCATTTCTTCTTATTTTTCAATTTTTAAAGAATTCACGGTTAAAATGGACTGAATTTTCAGTATGGCATGTAAAATCACCGAATGATAAACCTTGAAAGTTTCAGACCTAAAATCAAACGAATTCATGTCGAAAATTTTTAAAAAATCACATTTTGGAAAACCATTCTGTGGGAATTGGAATCTTGTAATTCGTATGAATTACAATCAAAAGGCTTTCAAAAACAATTGTCCCACTTCGCACGAATTACACACTTGAAATTTTTCAGAGATTTTAACCCTAGTTCGTACGAAGTGCAAGTCAAGATTTTTCATACTCTAATTCGTACAAATTAGTCCTCTTGTAACTGATAAATTTTTAAGTTCAAACGTGTTTCAGGTATTTTCAGCATATTAAAATGGATTCTGAGTTTTATAATGTGTTCACAACCTCGAAAATGAGAAGGGAACGACTGTGAAACCCCCGAAACTGATGAATCTCAAAGACTACGAAAGTTGGAGAGAAAATTCAAGAACTAGGTTCAGGCGAATCATTTGAATTGCTGGTTGGTGATCGAAACCAAATACAAGTTGCCAAGAGATGAAAATAACTTGGAGAAAATCCCAAAGAACTTTACTTCGGAAGAGAAAGAAGATTTCGTTAACGAAAAGAAAATAATGAGTCTTCTATTACAATCGGTGAAAGAGGATATTCTGATGCTGTTACAACATGATAATCATTCACAAACATTGTTGAATGCTTTACGAATGAAGTATCATGGAAGTACTAAGATGAGGAAAAGCAAGAAAGCGTTACTGAGAAAGGAGTTTGACATATTCAGTCTCATGAAAGGAGAATCAATGAAACAATTGATCGAACGCTATTGCCATTCTATACATCAGATGAAGAGGCATGGAATTCTCAAAACCGATGAAGAATTGGTTGATAAACTTGCAGACGCATTACCAGAGGGTGAATGGTCAACATCTCTGATGGTGTTAAAGAACGGGATCGAGTACAGTGGGTATAATTTTACCAACATTCATTGAAAAACTCGAAGGTCATGAGATGGAACTTCAGAAGATTGCGAGATCTAAAAGTGCACAAGTGGTACAAGATGTTGGTCTGTACTACAAATCAGGGTCTACTGAAACTCAGAGCCCTAAGATACAAACCGCTTTCAGTGCAAATAATTCTGGAAGTTCAAATTCTAGCTCATTAAGTTTTCAATCATTTCCGAGTTACAACCCGAATACACCTCAAACACCTCAGACATCACAAGATACAAATCCATTTTGTCACCAATCAAACAAATCCAGCAATGCAAGTTCAAGTCCGAATGTCATTCAATGCAACATTGTTGTTAATCTGAAAATGCTCAAAATTTTAATGAGCAAACAGCAAAGCAACACATGGCACTACTTGCAACTGTCTTAGAGTCCT
Organism: Scalesia atractyloides; assembly: GCA_947069175.1. Classification (NCBI taxonomy): domain Eukaryota; kingdom Viridiplantae; phylum Streptophyta; class Magnoliopsida; order Asterales; family Asteraceae; genus Scalesia; species Scalesia atractyloides. Next base: position 49,021,433 of record CAMTDV010001633.1, on the reverse strand, counting down.
ATGAAAGTTTGGTCGCTGGCAGAATTGGAAATCCAGAAATGACTGTAGAAGATTATGATCAAATCGACCAAGAAGAACTGGAGTTGATGGACATAAGATGGTGTATGGCTTCCATCATCCGAAGAGCAACCAGATTCATGGAACTAACTGGAAGAGATATCGGAGATGGGAAGAGTAAATTGGGGTTTGATAAGTCAAAGGTCACTTGCTTTAAATGCAAAGAAAAGGTTCACTTTAAGCGTGAATGTCCGAATCGTGAGGTAAGCGGCAATCAAAATCCTTTTGGGAACAACAATGATTACTATCAGAGAGCTATTTACCATCGACCTTCTCCGCATACAAGAGTAGTTCAAATTGAAGATGGATCGACACCATCGAGAAAAAGCTTTGGTAGTAGCACAAGAAGATGAGGGCTTTAACTGGAACAAATATCTTTCCAAGAATGAAAGCTTAGCTTTACTGGCTGAAATCATCGAAGAGCCAGAACCTGAAATGGAAGATTCAATCGTTGTTTTCGATGAAGAAGAATTTCGGAAGATGCAATATTAGGGGAATATCTTCAACACACTGAGGAAGAAAACATTCTACACAATGCATTTAAAAATATTATTCCACCTAATTTGATGCCTTCTTTTGCAGGATTCTTTGGTACAGGTTGTCATGGACAGACAGTGGAGACGGTAAAGCCAGAAGCTGAAGAAGTGATTGATATCGGAAAGGAAATGACAGCTGAGAATTTGACTGAAATTGCTAACAAAGCAATGATGGCAAATTTGAAAGAGGTAGAGCCTGATTCAAAAGATAAAATGGTTAAAGTGCAAATTGTTGAGGTTGAGAAACCGTGCGCAAAGTGCCTTAAACCATGTGAAAAATGTTTTGAAAAAGATGAGACAATTAAAGATCATAACAAACATAATGAAAATTTCAGATATGATTATCAAACAATGAAAGAATCATATGATAAAATGAGAAGAACATATAAAATGGTCGAGCAAGCAAATCTTGAACAAAGTAAAACGATGGATATGTTAAAAGCCACTTTGGTGGAAAAACAAACGGCTATTAACATTCATATAAACAAGATTGCTGAGCTTAAAATGGAACTTGAAACTAAAAAAATCAAAACTGAAAGAGTGAATAAACTCTTGGTCAGTTACTCAAAAAGTTCATATGTCATCGACCATATTCTTCCTACTGTAAAGATAGGAGAGAATGGTCAAATTGAGAAGAAAAGTGTGGATTATAGACATGTTCCTCCACCTATGAGGCAAAGTTATGTGAAAAAGAAACCTGAAGGAATGGAGGAGGCGCTCAATTTGAAACTTAAAACCAAAACTAAAGATGAGATGCCTGAGAACATTGATATAATCTACACTAAGACAGAAAACGACACTGAAACTAAAATTATGAAAAATGTGATTGAAAAAGTTTTGGAAAATGATTCTGATGATTCAAATTTTGAAAGTGCTGAATCAAGCTTAAACAGTTCAGAATCTGATTCACAATCTGAAAATGATGATAAAGTTTCTTCAGAAGAAAGTTTAAGTGATGATCCTAATGTTGTTTTATACAAAGTTAAGGATTCTGATAAACTATACTTTGATGAGACTTTCCCAATTCAGAATGTGAAAGAAGATCACATTGATAAACTTTTCAAATTGGTAGAAGTAAAAACAGAAGATCTTGATAAAAATTTGACAAAGTTTTATTCAAAATCTAAAAAGATTTTCAACAATTATCGAAGGAAAGGTGGGGATTTTCCAGAGACAAGAAGAGGAGGTTTGGGTTTTGAAACAAAGAAAAATGACAAAAAGTTTACAAAGCAAAATTATAATAACAAGAAAATGGAATTTGTTTTTGGAAGTAACACTGTTGTTGAAAAAGAAATCATTGGTAAACAATCAAATGATGAGTTTAAAAAGGAGAAAGAAATCCGTGAACAAAAGTTGGATTCACCTGCTAGATCTGATTGCAGAATATGATTCAAATGCAACGAAGTCGGGCATATTGCATGACATTGTTTGCAAAATAATCCAAGATCTGCTTTTGGAGAAAGGAAGTTCACAGAAGATATTAATAAAAAATCACCAGATTTTGCACCAACAAAAATTTTGAAAAGGGAAACTGAAACTGAGAAACCAGTAAATGATTTTGTACCTAAAAATGATACTGGTGAATTATCAGTTAAAGTTTAAAAGAAAGAATCAATATATTATGCTAAAAAGGCAAACATGAATCAACAAAGATGGGTGGTAAGGGCAAAATCATCTTCTGTGAAATTCAAACAAGCTGATTCAACCAAAGTACATGAAAAGGTTGAACATGCAAGCACGAGTGAGAGTGTAAAATTTGAGAAAGTCGAAAAACCGGTAAAAGTTAACAATGCAAAAGATTTTCCTAAACTCACAAAAATGAAAAAGAAAGTCAATTTTGCAAAAGATGATGAGTATTTTGATGATGAGAATGAATATGCATTTGAGTGTGATTACGAAGATGTTTATCCAATCCCAAGACCAAAAAGGCTTGGGTTTCTCTCTTTAGCTAGATACTTTGATTGTGTGTGCAGGGACTTCCACGGTCGATTCTTTCCAAATGGATTATGGACATTGGAGCTTCCAGACACATGACAGGAATGCTAGCTTTGCTCTATGATGTCAAATCTATCAGAGGTGGTTATGTGGGCTTTGCGGGAAATTAAGGCGATCGGATTATCGGTGAAGGAAAGTTGTCAAATGGAGTGGTATCTTTTGATCGAGTGAACTACATTGCAGAGGTAGAAAACAACTTGCTGAGTATCCCAGATATGTGATAAGAAGTTCACCACACATTTCAATGACAAAGAATGCATGATCTTGAAACCAGGATTTAAGATTCCAGAAGAGTGGATTTTGATGAGAGCTCCAAGAGAAAACGATTTGTACGTGCTTGATATGGGAGTTGCCACAACAACATCAAAGTCTGCACAGTGTTTTCTCACCAAAGCTATAGAAAAGGAATCAGTGTTATGGCACAGAAAGATGGGTCACATACATTTGAGAAAGATGAATTTTCTGGTTCACAACAACTTAGTTGATGGGGTTAATCTGAATAGTTTTCATCTGAGTGATGATTTTGTTAGTTGTAAGAAAGGGAAGCAGCACAAGAAATCTCATCCGAAAAAGCTGTTAAATTCAATCAAACTACCTTTATAGCGTTTACACATGGATCTCTTCGGACCAGTTAATGTGAAAAGCATTTATTGGAGATCTATATAGCATGGTGATTGCTGATGATTATTCAAGGTTTTCGTGGGTATTCTTTCAAGAGAGCAAGGATGAAACATTTCAAAATCTGATGATTCTCTTTCGAAAACTTGAGAATTTATATCATTTACCCATTCGAAGAATCAGAAGCGATAATGGAACGGAATTCAAGAATAACCGAATGCTCGGATTTTGCAATGATAAAGGCATTCTTCACGAATTCAGCGCTCCCTATACTCAACAAAATGCAGTAGCTGAACGTAAGAATCACACTCTTATTGAAACGATAAGAACGATGCTGGCTGATTCTAAATTGCCTGTGAGTTTCTGGAGTGAGGCTGGTACTTCGGCATGTTATACTTTGAACCGAGTGCTTACTGTTAAACCATTCAAGAAGACATGCTTCGAACTTCTCAATCAAAGAAAACCTAACTTGGAGTTTCTTGAACCTTTCGGATCTCCTTGTACGGTATTCTATCCTGAGGGCAAATTTGGAGCTAAGTCGCTTGATGGTTTCTTTGTTGGATATGCAAGTCCACTACGGAGGGTATATTTGCCAAGTTTGAATCAAGTGGTTCTTGCACAGCATGTTGATTGTCGAAGATACACATTGCCAATACAAAAACCTGGAGATTCTTCGATGTTTAACTACGACAATTTGTGGGAATCTTTTAAATTGTCAGAAGAACCAAATGAAGAGGAACTTGCAGTGTTATTTCAAATGCAACAAGCAGCAAATCAAGAACACGTCTCAAGCCCAATAGTGGTAACACAACCACCTGTTGGTACTACAAGTGCTGAAAATGGTCAAAGAAGTGCTACAGTTGAACCAGTTGCTTCAACAAATCCAAGTTCAACAGATCTGATAGGACCGCTCCTCCACTGCTTAGGAACCTAATTTGTATAGTCCATCGTAAGAGAAAATTATGTGACTCGTTAATCGAATACACAAGATTAACTGTTTAAATTGTCTGTTTATTAATGTCCAAAAGTATTACATCAAGAATCCAAACAGACAGAGCTTCGCCGTCGTCAACGCAAAGTTCTTACAATGAAAGACCCAAAGACAACTATATATAGGGCAATAAGTTCGCTCGAACTGTGGTTTGACTAGATCAAGTTCGGGCGAACTTGATCTATCTTCACACAATTTCGGCCGAACTTGTGCATTACACATAAATACTTTTCAAGTTCTAACATATTCAAGCCCTAATTACACAGACTCGATCCAAGACCTAGACAATAGACATTATGCATCAACAAACTCCCCCTTGGATATTGTCGCAGTCTTGATCTTATACGATGACATAGGCAACAGACATATGCAGCAACAGACTCCCTCTTGGATGTCGCCATAGTCATCATTCTTCAATTAAGTTTCAGAGACTTTAATATTCTCTTGATCTTAATTTCTTGAATAACTTTAACTTCCATGATCTTCATCATTCTTCAATCCTATTATCTTTTCTTGAGCTTGTCTTGATAAAAACTTTAAACACCATGCTCCCCCTTACTTTGAGCTTTCTGGTATCTTCAATCAACGTGTTTTATCCAGCTCCCCTTTAAAATCTACTTCCTGTTTCAAAGTTCTTCAAACATTCAAAGAAACATTTTAGATAGAAACTTTGAAATTTTTTCACTTTTAAACTAGAACTTTCACATGTTTACCAGTTATGAAAATCCACTCACTCGACCAAGTCCAAGTTAATGACATTGGTTAACCGATTTGTCTATTGAGTCCGAGTTAATGTCATTGGTTTGACCCATTATGAACAAACTGATGTTTTTCTTCAAATTAAAGTTTCAAATTAATAAACTTTTCATCGTTTTTTAAGTATTTTGATTTTTCAGATTAGCTCCCAACCCGTTGTCATCAAGATTTCCAAACAACTTGCACAATTCCGAACTCCGAAGATCCGCTTTCCATCATTGGCTGTTGAAAACAATGTAGAAACAAAATCTTTTTGATTTTTCAAAAGTTTATGCTAAAACACACTGAAAATCTTTTTGGGGTTAAATCTGAAATCAAATAAGCTATGTACAAACATATTTACAGACATATTTTTGTGAATTCGTGTCTAAGGATCATATCAGTTGCTTGAGACATATCACCAGTACCGTTAACCTTTTAATTGACTTTAAGCTTTTAAACTTGTTTACCTAGATTGTCGATATGTTTGTCCACTTAAACTTTGACTCATTTCTCAATTGTTCCAAGATATCTTAGTTAAAATTATGAAACTTGACTCAACTATGGTTCCCATCTCAGAATACACCCCCGTATCAAGATTCCCTAGATTTCATCTTACAGGTGAGTATAGCGTAATTGATATATGTATCTGGGTTATGCGAAGCCTTGAGAGCTCAGGTTAATACCACCGTATCGACAAAGAGATAAAGGCTCGACTTTAAGGTGTGTTCCATAAATGGAATCTTTTAAGCACTGTAATTGATTAGATCTTTCGATTCTTTCAATTTTGCTGCAGTTTTAGGGTTTTTAGCAAAAGCGTTATAGAAGTTCTAGGCCATTGCTTATGCAAAATCAGAAGAACTTGTATAATACCCCAGATATCAATCATCTATAAAGACCTCGTATCTCAAAATCAGGCAATCTCTCAAACGAAATTTCGGAGTACTAAGTGTAACATCTGTCGAAAAACGGGTTTCCAAAACCCTCTTCGTTTATCAGTCAAACATTCAGTTATAAAGTTTGTTGCGTATTTTTGGTTCATATTAATTTTAAACAATACATAATTAATAAATTAGTTAGAATTTAAAAACCATAATTTAAAATTTCTAAAAAATAATGAATAAAAAAAATATTTGCAGACGCCGGGTTTCGAACCCGGGTCACTCTCAAGACCAAACACACTCTACACCACTACACCACACACACAACTTAATTCAAATCTGAAACAATTAAATTTTATACACAAACTAACACTGAATCGGAAATTCAAAACACAAAATACTGAAACCGCCCCTGAATCAAAGAACGAATCAAGGAGTTTCCGTTTCGATCCTCCAAATCACCAGAAATAACTGATAATCATCAATCAATCATGACCAAATATAAGTTCGATGACCGATTTAGACAAGAACAGTCGGACATCACAGTTCTGTGTTCTTAAACGAAGAAGATGAAATCACAAATAAGTATAAGCATAATTAAAATCAGATATTCGAACAGGTTAAACACACAGTCCAGCGGTGGACTGTGTCCGATTATAAAGCATGCGTACCGGGTTCGAGTTCTGTTTATGTTCCGATCCACTGAAATAACATACCCTTTTTATATAAAAGCCAAATCCTGAAGCATGTGATAAGTGTATAAGTATAATAAAAACCGGAATAATAACCAGTTTAGACACACAGTCCAGTGGTGGACTGTGTGCAAAGACATTAAGCACGTCGCGGGTTCGAGTCCAGGCTCTCACACCGGTTCGACAGTTTAAATCCTTTTTAAAATTGAATAATTTCTGAATAATCTAAATAGTATATAAATATAATTAAAATCAGAAATATTTCGGGTAAGACACGTAGCTCAGTTGGTAGAGCTGCGTGCACGTATACGGGAGGTCACGAGTTCGAACCTCACTCAGCGCATGGTTAAACATAGTTCGACCGGTCAACGGTCAAAAAGTCAAATTTTTTTATTTCTTTTATTTATTTATTTTATTTAAAAATCAATTAAAAACACTTAAAAATAATATTTTTCAAGTTAGAAAATGTCCTTAAACTCACAAAAATAAATCTAAAAATTCCATTAAAAGCACTAATTAAAAACATTAATCTCGAATAAAATCCATTTATTTACCGAAACATTTCGTTATTATTTTAGGTTAGTTTTTCCTCGTCGATCAAATCCTAATATTCGTGCGCATTCATCGTCATCAAGGAACGCACCTACAGTGAGTGAATCCTTACAAATTCCCCTTTTTATTCATGTTTTGGGGTGTATCATGTGTCACTTTAATTATTTCATTTATTCAAACTCGTGCTATTACCATTATATGATCAAAACTCGAGATGTAAATATTGTTTGTTGTGATGTGTGTTTACATTTTGTCAAGTTGCGTGCAAATCATTCATTAGGCCCATCAGTTCCTCATTGGAGACGGGTTGAGCATCAGGTGCCTCATTGTTCATCATTTTGTATGTGCTTGTGCATTATTTGAGATTATGTGATTATCTTTTTTGTTGTGATACGTGTTTACATTTTTGTCAAGTTGTGTGCAAATCATGCATTAGGCCCATCAGTTCCTCGTGGGAGACGAGTTGAGCATCAGGTGCCTCATTAGATCGGCTCCATTTGATTGAGCCTTGATCTCATTGTTCATCATTTTATGTGTGCTTGTGCATTTATTGATATTATGTGTTTTGTGATTAAATTTACATTTACGTTTATTCATATTTGGTTATGCACAATTTTATTCAAATAACCAACATAACTAATCCTTTCAAATGTTTAAATAAGATTCACTCGCCAACTTTTGTCGACCCAAAACCCTATTTTTACACATGATACGGGTGGACGGTTGAAGCAAGGAACACATAGGAAATTGCCTTAGAAGAAAAATAATGAAGTCATGAAATATGTATTTGAACATGTTGTACTTGTATGTTTATTGTAATGTTCTTCTTTAAAGAGAAATAATAAATATGAAACTTTATAGTAAATGTCATGAGCTTTGATGAAAACCCAATCATGCCCCGATCACCAGTTCCGCTGCGGGTCGGGGTGTGACAGATTGGTATCAGAGCTTTTGACTATAGGGATATAGGATAGATTATAGACCCTTAGAGCCTATACTATAGTTGATTAGATTTTAATTATTTATGTGGTTACATGCAAACTCATGATGTTTATTTGTTTCGTATTTATTACACACAGAAATGCATGCAAACACTTCCACTATCATATTGTGTGATATTTAATGAGTTATACTTATTGTCAACATAACATGCTTACATATACATTCATCACGCATATTTCCATGTTCACATATTCAAATCATCCTCATATTTCCTTTATTCAAGATTTTGTCGCAATTTTCGTTTTTCAATCTCATCAAAATGAGTTCTACGACGGGCATGTAGTAACTGTAAGGGTACAAGTACCGGTAGTCGGAACGTCCTGTCTAGGTTGGCATTCGTATTAATCCAATATAACGGACCAGTTTGCCTACCTGGGGACTAACGATGAGAGTACGAAGGACCTATTAGGCCAAAGCATGCCACACCAAACGTCTTTCGAACTAACCCCACTTTGAGGTGTCATCGTGTCCACACCTAGATGCACTCCGAATTTCATACGTTACATTCAAATTTCTCGTTTTTCTCCGGGTTTTAGTGTACTTATCAGGCTAACACATGCTAACCATATGAAAGACCCGGTAATCATGGGGGCCCACATGATTACGAAGGTGAAGTATTGCGGCATGCAAGGCCCAAATTACGAGCAAAGCCCAAGACATCCTATGGATGTAGTAAATTTATTATTCTTCACTTGTTTTATGAATGTTCATTCATAAATACGACACATGACCCCAAAAACGTCAAACTCATACTCTTGATACGTATTTCTTGTAGATGTCTTCTAGCCTCTCTCGTAGAAAAATGAGATCAGGAAAAACCCGCGAGCGCATGGCTGCCCAAATCGCTCAATAGATGGCTGCCGTAATACCCAACATCGTAGTTCAAGTTCAACAAGCCCTTACCGCTAATCCCGTCAACCCAATCAATCAAGAAGATCAAAACATTGTCAATCCTCCCCCAAAAGCCACTAAATGCACCTTCAAACATTTCAAATCCTGCGATCCTCCAAAATACGAAGGGACTAAAGGTGTCACCGATCTCCTCCATTGGTTTGAGGAGATGGAAAACACTTTTCTCAATTGCGACTGCCCCGATGATCGCAAGGTGCGATATGCTACCGGTCGTTTGTTTGGAGTAGCAATTACATGGTGGAATACAAAGAAGGCCAAGCGAGGTACTGAGGATGCTATGACTTTGACTTGGGAACAGTTGAAGGAAATCATGACAAGACGTTTCTGTCCAAGAAGCGAAATCAAGAAATTGGAAGATGAGTTCTATTCTTTGAAAAAAAATGAGGGCGACCACACCACATACAAGAAGAGATTCCTTGAGTTAAATCAGATGGTCCCCAACTTGTTCACTCCCCTCTACTGTTTGATCGAGCACTACATTCGAGGTCTTCCTTCAAAAATTCAAGACCCTGTGATAAGTACCACACCTGCAACTTTGGAAGCAGCAATGGAGTTAGCTACAGAGCTCACCGAAAACCGCATACGAAATAAAGACTTCACGAAGGAGAAGAAGAAGGATAAAGCATCAACCGAAACCTCCAACCCAACCCAGACCAAATCCCCTCCTCAAACCACTCCTAAGAGAAAACGAGATGGACAAAATTTCGCTATCACCCAAGGCAATCAACCAGATTCACAAGCCGTACCCCTCCAAGCTATCCCAATCACTCAAGTAGCACCCAACTCTACTTACCCAAATAAGAAACCCTACATTGGACCTCACCCTCAATGCAACACCTGTTTTTATCACCATCCATCTACCGTACCTTGTCGACTGTGTGCAAATTGTGGGCGTTATGGTCATTGGAGCAAAACTTGTCGTGCCCCTCAAAACCAAGCTTCACCCCCTACTCAAAACATGATCCAAACATATCAACAACCCCAATACCCCATGTTTCCATATGTTCGAGCTTGTTTTAATTGTGGTGATCCTACCCACTTTAGAAACACGTGCCCTCAATTGGTTAACATCATAAACGCCCAGGCTCAAGCAAACCCAGTTAACCAAGCAAATCAAGCAAACCCAGCTCCACCACCAGCAAGAGGAAGAGCTTATAACATCAACGCCAATCCTGTTGAAGATGATAACGGCCCAAACGAATCACCCAACTAGTTTTCCTCACCAAGAATCAAGACTCAACTCCAATCGTCTAGTTTTAATGTTTTCTTTATGTTATCTCAATCTTTCCGCATCCCAATTGTAAATTGGGAAATTATGTATCCAAGAATTTTAATGTGAATCGATATTACAGTTTTGTTTTATACTCATTGATTTAACATTCGTATCATCATACATCTCGACGTATCTCAATCTCATCATTTAAAGAAGTTAGGTTGTGTCTCACTTTTACATAGACTAACCCCTTCATCATAACAAACGAGAGAGGTACTGTCATTATTCAGTCATGTATCCTTTCAGAATTGGGACTCAAGCTTTGGTTGTTGTGTTTGTTTATGTTTTAGAGTCACATAGAATTGATCATAATTTACTGATAAAGCCAATGAAAATTGGACAAGAATATGGTGGATACGCCGCTGGTACTTCCTATATATAAGTATTCTTGTCAAAAGATCAAAAGCGTTGTCAGGCGGTTAAGAAAAGTTCCGTGTAGGTTTTAGTATCGTCGTGGATGAAGTTTTGTTTTATGATATAACCTTATCTTTCCAAACGTATCAATTCCCTCAAAACTCTTATGCATGAAATCATACCTCGTCAATCAACTATGTTTATCCATGTTCCGCATTCTTGTACTTTAGGCATCAAAAAGCAATTCCTGTAGCAGGGTATTCACCCCTTACTAGGAACGTTACCGCCTCAAATAAGATTTAAACTCTCACCCTCTTCTAATTATGTAATCGTCAAAATTAAAACATCCTCCCTTCAAGTCAAATATATCATTACTACTTAAATTTCGGGACGAAATTTCTAAAAGTAGGGGATACTGTAACATCCGTCGAAAAACGGGTTTCCAAAACCCGCTTCGTTTATCAGTCAAACATTCAGTTATAAAGTTCGTTGCGTATTTTTGGTTCATATTAATTTTAAACAATACATAATTAATAAATATATTAGAATTTAAAAACCATAATTTAAAATTTCTAATAAATAATGAATAAAAAAATATTTGCAGACGCCGGGTTTCGAACCCGGGTCACTCTCAAGACCAAACACACTCTACACCACTACACCATACACAACTTAATTCAAATCTGAAACAATTAAATTTTATACACAAACTGACACTGAATCAGAAATTCAAAACACAAAATACTGAAACCGCCCCTGAATCAAAGAACGAATCAAGGAGTTTCCATTTCGATCCTCCAAACCACCAGAAATAAGTGACAATCATCAATCAATCACGACCAAATATAAGTTCGATTACCGATTTAGACAAGAACAGTCGGACATCACTGTTCTGTGTTCTTAAACGAAGAAGATGAAATCGCAAATAAGTATAAGCATAATTAAAATCAGATATTCGAATGGGTTAGACACACAGTCCAGCGGTGGACTGTGTCCGATTATAAAGCATGCGTACCGGGTTCGAGTTCTGTTTATGTTCCGATCCACTGAAATAACATACCCTTTTTATATAAAAGCCAAATCCTGAAGCATGTGATAAGTGTATAAGTATAATAAAAACCGGAATAATAACCAGTTTAGACACACAGTCCAGTGGTGGACTGTGTGCAAAGACATTAAGCACGTCGCGGGTTCGAGTCCAGGCTCTCACACCGGTTCGACAGTTTAAATCCTTTTTAAAATTGAATAATTTCTGAATAATCTAAATAGTATATAAATATAATTAAAATCAGAAATATTTCGGGTAAGACACGTAGCTCAGTTGGTAGAGCTGCGTGCACGTATACGGGAGGTCACGAGTTCGAACCTCACTCAGCGCATGGTTAAACATAGTTCGACCGGTCAACGGTCAAAAAGTCAAATTTTTTTATTTCTTTTATTTATTTATTTTATTTAAAAATCAATTAAAAACACTTAAAAATAATATTTTTCAAGTTAGAAAATATCCTTAAACTCACAAAAATAAATCTAAAAATTCCATTAAAAGCACTAATTAAAAACATTAATCTCGAATAAAATCCATTTATTTACCGAATCATTTCGTTATTATTTTAGGTTAGTTTTTCCTCGTCGATCAAATCCTAATATTCGTGCGCATTCATCGTCATCAAGGAACGCACCCACGGTGAGTGAATCCTTACAAATTCCCATTTTTATTCATATTTTGGGATGTATCATGTGTCGCTTTAATTATTTCATTTATTCAAACTCGTGCTATTACCATTATATGATCAAAACTCGAGATGTAAATATTGTTTGTTGTGATGTGTGTTTACATTTTGTCAAGTTGCGTGCAAATCATTCATAAGGCCCATCAGTTCCTCGTTGGAGACGGGTTGAGCATCAGGTGCCTCATTGTTCATCATTTTGTGTGTGCTTGTGCATTATTTGAGATTATGTGATTATGTTTTTTTGTTGTGATACGTGTTTACATTCTTGTCAAGTTGTGTGTAAATCATGCATTAGGCCCATCAGTTCCTTGTGGGAGACGAGTTAAGCATCAGGTGCCTCATTAGATCCGCTCCGTTTGATTGAGCCTTGATCTCATTGTTCATCATTTTGTGTGTGCTTGTGCATTTATTGATATTATGTGTTTTGTGATTAAATTTACATTTACGTTTATTCATATTTGGTTATGCACAATTTTATTCAAATAACCAACATAACTAATCCTTTCAAATGTTTAAATAAGATTCACTCGCCAACTTTTTGTTGACCCAAAACCCTATTTTTACACATGATACAGGTGGACAGGTTGAAGCAAGGAACACATAGGAAATTGCCTTAGAAGAAAAATAATTAAGTCATGAAATATGTATTTGAACATGTTGTACTTGTATGTTTATTGTAATGTTCTTCTTTAAAGAGAAATAATAAATATGAAACTTTATAATAACTGTCATGAGCTTTGATGAAAACCCAATCATGCCCCGATCACCATTTCCGTTGCGGGTCGGGGTGTGACACTAAGTCCATATATCCGAGAGATGTTAATTCACAAGTTTAAGCAGTTGTAAAATTTAGTTTATATCGTGGAAACAATTTACTGAGCGTGTAAAGCCTATCGACACATCCACAGTAAGACTTGTTTAATTCTTTTTAAACTTTACAAATCCTTAGCATACTGTGATATTCCACTGATGTACTATCATTTTCTTTTTGACACAAAATTCTTTTTGCCTTTTTCATGTTTTTGTACTTTTTGGTTTTTCATATGTTTTTGTATTTTCTCGTTTCGTTTCTCCTCCATTGCTTTGGAACCTATTTTGTATCTAAAATCCATCGTAAGCAGAAATTACGTGACTTGTTAATCGAAAACACAAGATTTACTGTTTGAATTATCTGTTTATTAATGTCCAAAAGTATTACATCAAGAATCCAAACAGACAGAGCTTCGCCGTCGTCAATGCAAAGTTCTTATAATGAAAGACCCAAAGACAACTATATATTGGGCAATAAGTTCGCTCGAACTATGGTTTGACTAGATCAAGTTTGGGCGAACTTGATCTATCATCACACAAGTTCAGCCGAACTTGTGCATTACACATAAATACTTTTCAAGTTCTAACATATTCAAGCCCTAATTACACAGACTCGATCCAAGACCTAGACAATAGACATTATGCATCAACAAACTCCCCCTTGGATATTGTCGTAGTCTTGATCTTATACGATGACGTAGGCAACAGACATATGCATCAACAGATTCCCCCTTGGATGTTGCTGTAGTCATCATTCTTCAATTAAGTTCCAGAGTCTTTAATATTCTCTTGATCTTAATTTCTTGAATAACTTTAGCTTCCATGATCTTCATCATTTCTTTAATCCTATTATCTTTTCTTGAGCTTGTTTTGATAAAAACTTTAAACACCATGCTCCCCCTTACTTTGAGCTTTCTGTTATCTTTAATCAACGTGTTTTATCCAGCCCCCCTTTAAAATCTACTTCCTATTTCAAAGTTCTTCAAACATTCAAAGAAACATTTCAGATTCAAACTTTGAAATTTTTTCACTTTTAACCCAGAACTTTCACATGTTTACCAGTTATGAAAATCCACTCAGTTGACCAAGTCCAAGTTAATGCCCTTGGTTAACCGATTTTTCTGCCGAGTTCAAGTTAATGACCTCGGTTTGATCCGTTATGAACAAACTGATGTTTTTCTTCAAATTAAAGTTTCAAATTAATGAACTTTTCATCGTTTTTTAAGTATTTTGATTTTTCAGATTAGCTCCCAACCCGTTGTCATCAAGATTTCCAAACAACTTGCACCATCCCAAACTCCGAAGATCCGCTTTCCATCATTGGCTGTTGAAAACAATGTAGAAACAAAATCTTTTTGATTTTTCGAAAGTTTATGCTAAAACACACTGAAAATCTTTTTGGGGTTAAATCTGAAATCAAATAAGCTATGTACAAACATATTTACCGACATATTTTTGTGAATTCGTGTCTAAGGATCATTTCAGTTGCTTGACACGTATCACCAGCACCGTTGACCTTTTAATTGACTTTAAGCTTTAAACTTGTTTTCCTACATTGTTGATATGTTTGTCCACTTAAACTTCGAAACATTTCTCAATTGTTCCAAGGTATCTTAGTTAAAACTATGAAACTTGACTCAACTTTGGTTCCCATCTCAGAATACACCCCCGTATCAAGATTCCCTAGATTTCATCTTACAGGTGAGTATAGCGTAATTGATATATGTATCTGGGTTATGCGAAGCCTTGAGAGCTCAGGTTAATACCACCGTATCGACAAAGAGATAAAGGCTCGACTTTAAGGTGTGTTCCATAAATGGAATCTTTTAAGCACTGCATCTGATTAGATCTTTCGATTCTTTCAATTTTGCTGCAGTTTTAGGGTTTTTAGCAAAAGCGTTATAGAAGTTCTAGGCCATTGCTTATGCAAAATCAGAAGAACTTGTATAATACCCCAGATATCAATCATCTATAAAGACCTCGTATCTCAAAATCAGGCAATCTCTCAAACGAAATTTCGGAGTACTAAATCCATATATCCGAGAGATGTTAATCCACAAGTTTAAGCAGTTGTAAAATTTAGTTTATATCCTGGAAACAATTTACTGAACGTGTAAAGCCTACCGACACATCCACAGTAAGACTTGTTTAAACATTTTAAACTTTACAAATCCTTAGCATACTGTGATATTCCACTGATGTACTATCATTTCCTTTTTGACACAAAATTCTTTTTTCCTTTTTTCATGTTTTTGTACTTTTTGGTTTTTCATATGTTTTTGTATTTTCTCGTTTCATTTCTCCCCTTTAAATCAAAAACATATTTTTGTATTTTAGTTTTTAAGAAATTCTAATCCTAAAAGCTAACAAACCAATGAGGATCACGAGAACTCGTCGTCCGATCCATATTCACCCTCTGCATCCGCACCTGTCAACAAATTTTTAATACCGTTAAGCCTCAATAGATATTTAAATCTTGTTAAAGTGAAAGATTTGGTATAAAAATCAGCCTTTTGTTCATCGGTGTGGATTTTCTCAATTCGTACCAATCTTTTTTCGTATCAATCACGAATAAAGTGGTAGCGAATCTCGATATGTTTAGTTCGAGAGTGATGAACAAGATTTTTTGTTATGTCGATTGCTGCCTTGTTATCAACATATAGCATAGTGTCAAGAAATTGTAGACCATAGCCTCTCATCTGCTGTTGAATCTATAGAATCCGTGAATAACAGCTGGAGGTCGAGATATACTCAGCTTCACAGGTAGAGAGAGTGACCGTAGTCTGTTTCTTACACTGCCAGGTTACCAAGCGTGTTCTGAAGAACTGGCAGCCGCTGTAGTTGATTTTGCATTTAGTTTATCTACACCAAAATCAGAATCAGCGTATCCCGTCATATCGAAGTTGTCATTCTTCGGGTACCACAAGCCGGTGCTTGGACATCCCTTCAAGTATCTGAAAATGCACTTCACGATCTGCATATGAGAAATTCTGGGACTTGATTGATATCTGGCGTAGAGGTAGGTAGGATACATTATATCCGGGCGAGATGTCGTCAGATACATCAGTGATGCTATCATCAACCTATAAAGAGTATCATCAACTTTGGTTCCGGTTTCATCAATGCAAATATCGTGATTGAGTGCAAGAAGAGAAGATAACGACTTCATGCTTTCCATCTCAAACTTCTTCAGAATGTCATGAACATACTTGGTTTGATGAATGAAAATACCGTCTGGCAACTTATCAACTTGCAATCTGAGGAAAATTTTATTTCGCCCATAGAAGACATCTCGAATTTCTTCTTCATGATCGTTTCAAACTCTTTGCAAAGATCGTCATTTGTTGAACCAAAGATGATGTCATCCACATAAATTTGTATGATAATAAGATGCTTTCCAACTTCTCTGGTAAATAGTGTACTATCCACTGTTCCTCTAATAAAGCCTTTGCCAACGAGATGTTGAGATAACGTCTCGTACCAGGCTCTCGACGCCTGATGCAAACCGTGTAGGGCTTTATCCAGAAGATATGCTTTCTTTTTGTTCAGCGGATCGACAAACCCTGGTGGTTGTCCAACGTACACTTGCTCCTGTAGCTTACCGTATAGAAAAGAGGATTTCACATCTAATTGATAAACTTTAAAACCTCTCCAAGCAGCAAATGCAAGGAAAATTCGTATTGACTCCAATCTTGCAACTGGTGCATATACCTCTGTATAATCAATTCCTTCTTGTTGATGAAAACCTTTGACAACGAGTTGAGCTTTGTTGCGCACTATTACCCCACGATCATCACGCTTACACTTGAAGACCCATTTAGTATCTATCGCCTTTTGATTTTCCGGAAGGTCAACAAGTTTCCATACTTCTAGCTTCTCGAACTGTAATAATTCTTCTTGCATCGCAAGCACCCAATTCTCATCTCTTAAAGCTTCAGAAACATTCTTCGGATGAATCTGGGATATGAAGCATGAATAATAGCAATACTCTTGAGTAGGAGCTACTCGAGTATAGAAACAACTCAAATCTTTGTTGATCTGGCTTCTCGTTCTTACGCCTACTTGCAATTCACCAATTATGGAATTAGATGGATGGTATGAATAAGATCTCGGTATCACCTCACTTGGAACATCAACTGTACTCTCCTGACTAGTAACATTCTGATCTACCACAAATTCATCTGTAGGAGCACTAGACGACGCTTCATTTCGAATACTCGGGCAAGCAGATTGATTTAACATGTTTGATATCTGCTCAGATTATTCGTCAGAAGAAGATTCTCCATCATCATCATCAAATGTTGGAGCCTCATCCGAATCAGAATCATGTGCTTGAGAAAGATTGGGTTCTACTGTAGCATTTCCTGGTTCTGTAGCTGGTGTCACTTGTTCCACAATAACTTGTTCAACTGGAACACTGGTTGAACCTTCACCAGGGGAAGATGATCCAAAAGTTGGTTGATTAACCACTATTGGTTTGACAATCTGCTCTTGATTAGCTGACTGCTGTAGATAATAAAGAACAACAATATCTTCTTCAGACGGCTCTTTTGGTAAGTCAAATGATTTCCATAATTCACCATAGTTGAACAATCAAGCATCGCCTGCTCTTTGAATTGGAGTTCTATATTGAAAACAATCGACGTGCTGTGCTTCTACCACTCTTCTCAAACTCGGTAGATAGACTCTCTTGAGTGGACTTGCATAGCCGACAAAGAAACCATTTATTGTTTTTGCACCAAACTTTCCATCTGAATCAATGACTGTGCACGATACACCAAAAGGTTCTAGATACTTCAGATTCGGTTTCCTTCGGTTTAACAATTCAAAGCAAGTCTTTTTGGTAGGTTTAACCGTCAAGACTCTGTACAACGTATAGCATGCTGCTGCGACTGCTTCACTCCAGAAACTGACAAGAAGTTTAGAATCAGCAAGCATTGTTCTTGTTGTTTCTATTAACGTTTGGTTTTTCCTCTCAGCCACCCCATTCTGTTGTGAGTGTATAGAGCATTGAATTCATGTAAGATGCCTTTGTCGTTGCAAAATTCTTTCATTCGAGCATTTTGAATTCTGTACCATTGTCACTTCGAATTCTTCTAATAGGGAGATGGCACAAAATTCTCAATCTTATTGAAAAGAATCACAAGATTATCGAACGTTTCGTCTTTACTTTCTTGGAAGTAGACCCATGAAAACCGTGAATAATCATCAGTGACGACAAGACAATAAAGATCTCCAGATATACTCTTCACATTCACTGGACCGAAGAGATCTATATGCAGTCTTTCGAGCAGCAGGTTGATGGAGTTAAGAATCTTTCTTGGATGCGACTTTTTGGTCTGCTTTCCTTTCATGCATTCCAGACAATTTTCAGTCATGTGAAAGCTTTTAAGATTCACTCCTTCCACTAGATTGTTATGTACCAGGTGATTCATCTTTTTGGTAGAGCTGCGTACACGCGTACGAGAGGTCACGTGTTCGAACCTCACTTAGCGCATATAATAAACACGGTCCGACCGGTCAACGGTCAACGCTCGGTCAACGGTCAAAAAGTCAAAATTTTTATTTTCTTTTTATTTATATATTTTATTTAAAAATCAATTAAAAACACTTAAAAATAATATTTTTAAAGTTAGAAAATGTCCTTAAACTCACAAAAATAAATCTAGAAATCCTATTAAATAAAATTATTAATCTCAAATAAAATCCATTTATTTACCGAATCATTATGTATTATTTAGGTTAGTTCTCTCGTGGTTAAATCCAGATTCGTGTGCATTCATCATCAATCCAAGATACGCAACCACTGTGAGTGAATTCTTACAAACTTCCATTTTTATTCATGTTTTGGGGTGTATCATGTGTCGCTTAAATTAATTCGCTTATTCAAACTCGTGCTATACCATTATATGATCTAAACTTAGAATGTAAATATTGTTTGTTGTGAGATGTTACATATTGTCAAGTTGTGTGCAAACTATTCATTAGGCCTATCCGTTCCTCGTGGGAGACGAGTTGAACAACGCGTGCCTCAAAAACATTCATTAGGCCCATCAGTTCGTTGAACAACGCGTGCCTCAAAAATCATTCATTAGGCCCATCAGTTCCTCGTGGGAGACAAGTTGAACAACGCGTGCCTCAGAAACAATCATTTGGTGTATATGTGTGCAATATTTAATATTATGTGTTTTGTGAAAAAATTACATCTACATTTACTCATATGTGGTTATGCACTTTATTTTGTAATTGATTCAATAAACACGTTTAAATGTTTTCATAGGATTTACTCGCCAACTTTTTGTTGACCCAAAAACCATTTTTACACATGATACAGGTAGACAGGTTGAAGCAAGGAACACGTAGGGAATTGCCTTAGAAGAAAAATATGAAGTCTTGAAAGATGTATAGAACATGTTGTACTAGTGTGATTGATTGTAATGATTCTCTTTCGAAACGAAATAATAAATATGAAACTTTATAAATGTCATGAGCTTTGATGAAAACCCAATCATGCCCCGATCACCATTTCCGCTGCGGGTCGGGGTGTGACAGATTGGTATCAGAGCTTTTGACTATAGGAATGTTAGACCCTTAGAGCCTATACTATAGTTGATTAGATTTTAATTGTTTATGTGGTTACATGCAAACTCATGATGTTTATTTGTTTCGTATTTATTACACACTCAAATGCATGCAAACACTTCCACTATTATATTTTGTGATACAAAATGAATTATACTTACAGTCAAACATACATGCTTACATATACATTCATCATACATATTTCGATGTTCACATATTCAAATCATCTTCATACTTCCGTTATTCAAGATTTTGTCGCATTTTTCATTTTTCAATCTCATCAAAGTGAGTTCTACGACGGGCATGTAGTAACTGTAAGGGTACAAGTACCGGTAGTCGGAATGTCCTGTCTAGGTTGGCATTCGTATAAATCCAATATAACGGACCAGTTTGCCTACCTGAGGACTAACGATGAGAGTACGAAGGACCTATTAGGCCAAAGCATGCCACATCAAACGTCGTTCGAACTAACCCCACTTTGAAGTGTCACCGTGTCCACACCTGGATGCACTCCGAACTTCATACGTTACATACATATTTCTCGATTTTCTCCGGGTTTTAGTGTACGTAACCAGGCTAACACATGCGAACCATATGAAAAACCCGGTAATCATGGGGGCCCACATGATTACGAAGGTGAAGTATGGCGGCATGCAAGGCCCAAATTACGAGCAAAGCCCAAGACATCCTATGGATGTAGTAAATTTATTATTCTTCACTTGTTTTATGAATGTTCATTCATAAATACGACACATGACCCCAAAAACGTCAAACTCATACTCTTGATACGTATTCCTTGTAGATGTCTTCTAGTCTCTCTCGTAGAAAAATGAAATCAGGAAAGCTCGCGAGCGCATGGCTGCCCAAATCGCTCAACAAATGGCGGCCGTAATACCCAACATCGTAGTTCAAGTTCAACAAGCCTTACCGCTAATCCCATCAACCCAGTCCACCAAGAAGATCAAAACATTGTCAATCCTCCCCCAAAAACCATTAAATGCACCTACAAGCATTTCAAATCCTGCGATCCTCCAAAATACGAAGGGACGGAAGGTGTCACCGCTCTCCTCCATTGGTTTGAGGAAATGGAAAACACTTTTCTCAATTGTGACTGTCCCGATGATCGCAAGGTGCGATATGCTACCGGACGTTTGTTTGGAGTAGCACTTACATGGTGGAATACAGAGAAGGCCAAGCGAGGTACTGAGAATGCTATGACTTTGACTTGGGAAGAATTGAGGGAGATCATGACAAGACGTTTCTGTCCAAGAAGCGAATCAAGAAATTAGAGGATGAGTTCTATTCTTTGAAACAAAAGGAAGGCGACCACACCACATACAACAAGAGATTTCTTGAGTTGAATCAGATGGTCCTCAACTTGTTCACTCCTCTCTACCGTTTGATCGAGCATTACATTCGAGGTCTTCCCTCAAAAATTCAAGACCCTGTAATAAGTACCACACCTGCAACTTTGGAAGCGACAATGGAGTTAGCTACAGAGCTCACCGAAAACCGTATACGGAATAAGGACTTCAAGGAGGAGAAGAAGAAGGATAAAGCATCAACTGAAACCTCAAACTCCACCCAACCAAATCCCCTCCTCAACCCATTTCTAAGATAAAACGAGATGGGCAAATATTCGCTGTCACCCAACACAATCAACCAGCTTCACAAGCTATACCCCTCCAAGCTATCCCAATCACTCAAGTAGCACCCAACTCAACTTACCCAAATAAGAAACCTTACTTTGGACCTCACCCTCAATGCAACACCTGTTTTTATCACCATCCATCTACCTTACCTTGTCGACTATGTGCGAATTGTGGACGCTATGGTCAGTTGAGCAAGGTTTGCCGCACCTCTCAAAACCAAACCTCACCCCCTACTCAAAACATGATCCAAACATATCAACAACCCCAATACCCCATGTTTCCATATGTTCGAGCTTGTTTCAATTGTGGCGACCCTACCCATTTTAGAAACACGTGCCCTCGATTGGTTAACATCATAAAC
Organism: Scalesia atractyloides; assembly: GCA_947069175.1. Taxonomy (NCBI): domain Eukaryota; kingdom Viridiplantae; phylum Streptophyta; class Magnoliopsida; order Asterales; family Asteraceae; genus Scalesia; species Scalesia atractyloides. Next base: position 48,999,700 of record CAMTDV010001633.1, on the reverse strand, counting down.
GCCCAAGCTCAAGCAAACCCAGTTAACCAAGCAAATCAAGCAAGCCCAGCTCCACCGCTAGCAAGAGGAAGAGTTTACAACATCAACGCCAACCCTGTTGAAGATAATAACTGCCCAAACGAACCACCCAACTAGTTTTCTTCACCAAAAATCAAGATTCAACTCCAACCGCTTAGTTTTTATGTTTTCTTTATGTTCTCTCAATCTTCACGTATCTCAATTATAAATTGGAAATTTATCCAAGAATCTTAATGCGAATTACTATTTCAGTTTTGTTTTATACTCATTGATTTAACATTCATATCATCATACATCTCGACGTATCTCAATCTCATCATTTAAAGAAGTTGAGTTGTGCCTCACTTTTACCTAGACTAACCCCTTCATCATAACAAACGAGAGAGGTACTATCATCATTCAATCATGTATACCTTCAGATTTGAGACTCAAGTTTTGGTTGTTGTGCTTATTTATGTTTTAGAGTCACATAGAACTAATCATAATTTACTGATAAAGCCAATGAAAATTTGACAAGAATATGGTGGATACGCCGCTGGTACTTCCTATATATAAGTATTATTGCCAAAGGATCAGAGGCATTGTCAGGCGGTTATGAGAAGTTCCATGTAGGATTTAGTAATGTCATGGTTGAAGTTGTTTTATACTCACTGATTTAGCATTCATATCATCATACATCTCAACGTATTTCAATCTCATCATTCAAAGAAGTTGGGTTGTGTCTCACTTCTACATAGACTAACCTCTTCATCATAACAAACGAGAGAGGTATTGTCATCATTCAAACATGTATACTTTCAGAATTAAGACTCAAGCTTTGGTTATTTTGTTTGTTTATGTTTTAGAGTCACATAGAACTAATCATAATTTACTGATAAAGCCAATGAAAATTTGACAAGAATATGGTGGATACGCCGCTGGTACTTCCTATATATAAGTATTCTTGCCAAAGGATCAGAGGCATTGTCAGGCAGTTATGAGAGGTTCCATGTAGGTTTTAGTGGTAGAAGTTTTGTTTTAGGATATAACCTTATCTTTCCAAACGTATTGATTCTCTCAAAACTCTTGTGGATGAGATCATACCTAGTCAATCAACTCTGTTTATCAATATTCCTTATCTTAGGCATCAAAAAGCGATTCCTGTAGCAGGGTATTCAACCCTTACTAGGAAAGTTACCGCCTCAAATAAAATTTAAACTCTTACCCCCTTCTAAGTATGTAATTGTCAAAACCACCCTCTCTTCGAGTCAAACATACCACTAGTACTTAAATTTCGGGATGAAATTTCTAAAAGTAGGGGATACTGTAACATCCGTAAAAAACCGGGTTATCCAAACCCGCTTCATTTATTAAACCGAATAATCAGTTATAAATTTTGTTGTGTATTTGATGCTCAAATTAATTTTATACGATACATAATTAATAAATATATTAGAATTTAAAAACCATAATTTAAAATTTCTAATAAAAAATGAATAAAAAAATAATTACAGGCGCCGGGTTTCGAACCCGGGTCAGCTAGTTCACCAAACAACCACTTCACCGCTCCGCCACTTGACTTCTTTGGTTAATATACTGAAACAATTTAAATCAAAACTCAAATTCAAAAACCAGGTATCAGCGCCGCGGAACTCGCAATCACCGGAAAATCCGGCAATCTGCGAGTTCAGCCATTATTCCTTTTGACTATAACGTTATAACCGTCGACGACATCGGTTATAACCGATGTCTAGCCCCAATTTCAGTCATAACCACCGAGTTAACCGAAATCAAATCTCACCATAGCAGCCTATAAATACAGGGCTAAATTCCTCGATCCAACTCGTTCAATCTCTCAAACTCTCTCTTAAACTCTCGCAAAAACACTCTGAAGCAGTCGCCACAAGTCGTCGGAATTTATCTGTGCTCGCCGGAATTCTCAGATACTTGCCGGAAAACCGAAAAAATCTATCCCACTGTTGCCTTACCTTATAAGTAGGACATCTAGAGCTCGGACCGAAATCACCCACACTCACCTTAAACTCCCTGTAGAGTCTCTGTCGCAAGAAATACATCGTCGGAATTGGTACACTCGCCGGAGATTTTCACCAGAAAACCGGGATTTTACTTCTAGTTGGTATATTCCTTTAACTTTTCTATCTATCATTCTGTATGTTACGAATCGTTGAACAAACACCCAGAAATGTCTAAAATCGATTTCAGGCGGGTCATGTACTGGGCTTCGGGTTTAATGAAGAAGATGAACTGAAATCAGTAGTTAAATGTATTTGAAATCGAAAATTATACCGGGTTAGACATACAGTCCAGTGGTGGACTGTGTGTATATTTAAATCATGGTCCCGGGTTCGACTCTGTCCTTGTTCCGATTCATCACAATATTCAAACCTTTTTATAAAACCCAAATACGGAACTTGACAGTAAGTATATAAGTGAAATAAAAATCATAATATAAACGGGTTAGTCACCCAGCCCAGTTGGTAAGGCTGGGTGCGTTGCAAGACTGAGGTCGCGGGTTCGAGACCTGTTATGTGCACCGGTTCGACATAATTAAAATTCTTTTTAAAAATAAGTGATTTCTGAATAAATCTAAATAGTATATAAGTATAATTAAAAACAGAAATATTTCGGGTTAGACACGTAGCTCAGTTGGTAGAGTTGCGTGCACGCGTACGAGAGGTCACGAGTTCGAACCTCACTCAGCGCATATAATAAACACGGTCCGACCGGTCAACGGTCAACGCTCGGTCAACGGTCAAAAAGTCAAAAATTTTATTTTCTTTTTATTTATTTATTTTATTTAAAAATCAATTAAAAACACTTAAAAATAATATTTTTAAAGTTAGAAAATGTCCTTAAACTCACAAAAATAAATCTAGAAATCCTATTAAATAAAATTATTAATCTCAAATAAAATCCATTTATTTACCGAAACATTATGTATTATTTAGGTTAGTTTCTCTCGTGGTTAAATCCATATTCGTGCGCATTTATCATCAATCCAAGAAACGCAACCACTGTGAGTGAGTTCTTACAAACTCCTCTTTTTATTCATGTTTTGGGGTGTATCATGTGTCGCTTAAATTAATTCGCTTATTCAAACTCGTGCTATACCATTATATGATCTAAACTTAGAATGTAAATATTGTTTGTTGTGATGTGTTACATATTGTCAAGTTGTGTGCAAACTATTCATTAGGCCCATCAGTTCCTCGTGGGAGACGAGTTGAACAACGCGTGCCTCAAAAACATTCATTAGGCCCATCAGTTCGTTGAACAACGCGTGCCTCAAAAATCATTCATTAGGCCCATCAGTTCCTCGTGGGAGACGAGTTGAACAACGCGTGCCTCAAAAACAATCATTTGGTGTATATATGTGCAATATTTAATATTATGTGTTTTGTGAATAAATTTACATCTACATTTACTTATATGTGGTTATGCACTTTATTTTATAATTGATTCAATAAACACGTTTAAATGTTTTCATAGGATTCACTCGCCAACTTTTTGTTGACCCAAAAACCATTTTTAAACATGATACAGGTAGACAAGTTGAAGCAAGGAACACGTAGGGAATTGCCTTAGAAGAAAAAAATAATGAAGTCTTGAAAGATGTATAGAACATGTTGTACTAGTGTGATTGATTGTAATGATTCTCTTTCAAAACGAAATAATAAATATGAAAATTTATAAATGTCTGAGCTTTGATGAAAACCCAATCATGCCCCGATCACCAATTCTGCTGCGGGTCGGGGTGTGACACCACTCTTCTGGAATCTTAAAGCCCGGTTTAATGATCCTACACTCTTTGTCATTGAAACGAGTGGTAAACTGCTTATCACAAATCTGAGAAATACTAAGTAGATTGTTCTCCAGCTCAGCGATATAGTTGACCTTATCAAACGACACCACACCATTAGATAACTTTCCTTCTGCAATGATTCTACCTCCTTGATTACCCGTGAATCCCACGTACCCTCCATTGATTGTTTTAATATCGAAGAGTAAGGCACGCATCCCAGTCATGTGACGTGAAGCTCCGCTATCCATAATCCACTTTGACAAGATGGATCTCTGGAGCCCCTGAACATGTAAAGAACTTATTTAAAGAAGGAAACGCAAGCCTTTTTGGTCTTGTGTGGATTCGGATAAACATCTTCGTAATCACTTTCATAGTCAACTTCGTAATCAAAATCGTCATCAAACATCTCGTCTGATGTCGACTTTGAAAACTCTCCAATTTTATCCTATTTTTTACATTTTGGAAGATCCTTTTTCAATTTTAGAAAATCATTTTTGACAGTGACTGAATCAGTTGATTTGACATTTTCAGTTTTGACTGTTACAGACTTTGCACTTTCAGATGATGATGAGGTTTTCTTTGCAACCCAAGCTTGAGATTTCATTCGAGCTTTCTTGATGTAAAATTTTGAATCTTTGTTTTCATTTGATTTAGAAGTTTCACCCTTTTCAAACATTGATTTTTCAATCTTAGATTCGATTTTAGATTTCACTTCGATGTTAGATTCATGATTTCGTTTTAAGATTGTTATTGGCTTGACAATCTATGGGCGCTTAAACTTCTCATCATCTGAAATTGTCTTACTTCAGTGATACATAGGCTTTGACTGCAGACACTTGCGAGCAATGTGACCAACTTCATTGCATTTAGAGCAAGTCCGAGTATCAGCAGAATGTCCACTCGTGGGTTTTACTCCACTTGTAGATTTGGCCTTATCACGAAGATCTTTTTCCTTCTTAAACTCATCGTTCGATTGCTTTCCAATCGAATTCTCTCCCTGAACCGTGTTTGTCCCAAACACAAATTTCATGTTTTTATTCTTATATTCGTGAAATGGTGACTTTTGTTTCTTTTTCGGTTCATCTTCTACCTCTAAACCCAAACCCACTTTCCTATTCTCAGGAAAATCACCACAATTCCTTCGATAGTTGTTATAATTTTTCTTGGGTTTTGAATAAAATTTTTCTCATTTCTATCCAAATCATCTGATGACACTTCAACAAGATTGAACAATTTATCGATTTGATCTTCTTTCACATTTTGAATAAGAAAGCTATCGTCAAAATATAATCTATCAGAATCCTTAACTTTGTACATCACAACGTTAGGATCATCACTTAGACTATTTTCTGATCATCATTTTCGGATTGTGATTCAGAACTGTTCAAACTTGAGTTGGCGCTCTCAAAGCTGCCATCATCAGACTCACTCTCCAAAACTTTCTCAACCACATCACTAACAATTGCTTCATTTTCATCATTGGATTTTGCGTAGGTTACATCAATGTTCTCAGGCAACTCGTTTTTCTTTTCTGATAAAAATATTACATTAAGTGCCTTTTATATCCCTTCCTCTTTCTTGCGGCAGTAACTTGCGCACAATGGAGGTGGAACATTGCTGTAATTTCCACGCTTCTTACTTTTTGGTTTCACATCATTTTCTTCCGGCGGGATTGTTGGAAGAATATGATCGATGACATAAGCATTTGTGGTGTAGTTAAGCAACAGTTGTCTTAGTCTTTCAGTTTCAATTTTCATTTCTTGAAACTCATGTTTTGTTTCAGCAATGGTGTTAATATACATATTAATTGCTTCTTGTTTTTCAATTACCGTTGTTTTTAACATTCTTATTGTGGCACCTTGTTCTAAGTTAGCTTTTTCAACATTGCTATATGTGCCTTTCATTTTATCAAAAGCTTCCTTCATTATGCGATAATCGTATCTAAAGTTTTCATTATACATAACCAATTCGCTTATGATTTGAGATTTTTCAACACATTGTTCACAAGGTTTCATGCACTTTGTGCAAGGTTTTTCAACCACCACAACTTTCACAAATTCCTTCTCAATCACCTTTACCTCTGACCCTACCTGTTTCGGATTAGCCATCATGGCTTTGTCAGCAATCTTTGTGTGGTTTTCTTCGTTCATATCCTTTGTCACATCAATGACCTCCTCGACCTCTGGTTTCTTTTCTTCAACCACTTGCTCTTGCGATGTATTTCCAAAGCAACCTGCAAAACTAGAATTAAAGTTAGGAGGGATAATGTTCTTCATCTTTGTCTTGTGATAGATCATTTCATCTTCCTCCGTTCTTTGCAGATATTCTGCTAGAATCGCATTATCAAGAGCTGCATCATCAACCATTAATTCTAATTCATCCATGATCTCTGCCATCAAAGCAACACCAGTCTTTTTTTCCAATATAATTATTCCAGTCAAACCCTTCGTCTTCATGAGACACAACTAGAGCTTTTTCTGTTGGCTTTGAGGAATTATCTTGAACTTCAACTTGAGTTCTCTTTGGATATGGCTTGTACTTCAACGCTTTCTTGTAATAGTCATTGTTGTTGCCGAAAGGGCTTTGATTGCCGCTTGCTTCTTGATTCATGCACTCGCGTTTGAAATGCCCCTTTTGTCTGCATTTGAAGCACGTTACTTTCGACTTATCGAGTCCAAGCTTATTGCTCAAATTTCCAATGTCTCTTCCAGTGAGCCCGACAAACTTTGTGACTCTTCTGATAAACGATGCTAAGCTCCACTTGATATCCATCAATTCTAATTCCTCTTCATCGACCTGGTCATAATCTTCAGCCGTCATCTCTAGGTTTCCAATCTTCCCCGCAACTAAACTTTCGTATGATTCAAGCACGGTTGCAAGAAGTGCTATATGTTGTTTAGCCACTTGTTAAGGAAAAACGTTCTTCAGATTGTGTCACACCCCGACTTGCAGCGGAAGAAAAAATACGGATAGCAACAGACACCTCTGGTACAAGCACATTGTTTAAAAAGACACTACATTATATTACTCACGACATGTTGATTACATACTACATGTATGTTACAACTGCGTGTTCCCATGAACCACGTAATTCTTGTAAGCCACATGCGTCTATATTAGGGTTCGCCTACAAACATGTCTTGAACAACATACACGGATCACACGAGTCTCAAGTTACCTAAAATGCATGTTAGTTTTAAAAAGGGTCAGCTAAACGCTGCGTGAGTTCCACTGGTTTAATTGTTGTATAACAATATGTGTTAACAAATTTAATTGTATTGGTCACAGTCTTAGTCACAGATGGAATTACACGAGGACGCAAGTGAAACCTTGACCTGTCATAGTCACTCCGTGTCAGACAGTCACATCATCGCACCGGGTTGTGTCACCGCAGACACTTCCCACCGGGCCGTGTCAAGAGAGGCACGTCATCCCGGCAACTGAGTCATGTAAAGTTCAATGTTCCCCTGCAGTTATGCCTAACAACATAACCAAATTTAGGACGCGTGCAGTTGCCTAGTCACCAACACACAGTGTCACCTAGACACTGCCTGGAGCAACTGGGTTTGTCAGATCAATAGTACTATCCACTGCCCATGGCTTACGCTAATCACTTGTAGAGGGAGGTAGTTCGTGTGTTAGATAATTCACATCATCACAAGTTGGTGCAATTAACACAGTTTCGTAACATACAAGTCATTACAGAAAAACAGTTTACAAGTGGGAGAGTAAAACTCACTCCCAAATTGGTGTATTCAACACAAATTTTAACATGCAAGTCCCCAAAAAACAGTAAAATAGTTTAAAAGTGGGGAAGTGAAACTCATAGTACGAGTAGTGATCTCAACACAAGAGGGATCAAGCAACTGGATAAACTTTAATAACCCACATGCAAGTATGGACTCAAATCAGTATCTAAGTTGGTAATGGTTATAACTTGGATCTAGTCAGGTGTTTTTACTCCAGATTGAGTCCATAGGACCCTGGTATGGTGATGGACGTCAAGGTAGTATTAGTTTTCAGTATGGCTGTCGGGCACCGTTTCGCGTGCCAGCCAAATTCAGTAGTTTAACGTGTTCAGATAATGGTACGGGAACACCAATAGTGCCAACACGTGGTTATTCAAGAATGATTAACTTTCCATTAAGGGAGTTTGAGTGTTTGGGGGGGTCTGAGTTGCCCAAATTTGAGTTTCCATTTTCACCGTCGGGAATTCTCCTAAATTGTATTAGGACACACCCATAGTGCCCAATTTGCCCGGGAATCTCCCGAACACTCCCAGTGTTCCAATTATAGTATTTTTCGGGTTGGGTCAGTTCCCGGTTCCGGCAGGTTCGTTATACAGTAAACTGCCGAAATTGCTTTAAAATAACTTATTTTTAATTCCATAAATTCCCATTTAATCTATATTTTATATAAAAATCTGTAATTTTTATATAACTCTGTAAAAATCTGTAGATTATGGGAAAAATTTCTAGGAATTTATTTTCGCATTTTACTTATTTAAATAAATTGTTTATAAAACAATATTTAATAAAATAATTAGTGTTAATTAGCATCAGTGGTTCAAAAATTCCAAAAACATTCCAGAACATCCTTTACATGTCCAGGAACTCCTCGCAAAAATTTGAGATTTTTCCGATTTCGTTTCAGTGCGTTCCCGGCTACCGAAAACTCGCAAAACGCGGATTTTTATCCCAAATCAAACCTCAGACATTGGACTCCGAATTTTCCCAGAACATTCCCCATATATTCTTTAGTGTCTCTGTAAAATTTGGTGATTTATTGAATTCGTTTGATAATTTTTCCGAAATTCGTTCTTTAAAACAGTTAAACATTCACCACAAATCGTAAAAAATTTCAAAAATTCTAAAATTTTATGTGGACCTTCCTGACAATACCCTACATCACCAAACTAAAGTTCAGCTCAATCCAAGTTTCACGGACCAAGTTATAGCTAAAACAAGATTCTGCCCATCCTAGTTTCGGTTTTCGGATGATATACCTAGCGATTCTTCCGATTCCAAGTGTTTATCTTGATCACAGAAGTGTGTGAAGGCTATATTCAGTACCTACACATCAAGTACAACCCAAACATGCTAAAACTTAGATCAATCAAGTTTTAATTCATTGTTTTTAGTTGATCGAATAGTTAAGCGATTTTTGTCGAATAAGAGTTGATTAGGGTATCAAACCCCAAAGATTTGTTATCATGGCTGCCATATAACACCAGGTAAATACCATGGTGTTCTTATTCAGCCCATGAACATGTTTAAAACCTTCAAAATTCTTGGATTAAAATGAGTTTTTCGGCTAGAAATCTTAATCAAGAAAACGGGATTAAAATCATAAGAACCAAGGTTTATACCTTGGAATTAGTGATGTTTTAGGATGAACTCAGCTGAGTTCAGGTGTTTGGGAGCATATTTTTGAGAGAAAAGTTGAGCTTTTTGGAATAAAATGAAGTTAAAATGAAAAAAGAAATAAATAAAGAAAATAATATATACATGGGGGGGTGGCGGTTTGGGAGGTGGGTCCCAAGGGGAAACCTCGTGCTTCGTTTTGTGTGCTCGGGCTTTGATTATTTTCAAACCTTATGTCACAGTCTATGGCATAAAACTAAGTTGTTCCTGGAACTCGGAATCTTAAATTATGCTACCGATAACCTAATAATCAACGTCAAAGGTTTAATGCGCTGTTAAACGTCAAGTCTCTGTTTAACACATTGTGCAAGGCTAAGGACACCAACCTCGCATCGTTGGTCCTTGATAGTGTCATGATAACCATGACGTCCTCCCGGATCCTCCGAGACATAATAACGATTGCTCAGTATAGCGTACCAGTCATACAAGGTTGCAAAGTTTACGCGCAATTATTGTTTTAATCATGCTTAACGTTTAGGACCAATTAAGGCGTACCTGTTTCGTCATGGTTACCACACATAATCATAACAATATCATGATACACGTAGTCTGTCCAGTTAACACAGACTTGTACCAATCAAAGTTTACCGGGATTTTTCACAGTTGTCACAGTCTCCCCCGGTTAAAAGAATTTCGTCCTCGAAATTTCGTTTAGTAATTCATTGAAAGCTCAGTATTTATATCCGTGTCAGTCATTTGACAGACAAGTCTGTTTTCGCTTTTTGTTTAGTATCATCATTGTACGGAGATGATAATTGTGCTACATAGTAGCTGTGTAATCTGTCCATCCACAATTCCTACGTATTGTAAAGAGTAACGTTTGTCATCACTTCCAATTTGAAAGTGAGAGTATTGTTGGACTCATAGTAGAACAAGAGTCATGTATACAACTTGCAGATAACTGCAATTATGATGTTTTCTTCACCTTCATTATTTTCAGCATTCAGACACCATAAGTTTCATTTACGAATTTGTACATTAGTTCTAGCACACCTCCTATAAAGGAGGGGTATGGATACTCTCCAAGGGTTTGTTGCGAACGTCGCAATGGTGAGTACCATGCTTCGCATGTTTGTGTAAAGGAAATAATTTGGTTTCACCGGGTTGTGAGTGAAAATCTTCCCTTGTTGTCATGTACGTGGGTATCTTCGGTTAATGCTAACCGGCCATGAGAGTCCCTACTCTATGGTAGAGAGTGAGAAAAAGAAAGGCGTCTAAGAGCCTACGGCTGCCATAAGGCGAGCATATACACGAGTAACAATGAATTTGCACACTTACATCAATGGTATGCCCGCACTACTCACTAGTAGTCTAATTACGTCGCAAGGATATGAAAGTTCCACAATAATACTTCCAGTTTGCGTTAAGTGTCGGGAGCTTGGCTCCAGCTGTTGTATATTGTTTATGTCTTTTCCAGAAGGAAATAACTTGGCAGCTTTGAAAACATCGATGTGATTCTCCAAGAGATCATCGTATAAAAATTCTCATATACCGGGAATGGTAAAGTGGGTATCCAAAGCGGTTTTAATTCCAATAACACCACGTCTAGAACGTTACTATTTCACGTGGCATTATTTAAGGTGTGCCGAGTATCTAACGATCATAAGTATCACCAGGATGCCCCTACACAGGGGACCAGTATTTGTTGTAGAAGTACAAGTAATTCTGTAAAAGATGCCTAAGTAACGAGTCATCGCGTCAAGATTCCCCATCAACGGAGTACCCTCACAGGGTAGAACCATGGCCACGCTTGACTTAACGTTTCATAAGGATATCGTTAATGAAATAACAACAAGTAATCGTGTTCTCGAAAGATTACTTAATGCATAGGCGAATCTTGTTCACACTAGTCACCACACTAGTCACCAGATAGTTGATCGCCACTTGACCGTTTCAGTCTCGTGGTTATTCGAGTCAAATTCGGACTTGGTATGATCTGACTATATATGAGTATAGAAAGATATAATGCTTTCCCATCTTGGCACCTCTGCCATTTGAATCACCGATTGAACGTAAGGGTTTCGTCGAGTTCGTTCATGCCAAACCATCTTGGTTTAGATTGGGAAATTCGTGTAATTTTATGAACCTATGGGCTAAAGCCCGAATCCATAGTCACCCTAGTCCGATCGGGACAGTTGGCCATTGAATCAGATTTTTCCCGCTAGTCTCATATTTATAATAATGTAACCAAGGAATGAAGATCCGGCCCCCCGGGTTGGTCGAGACTAGGGTCGTTGAGTTTCTCGACCCTTTGTCGTAGGATTAGTCTGTTCTGTTTCCCAATAGGGCACGAAAGGAATACGTGCTGCTGGGAAATGTAGTAACACAGATCCACAATCGCTCGACAACCTCTTGAAATTACAAAAGCAGCTTCAAGAAGGCTAAATGAAAACCGTAATCAATCGAGGTAAGCCTAACACTCTGACGGCTAGGAGACAACCTCTTGAAATTACAAAAGCAGCTTCAAGAAGGCTAAATGAAAACCGTAATCAATCGAGGTAACCCTAACACTCTGACGGCTAGGATATGAATAAAAGTTATAAATGCCATTTCACCTCCATTCAGTGCATCCCACCAAGCACCGATCTACACTTTGGTCATTTAGTTTGACTTAATATCGCACATCGAGGTATTTGCAATTCGTAGCGTGTGTTACGTAACTCTCCAAATTTGAAGAGAATTAGTTGTCGCGTCAAAGTTTTATTCCTCTTTTAAGTGTATATAACGTGCTTACTAACGGAATTTCCCTCTAGATGGACATGATATCCGAGGGACGTATTCGGAAGATTCACTAGTCCCTTCATCTGCAATGATCGGGACTACTAGATTTACGGTTTAGCTTTCCGCAGGTGGGTTCGGCACAGAAAAGACCCCAATTACGATATTCAGACGACTCATGACTACTTCCATTTCAAAGAGAGTTTAGTTTTGACCGTGTTCCTTCATGCAGGGTAGTTCGTGCTTTTCGTAGTATGGCGTATGTACGTGACCCTGGTGACATGATCTGACCACGCCTTTAAGCACTGGCCCTTTTTTGTTAAGTCTAAGTGTAAATTTTAACAGTTGCATAATGTCGGATACTATTACATACATGATAATGATGTTGGTTATACAGGTTGTGGGCTCATGCGGGCGACGAAAGTGTGTGATATGGGAAGATTGAATATGTGACATTGATACATGTATATATGTATTGTTTATAATAGAATGGCCCTGCAACCTCACCACAAATGGCTGAGGCGGAAATCGCGCAAATGATAGCGCAACAGCTTCCGACAATCATCCTCCCGATCATGAATTTTACTCGTGGTACGAATACCCCAGTATATATGGATGTATACAGTATTATACTTGAGATTTCTCCCGTTCTTGTTTCCTTAAGTAACCCAAGAATTTTTGTCACTCGAAAATAACGAAGAATTGGGTTGCTCGGTAACATTGTACCTCACGTATACTTATTTAAATCTATTAAACTGAAAATCAATTGAAGGTACCAACTAGTTGACCGAAGCTGAGGGGTGTTTCAACAATACTTCCCTGATCTAGAGAATTTAGTCCTCGTATACTCATGAGGACTAGCAACACCGTCTACCGAATAACTTTAGGTTACTCACCAGAGTAAGGTATCGTTCACTTTGTGTCCAATCGACGGATGAAAGTCAGTGTATCTCATGTATCATCCTCCTACACATGTAGGAGACCTTACCAAATAACACCTTTACAAAGGTCCGAAGGGAATCTCAAACATCCCTTAGGAATTGTGAATAACATCGGGTATAAATATTTGGACTCCTCAAATGTTTCAAGGAGGAGGAGGAGACGTATGGTGTTCTCCAGGTATTATTATCGTAACGTCGGCGAGTCAATATGTCTTATAAACATACAAGTATCTGAGTTAGTCCCTACCCAGGACCACTCGCACGACCGCAGTAGTTATCGTGTCATGAAAAGTCTTAATCGAAAGGAATAAAAAAAACCATGTATCCCCTTATGCGATTTCTAGCATGGATGCACCGCCCTCCTACGGGTGATATAGATTCAAGACCTAGTATCTTGGGGTTTCCAAAAGAATTCAGGTCAGGACCCAGTGTAGTCTAGAGTTCAAGATGTAATTAAGAGTTGTCACAGGTTAAACATCGTCATACAGTACTTGAATACTACTCGAAGGCGATCTCGTCTTTCATTAGAACATATTTTCACTAAGTTATGCGAGGCTGAAAACAAGGGATCGTTTGGTATATAAAAATTTATACGATTCTTTTAAATACTGTCCTTCGAATTTGATACATGTATATATATAAATAAATAAAATAATTGTTCAACGGAAAATTCACTTTGTGTCGTTTGTTTATTAAATATTCATTAAGAGGTAGCTTCGTTACGGTCCTTCGTACCGTTCATTCACTACTTCTTCGAGTTACTAGGGATTTATCTTGTAGTAGTTCGAACTAAATCAATAGGATTCAAGGTTGTAAGTCACGTGGTTCTATCACCGAGACACCTGTCGTAGTTCCATAGGAAGCTAACGTACCACAACATAGTTAAACATTGATTAAAAATAGGGTGTATCACTTTAGTAATTTATATGGATCAGACCTCAACACTTTCCAACAGTGTTAATATGGAGAGTTGAAGTGATTTGAAGCAATGAATCGGATTACTTTCTGATTATAGTTTTCTTACTTCGTCCAGGGGTTACGTCACCCCTACCCGGGATTTACCAAATTGACCCTTGGATTGAACTACGGATAGTGTTGTATTTATAAATACACGTATACATATAAGTGTCTGGTTAGTACGAAGTATTAACGGTTACGAGGACTATGGATAAAATGTTTTCATCTCCCCGAGTCTTATTACAATCACATCCGCATCCACAAAACCTCTTACCGATCTTTGATTACAACGGATGAGTTTCTCCATTTATGTGTTACTCCCAACTCCTCTTGGGTTATCCAATACCGATGATAATTACGTGTTCTTACTAAAACCTAGAGGTAGTATCACTAACGGATGACGGTTAGTAAAGGAAATATATACTTCAATTGAATAGTTTCTTACACGACGGTCGCCGACATGAGTATAGTTTGTTCGCCGCAACGTAATGATTTCGAAGATATGACTATATGTTCCAGCAGATCCCGCCAAAAGAAATAACTTACGCTGAATTGTCTAACCAAAGACAGAACATTGTTACTTATCGCGAACCGATCACCGCCTAACCCAAATAGTTCAGTACGAAGTACTACTGAGGTGTAGTACCCCTAGAAAGTCGTACTATAATTTCAAAAAAAGGACCTTTCCCGGATTAAGCCATAGGTCGTTATATGTCAACCCCCAAACTATTTCTCATTTAAAATTACTACAACCGTATATAGATATCGTGGTTACCACAACTATGGCGTCATCTATCGTATCAAACAGGGTTGAAGTCTCAATACCGCATTGCCCAAAACGTAACCGTACAAATCGCGACATGAAGCCCATCTGCCCTGAGTAACGGTACCTTGATAATGTAGCCGGGTGTTTATATATAGGAAGTACCGTAGCGTATCCACCACACCCATATACATGATCAATGTTCTGTTCACCACGATATTCGGGCCTCATAATACTTTTTGCAAATAACCAACTAAATTTCAAAACAATCGTTAATCGTAAAGAACACAATCTAACCAACGGTCACACGAAACGATATTCCACATCGTAAAGCGTTTCAAAGGAATCTGTATCATAACAAACTATATACCCCATGGCATCGAATGACAACCGGAAGGTTAACTTATTCGCGCACCCCATGCCATCTCCATAACCCAGAGATCGTCATGTTCAAATATAACATATATCGAAACACGTGCTAAGGAATACCACTAAGTGTTATAGTATCACATGACGTGAAAGCTAGTGCCAAGATTATAAGCAAAAGAGGAATCCCGCGGACCATCAAATGAGTCGCGGATTCAAGGACGAAAAAGTTTCGTAAGATGTTTGACTCTGCAATTGTATAAGAATCGAATGAGAAGCAACGAGAAGTGAAGTGAGGATCCGTACACGTCCTCCCAGTCTATCAGAACGACATGCGCGTTCTTTGTGTATCTATGTTCATTTCGAAGTACCATTCTGGTATGCAATCGTTGTTATAATAATTATACGGATAGAGTTGGTGAGATCGTATCATAATAAAGGCTTAAGTTCTCACATTATAATGTATAAGTAACATATAGGAATCAAACTCTAGTGGATATTAAATATGTGGTCAGTAGGAATGTGGAATGGGCTGTAACACCAGTTTTCTGCCTATCCCGAAGGCATATGTAGTAACGCATTATTCACCAATCCCAATTCATGTATCAATTCACGCACAAACATCACTGTCACCTTGGTGCACGTATGTATCACTTCACGTATTTAAGTGTGTTTATTACCGCGACTTTCCCAGCACTGCCTCGTATGAGCAAGTGTGCTATTACGTCCCGGACCATAATAACCCACTTACCCCACCATGCCATCCTGGTACTCCCAATAGGATACTTTACGATGTTCACTGACTACCTTTAGTGGAGGTTAATTTTTCCAAGGACGTCCACTAAAGTCCGAGCTTGTAGTTATAGTCTAGGTTTCCTTAAAGGCACCTAATTCCCTATAATTAATGGCTCTGATACCATCTTCTGTCACACCCCGACTTGCAGCGGAAGAAACAATACGGGATGCAACAGACACCTTTGGTACAAGCACATTGTTTATAGAGACACTACATTATATTACTCACGACATGTTGATTACATACTACATGTATGTTACAACTGCGTGTTCCCATGAACCACGTAAGTCTTCTAAGCCACATGCGTCTATATAAGGGTTCGCCAACAAACATGTCTTAAACAACATACACGGATCACACCAGTCTCAAGTTACCTGGAGTGCATGTTAGTTTTAAAAAGGGTCAGCTAAATGCTGCGTGAGTTCCACTTGTTTAATTGTTGTATAACAATATGTGTTAACAAATTTAATTGCACTAGTCACAGTCTTAGTCACAGATGGAATTACACGAGGACAAAAGTGAAACCTTGACCTGTCATAGTCACTCCGTGTCAGACAGACACATCATCGCACCGGGTTGTGTCACCGCAGACACTTCCCACTGGGTCGTGTAAAGACAGGCACGTCATCCCGGCAACTGAGTCATGTAAAGTTCAATGTTCCCCTGCAGTTATGCCTAACAACATAAGCAAATTTAGGACGCGTGCACTTGCCTAGTCACCGACACACAGTGTCACCTAAACATTGCCTGGAGCAACTGGGTTTGTCAGCCCAATAGTACTATCCACTGCCCATTGCTTACGCTAATCACTTGTAGAGGGGTGGTAGTTCGTGTGTTAGATAATTCACATCATCACAAGTTGGTGCAATTAACACAGTTTCGTAACATGCAAGCCATTACAGAAAACAGTGAAACAGTTAATAAGTGGGAGAGTAAAACTCACTCCCAAATTGGTGTATTCAACACACTTTTTAACATGCAAGTCCCCAGAAAACAGTAAAATAGTTTAAAAGTGGGGAAGTGAAACTCACAGTGCGAGTAGTGATCTCAACACAAGAGTGATCAAACAACTGGATCAACTTTAATAACCCACATGCAAGTATGGACTCAAATCAGTATCTAAGTTGGTAATGGTTATAACTTGGATCTGGTCAGGTGTTTTTACTCTGGATTGAGTCCATAGGATCCTGGTATGGTGATGGACGTCAGGGTAGTATTAGTTTTCAGTTTGGCTGTCGGGCACCGTTTCGCGTGCCAACCAAAGTCAGTAGTTTAACGTGTTCGGATAATGGTACGGGAATACCAGTATTGCCAACACGTGGTTATTCAAGAATGATTAACTTTCCATTGAGGGAGTTTGAGTGTTTGCGGGGTCTGAGTTGCCCAAATTTGAGTTTCCATTTTCACCGTCGGTAATTCTCCCGAATTGTATTAGGACACACCTATAGTGCCCAATTTGCCCGGGAAACTTTCAGAATACTCCCAGTGTTCCAATTATAATATTTGTCGGGTTGGGTCAGTTCCTGGTTCCGGGAGGTTCGTTATACGGTAAACTGCCGAAATTGCTTTAAAATAACTTATTTTTAATTCCATAAATTCCCATTTAATCTGTAGATTATGGGAAAAAATTCTAGGAATTTATTTTGGCATTTTACTTATTTAAATAAATTGTTTATAAAACAATATTAATGAAATATTTAGTATTAATTAGCATCAGTGGTTCAAAAATTCCAAAAAAAATTCCAGAACACCCTTTACATGTCTAGGAACTCCTCACAAAAATTTGAGATTTTTCTAATTTCGTTTCGGTGCGTTCCCGGCTACCGAAATCTCGCAAAAACGCGGAATCAAAACTCAACCAATGGACTCCGAATTTCCCAGAACATTCCTCATATGCTCCTTAGTGTCTCTGCAAAATTTAGTGATTTATTGAATTCGTTTGATAATTTTTCCGAAATTCTTTTGGTAAAACAGTTAAAACTTCACCACAAATCGTAAAAAATTCCAAAAATTCTAAAATTTTATGTGGACCTTCCTGACAATAACCTACATCACCACACCAAATTTCAGCTCAATCCAAGTTTCACGGACCAAGTTATAGCTAAAATAAGATTCTGCCCATCCTAGTTTCGGTTTTCGGATGATATACCTAGCGATTCTTTCGATTCCAAGTGTTTATCTTGATCCCAGAAGTGTGTGAAGGCTATATTCAGTACCTACACATCAAGTACAACCCAAATATGCTAAAACTTAGATCAATCAAGCTTTAATTCATTGTTTTTCGGTTAATCGAATAGTTAATCGATTTTTGTCGAATAAGAGATAATTAGGGTATCAAACCCCAAAGATTTGTGATCATGGCTGCCATATAACACCAGATAAATACCAAGGTGTTCTTATTCAGCCCAAAACATGTTTAAACCTTCAAAAATCTTGGATTAAAATGAGTTTTTCGGCTAGAAATCGCGTTTAATCAAGAAAACGGGATTAAAATCATAAGAACTAAGGTTTATACCTTTGAATTAGTGATCTTTTAGGATGAACTCAGCTCAATTCAGGTGTTTGGGATCAGATTTTTGATAGAAAAGTTGAGATTTTTGGAACAAAATGAAGTTAAAATGAAAAAGTAATAAATAAAAAAAATAATATATACATGGGGGGTGGCAGTTTGGGTGGTGGGTCCCAAGGGGACACCTCGTGCTTCGGTTGGCGTGACAAAAGATGATGTTTATCTTCCGTTTTCGGGTCCCGGACGCATCTCCGATTTGCGAAACGGGCTCCGTTTTACGCGTTCTTAGTGTCAAAAGACTCGGTTTTAAAAACTGAGCATAACTGTCTCGAAATCCGATCATGGTTACGTTTTAATTATAAAAGTCTCGTTTGACATTCGTTTAAGTGTTTTTAAGCTTGATCGATCGTTTTTTTGCACATTTGGTTGCCTTGTGTTATGCCCGGAACGAAGGCGTCTCCCCAACCGGGAGATGCTTCGTTTTGCGTGCCCGGGCTTTGATTATTTTCAAACCTTATGTCACAGTCTATGGCACAAAACTAAGTTGTTCATGGAACTCGGAATCTTAAATGATGCTACCGATAACCTAATAATCAACGTCAAAGGTTTAATGCGCTGTTAAACGTCAAGTCTCCGTTTAACACGTTGTTCAAGGCTAAGGACACCAACCTCGCATCGTTGGTCCTTGATAGTGTCATGATAACCATGACGTGCTCCCGGATTCCTCCGAGACATAATAACGATTCCTCAGTATAGCGCAAAAGTCATACAAGGTTGCAAAGTTGACGCGCAATTATTGTTTTAATCATGCTTAACGTTTAGGACCAATTAAGGTGTACCTGTTTCGTCATGGGTAGCACACATCATCATAACAATATCATTATACACGTATCCCATCTGGTTACCACGGACTTGTACCAATCAAAGTTTATCGGGATTTTTCACAGTTGTCACAGATTGACCGTAATGTTGCACTGAAATACATTTAGATCAGAACTGGAATGATTTGTCTGATTTGACTGATTAGTTTGGTTTTGAAACTATGAATTTGAACGAGTACTCGAATATCCTGTGTTTGGAGGACTCTGATCATAACTCGGGTATGATTGAGTGTTCGGTTGACTCTGGAACGAATGACTCGAAGTATTCATATTCGCACTAAACGCCGTTTGAATTTTCGGACTCGAAATTTCTTGAACACCTCCTTTGTAGTACACCCCTACATCTTGCACAACATTTGCATTCTTTGATTTGGCCATTTTTAGCAACTCCATTTCATGTCCTTCTAACTTGTCAATGAACGATGATAGCTTGAAATGCATCCAACTCGGACTATCCTTCAATACCATCAAGTAGGTCGTTCACTCCCCCTCAGGAAGTGCATCAGTCAGTTTATCGATCGTCTCTTCATCAGTTTTATGAATATCGTGTCTTCGCATCTGAACCATCAAATGACAATATCTATCGATCATCTGCTTCATGGTTTTGCCTTTGATCATCGTGAAAATGTCAAACTCTTTCTTGATTAAAGCCTTCTTGCTTTTAATCATCTCGGCACTTCCTAGATATTTTGCACGTGGTGCATTCCACAACATCTGTGACGTTGTGCATTCAGGTAGCAAGATCAAGATGTCTTCTTTCACTGATTGTTGTATCAGACTGATCATTTTCTTCTCTGCCACATATGCATCTTTATGTTCTGGCCTAAACTCTACTAATGAAAGATCTTAATCAAGCTCATCCTTTGGCCACGTATATCAAGTTTGAATAGCAACCCAACTGTAGAAATGATTCGCTTGAACCCAGTTCACGAACTTTTCTTTCCAACCTTCAAACTCACCCATGCTTATCAACTTTGGCGGTTTAACCGAAGTTCCCATCTCATTATCCAGATTCATCTGGTTTACCGCGTTTGCATTTGCGTTCGCATTTGATGTAGAAGCCTAAGTTGTTCCCGTAGCAAAAGCATTATGATAATCATCCATCTTGAAAATTAGACGATTTATACTGAAACACGTTCAAAAATACTTGAAAATTGATTAGCAAACTGACAAGTTCGGGTGAACTTGTGCAGAAAACAAAATTTCGATTCAATTTTAACAAGTTCGGGCGAACTTGGGTAAAGATTAAAGAAAATTTCAATTTTAAGCAAGTTCGGGCGAACTTGTAGTGACTTTTGAAAAATTTCCAAGTTTTACCAAGTTCGGGCGAACTTATGTAAAATTTCAACAAGATTTTGACAAGTTCGAGCGAACCTGATCAAATTCTCTGAAAATTCCAACAACTTCGCGCGAAGTTGTTTAAAATCAACAAATATGAAGATTTTAAATCAAGTACGGGCGAACGTGTAGTATAAGTTCGAACAAAGTTGTGTTCTCAAACATGGTTTTTTGACATTTGTGACATGAATCGATTAGATTTGATTCTGAAACTTTCAAGGGTTTGTTATTAGGTGATTATGTATGACATATTTAATTTTTAGCCATTTTTAACCATAGATTCATCAATTTTGTGAAAAAAAATGTAGAAAAATGATAGAAATGTGTAGAAATAGAGAGTGTCTTGTGTAGATCTCAGCAAATTAGGTTTCCATGGCTCTAATGCCACTTGGTAGGACCGCTCCTCCACTGCTTAGGAATCGAATTTGTATCTAAAGTCCATCGTAAGCAGAAATTACGTGACTTGTTAATCGAATACACAAGATTTACTGTTTAAATTGTCTGTTTATTAATGTCCAAAAGTATTACATCATGAATCCAAACAGACAGAGCTTCGCCGTCGTCAACGCAAAGTTCTTACAATGAAAGACCAAAAGACAACTATATATAGGGCAATAAGTTCGCTCTAACTGTGGTTTGATTAGATCAAGTTCGGGCGAACTTGATCTATCTTCACACAAGGTCGGCCGAACTTGTGCATTACACATAAATACTTTTCAAGTTCTAACATATTCAAGCCCTAATTACACAGACTCGATCCAAGACCTAGACAATAGACATTATGCATAAACAAACTCCCCATTGGATATTATCGCAGTCTTGATCTTATACGATGACGTAGGCAACAGGCATTTGCATCAACAAGATCCCATTCATTCTCCAACAAATGAGCCTGATTCTGATTCTGCACCAACGTATGATCAAGATGGTGATTCTAGTTCTGATGAGGAATCTGAGCAGATCACAAGTTTATTAAATCAATCTACTGGTCCTAGTTCAGAAATGAAGCTTCTACGAGTGCTACTGTTGTTGATTCTGTGGCTGAACAGAATATTACTAATCTGGAGAACGAAGTAGTTCTTTCTGACGAAGTGGTTCCTCGAAATTTATCGTATCATCCTTCAGACAACATAATTGGTGAACTGCGTGCAAGAGAAAAAACGTGAAATCAAATTAACAAAGCACTTAGTTGTTTCTATACTAAAGTAGCTCCTGTTCAGGAATATTGTTCTTTTCGTTATTATCTCGCAGGTTGAACCCAAGCATTGGAAGGAAGCAATTGCTGATGAAAGCTGGGTCAATGCTATGCAGGAAGAATTACAACAATTTGAGAAGTTAGGCGTATGGAAGCTTGTGGATACTCCAGCAAATCAAAAATCCATAGATACTAAATGGTCTTTAAATGCAAACGTGATGATCGAGGAGTAATTATACGCAACAAAGCTCGGATTGTTGTCAAAGGTTTTCATCAACAAGAAGGTATTGATTACACAGAAGTGTATGCTCCGGTTGCGAGACTGGAAGTAATTAAAATTTTCTTGGTGTTTGCGTCGTGGAAGGGCTTCAAGGTATATCAGCTAGATGTCAAATCAGCTTTCCTCTACGGAAAAGTGAAGGAACATGTGTTTGTTGGACAACCACCGGGGTTTGTCGATCCGCAGAACAAAGACAAGGTATACCTGCTGGATAAAGCACTTTATGGGTTGCATCAAGCCCCGAGAGCCTGGTACGAGACGTTGTCTCAACACCTGTTAAGCAACGGCTTTATCAGAGGCACTATGGATAGCACATTTTCATCAGAGAAGTTGGTGGACATTTACTGATTGTACAGATTTATGTGGAGGACATAATCTTTGGTTCTACAAATGACGATTTGTGCAAAGAGTTCGAAGATATCATGAAGAAGAAGTTTGAAATGAGTTCGATAGGAGAGATGAAATTCTTTCTTGGATTAAAGGTTGATCAATTACCCGATGGTATATTCGTTCATCAAACTAAATACATGCATGATATTTTGTAGAAGTTTGATATGACGAGTTCTAAACAGATATCTACACCATTGGTGATTAATCTTCGTCTCTGCCCGGATGAACACGGAACCAAAGTGGATGAAACGTTGAATCGGTCGATGATAGGGTCACTAATGTATCTGACAGCTTCGAGGCTAGACATTATGTATCCTACCTGCCTATGCGCTCGATATCAGTCCTGCCGAAGAGTATCACACCTGATGGTCGTAAAGAGAATTTTCCGATACCTGAAGGGTTGCCCAAGCACCGGCTTGTGGTATCCTAAAAACGATGGTTTTGATCTCGCTGGATACGCAGATTCTGATTTCGGATGTGATAGACTTAATGCTAAATCTACTACAGCTGGTTGCCAGTTCTTTGGAACTCATATCATTACTTGGTAGTGCAAGAAACAGACTGCAGTCGCTCTCTCAACCTGTGAGGCTGAGTACATTTCAGCTTCCAGTTGTTGTTCCCAACTCTTGTGGATACAACAACAGATGAGAGACTTTGGTTACAACACCGCTGTAGGTAGATAACAAGGCAGCAATCGACATAACAAAAAATTTGTTCAACATTCTAAAACGAAACATATTGAAATTCGATATCACTTTATCCGTGACTGTCACGAGAAAAAGTTGATTCGAATTGAAAAAGTCCATATTGATGAACATAAGGCAGATTTTTATACCAAAGCTTTTACACGAACAAGATTTAAATATCTTATGAGATTAAATGGTATGAAAAATCCTTCGTCAGATGGGGAGGATGTTGAATATGGGTCTGACGATGAGTTCTCGTAATCCTCATTGGTTAGTCACTTTATTTTTAGTTAGATTTTATTTCTATCTTAAAAATAAAAAATCCAAATATATGTTTTGATTTTAGGGGGAGAATTTTGGAGAAAATACAAAAACATATAAAATTTAAAAAGCACAAAAACATAAAAAAGACAAAAAAGAGTTTTGTGAAAAACGATGAAATGATAGTACATCAGTGGACTATCACAATATGCTAAAGAATTGTAGTGTTTATAAGTTGAGAAAAAAAATTCACTGTGGATGTGTCAGCAGACTTTGCACGTTTAGTAGATTGTTTCTGTGATATAAACTTAAATTTACAACTTTTTAACTTGTGGGTCAACATCTCTCGGATATATGGACTTGGTACTCCGAAATTTCGTTTGAGAGATTGCCTGATTCTGAGATACTAGGTATTTATAGATAATTGATATCTAAGGCATTATACAAGCTCTTCTGATTTTGCATAAGCAATGGCCTAGAACTTCTATTATGTTTTTTTCTTAAAACCCTAAACTGCAGCAAATTGAAAGTATCGTAAGATCTAATCAATTGCAGTCAAAAGATTCCATTTTGGAACAACACCTTAAAGTCGAGCCTTCATCTCTTTGTGGGTACGGTGGTGTTAGTACATAATGTCTATGTCTTAGTCTTGGATCGAGTTTGTTTAGTTTGGGCTAGATTTTGTCAAATATAAGGGTTATTTATGTAATATTAGTCAAGTTCGCCCGGAATGTCATGTGAGAACGAGTTCGGCCGAACTTTTTTCCAAAAAGTTCACCCGAACTTGTTAACCACCCAAGCGAACTTGCACTAGTATAAATATAGGTCCTCAGATTGTCATTTGTAACTTTTCAACTTTGTCACAACAGAGGCGAAGCTCTGCCTGATCTGGATTTGACAAGTAATTGAACTTTATGATCAATAAACAACATTTAAACGAGTAATCTTTGCATATTTGATTAACACGACATATAGTTTCCGCCTGTATGAACGTTAGATACCAATTTAGGTTCCTATGCTATTCATGGAGGGATTTAACAAGTGGTATTAGATCCTGGATACCTGAATTGGTGAAATCACTGCAAGATCTACTCTTATTCTACTCCTTTCTACCATTTTTATTCATTTTTTCAAGAAAAACAATGAATTCACTGATAAAAGTTGCTAATTGTCACACCCCAATTATCACGTGTAACCCGGTGGCCCGGATGGGGTATGGTGACGTATGTTGATATCATCATTACCAAACATTTCAAGTATCACAGAATAGCACAGCGGAAGTCTTGGATTAAATATTATTACAAACCGGAATGTTCAAAATTCAAATAAAATGGCTTGTAATAATGATCCACAGGCGGATCGAAATATAAACAAAAGATGATTAACAGACTTGGCACATCTAAGGATTTGCAAGATCCTCTTATGTTGTTACTGAGCAGCTTCCATCCTATTTACGTATTTGTACCTGTAACTTAATTATTTTGAAAATACGTCAGTTTACACTGGTAAATACTAATAATCGACTCATTTTGAAAAAATTTCTGAAAATCGTTTTAGGTGAACTTGGCACTTTTTATAAATAACTTGGGATAGGTCAAAATGACCTTGTTTACAGTTTTACATGTTTGTCAATACATATGGGGTCCGGTGTAGAAACCAAATAACCTGATTAACCGACACGCCACTTAAATAATCCACCAATGGGATTCAACATTTTTATTAGCATTAGCATCTATCAGGTGTATGCCTACACCCCGTGCTTAAGGTCGTGGCCATTAGTAACTTAAATAAGCCAGGATATCCCAGACATGGTCGAATTAACCCCCAATGTTTAAGTTATCAAACAATACAGAATAAAACGGGTTATAAGGATTTAGTAAATCACAATCCGATAACATGATCCCATACCCGACCAAGCAGTATTATTATACCGTATCACAAGCCCGTATAGGGAAATAAGTTAAAAGTATTTACCTGAGCTAAGCAATCCTTTTAAAATAAGAAAGTATAATAAGCACATCAGTATCCAATTTAAGTAAGCGTAGGTACAATTTACCGGAAGGCTCTAGTCTGGAATGATGGTATAAATAACCAATTAGAATGCTAGCGGATCTTATTTCAGTCGTAGACTTAGACCGGCTAGCTTAAAGTATTAAAAACGGTACGGCGCGCTAGATTAAGCGATGACCAGAAAGAATGTAGTTTAAACCCGACAAGTACAATGACTTGTATAATATGGGTAAACATATAACATTCTGGATTTGAAATAAGAATGATAAGGTTAAACCCGTTTCGGTTAAATTATGTAAATTAGCCTCGTAGGCTTAACCGTACGCATATAAGCGATACCGGGTAACCGGATGAATCATGAACGAGTTCCATATGCCAATATAATTTAAACAAGTTATAATATCAGTAGTATATCAACTTGTATGCCCGTTATGGTTTCAAAATCAACCTATGCCTCATAAGGGCGTTTTGGTCATTTAGCGACGTATAAAAGGAACTTGCATATAATCTGATTTTACGACTAAAAACATTTTGTGAAAATACATCAGTAGGATATCGAATATATGTGTGTTTTATAGTTTAAATCCAATCTATAATCCGAAGGGGCGTTTTGGTAATTTCACACATAGTTTCGAAAGTATATTTGGGATTCTGAGTTTAGAACATGTACCCACTGTAAAAATATTTTAAATGAGTTATTATATCAGTGGGTAACAAGTCTTGGTTGGTAATTATGGTTTAAAACCAAACTATGCGCCGGAAAGGCGTTAAAGTCGTTAAATGATGATATTTTGTGAAAACTGATGTTATGACCAGGTTTAGATAATTAAAATATGTTAGTATAACATATCAGTATGTAAAAGGTTTTGTATGAAAATCATGATTGAAAACCATTTTAAGTGCCGTAAGGGCGTTTTCGTCATTTAAGAGCGTAATATAAAAACTTGTGCATAAACTCAGTTTATAAACTGAAATGGTATCCCAACATACCTAATTATGATATTACATCAGTAGGCAATAAGTTTAGTATGAGAAATTATATTTAAAACTGTTCTATGCACCGAAAGGG
This sequence comes from Scalesia atractyloides, assembly GCA_947069175.1. Lineage (NCBI taxonomy): Eukaryota > Viridiplantae > Streptophyta > Magnoliopsida > Asterales > Asteraceae > Scalesia > Scalesia atractyloides. Next base: position 48,973,297 of record CAMTDV010001633.1, on the reverse strand, counting down.
CTTTACGGTCACTTTAAAGCCATATTTACGATGTATTACGAAAACTCGGTTTATGGTCAGATTGTAATATCAAAATATTTTAAACATGATATCATATTAGTAACTAATTTATTTGCAAGTTCATTGGTGTTTAAAACCTCATTTTTAAACAAAAGGGCAATATAGTCAAAGTTTGGCATTTTTACGGAAAAACTCGCATAAAACTCGGATAACTATTATGATAATGTAATATAACCTCAGAGGGTTATGCTACATCATAATATGATCATAATAGGACCTTAAGTCAATAGCATACTAATCTAATTCGGTTCATAATCGAAAGTCAACGCAGAAGTCAAACTTCGCGACTTCGGTTGCGAACCGACCCTAAAACTAAAATTTACGAGCCGAACATGTTTACACATGTTCTAATAATTATTACCAAGTTGTTTATGTGTTAAAACATATTTTAGAAAACCTTTAAACTTAGTTTATGAATATTTTGAATTCTAACCCGTTGACTTTTTAAAAGATTAATATGTTGACCCATCAATTGACCAAGCAAACGTGGTAATTAGGAGGTGCCCTTTTGAGGGATTAACACCTACCTAATTACGATCACGTAGCCACGTTCGTTGCGAACAATGGCTAGACCATTAAGGTCTAAACTGAAAGTCAAAGCGTTTATCGAAACGCTTGACTTTTAGCTTTAAAAGCTAAATAAAAGAACTAGCCATGGAAGGAACACTTACTTGTGATCCTAAGGACTGAAAAAAACTCAAAGGAAGCTCCCAAATAATCAGGAACCTCCAATTATGAGTATCGGATAAGAGAAGAAAAGGTGCAAGTTCACAAGGTGAAACCCATCACCTATTTATACTTGAAGAAGATCAAGGAGATCATTCCAAGTGTTTAGAAGGCTTAGGAGATGATCACAAGTGTCTAAGAGGTGTCAAAAGCAGGTGAAGTGTGGCAAAAACAAGCTAGGTGTCAAGCTTGGAGGGAACCAAGAAGAAACAAGGAAGCTTCTGGTCTGCAGGTACCTTACGAACCATAAGGGTTCATCCATACGGTCATATGGACCCAGGTCTGTAGTCCCAACTTTCACTTAATTGCAGTTTTGGCCCCCGGACTTGTTTCGTCGCGTTTTGTCACCCGTAACCCCCTTTTAACCTGATTTCAAGGCTTTATAAGGGTTTTAAGGAATATGTGACTTGGATTATGTCTGGAAATATCCTGGATGTCGGTTCGTTCGGTTGTACGGTTGAGCGTTTCGCTAAAATGCGTAAAACGCTTAAACAGAACAAAAACGATCGAAATTTCGCAACGATGGACATCCTTGCCTCCTTATCAATAAAATATAATATTTTATTGTATGAAATATATTTGGATCCATATATTGGGTCTATACATCAAAATACAAGAATCGACAAGTTTCCGCAGTGTGTCAGGAATAGCCCCTGGACTTCCAAACTTGCGTGAAATGTTATAATTAGTGCGCAAAGCCTTTATTGGCATATAATAGGCACTCATAAGAGTATAAATAAGGTTATAGGACTTTTGGTTGGTTAAAAGGTCACTCAGAGGCTTAGTTTTAGCATGTTGACACTTTTAGTCCCTTAACTATTAAATTGTCATTCAGAGGTTATAAGATAACATAACGATGCATTTGGTTCCTCTCGTTTTAGCACGTGGCATAAGAAGATCAGCGGGACACGTGTCGGAATTTTATAGGATGGGTTTTTACGAGGTTTTACATCCTCACCCCCTTAAAAGAAATTTCGACCTCGAGATTTTATTTCAAAGATAGAGGTACATTTGTCGCATACTGGACTCAACCTTTCAAGTATACTAGGGATCTCTACAAGCGCCCCTTTTCGGCCCTTAAAATAGGCACATGTTTTCTTAGTAGTTTATTAACCTGTCGATCTTCGGTCGATACAGGTTTTCCAACAAAACCCTAGGTTTTCATTAATTTGCACACTTTATGTGACATAGCTAGAAATTCATTGACTAGCCTTTCCTTTAAATTGCATTCGTGGAACACCTTGTGAATTCCACTGAGTTTCTCAAATAAACTAGCTTGAAGCTAGAGATTTGACACATTCGATTATTTCGAATGGTCCCTCATATCTAAGACTTAACTTGCCCTCCTAACTGAGGCTACCACACCTTTCCATGGTGATATCTTTAATTGAATCCTCATCCTTTATTGGGAACTTAAGAGATTTACGCTTCTAGTTTGTGTAACTCTTCTGCCTATCATGGGCAGCTTTGAGGCGATCACGGATTTGTATCATCTTATTTGTCATTTATAGTACAAATCTCAGGTCCTATTAGTTGGGTCTCCCCAACTTCTGTTCAAGAAACAGTGTTTGACACTTTCCCCCATACAAGGCCTCCAAAGGAGCAGCCTTTATGCTTATATATAATATTATAGGTGAACTTTACTAGGGTGATATGGTCATTCCAACAACTACCCAATCGATCTTAAAGAAATTGCTCACCCTTGTAGTTGGTCGAACGATTCATCGATCCTGGGCTGCAGATAAAGATTCTAATTCTCTGCATGTTAAGTTTGCGGTAATCAAAGCATGACTGCATTGAACCGTCTTTCTTATTCAACACTATCAGAACTCCCAAAATGGCTAGCTAGGCTGTACAAGCCTTTCTTCCAGAAACTTATCAGGATAAACTGAGATTACAGAGGTAGTCTAAATCCTCATCTTTTGGTTCATCTAGCATCACTTGTATCATCAAAATGACACATTTGACTTTTGATTTACTTGGATGCTTTGAGTAGAGACTTCTACTTAAGCAATTTCGGTATAGAATATCTCCTTGAATACCGTATGTTGATTTTAGTACAATATGAATGTTAGGAGATCCTAGTGGTTCCATGCATTAAACCTTCATGTTGATCAGGCATGAAAGCAATCTATGGGACGCACTAAGATATTGCCAATTATCATATGGCGCTTTTATCAAACTGGTTTGGCATTCGTAGTCGATAGAAATCAATGAGATAATTAAATAAAATAAGTTATAAATAATAATAATAAGGATTTGTCGTACTTCAACCGAAGGAAGAGCATGACTGATTTTTATGGATAAAAGCATCCAATAAGAAAAGAAAGAACGATTTCTATGGTTTCATCGGTAGGTTCTACCTTATACTTAATATCTGGAGTTCTCATGAATATATATAAAAGTTTTCTAGACTTATGGTTTATGAAAGTCTTATTAGTGCCTGAATCAAAACAAGACTCTTAGAAAAAACATATCCTTGAGTAATGAGAAGGAATTCACCTGATGACACTATGATATTTATTGCTTACGGCATTCCTTAGGCAATTTCAGACATTTCCTTTCTTAGCCTCTCCCGGCTTAGCTGCACCTTCTTTGGCAGCTTTAGGGCAATTAGTACTAATGTGGCCTTTCTCGCCACAACTAAAGCAGACTGCATTCGTAATGTCCCTACATTCATGGGACTGATGACCAGTTCTTTTGCAGATACCACACTGCTTAGGCTTTTGGTCATTTCGACATTGTCCCCAGTGCCTTTCATTGCAGGTTTGGCACATAGGCTTTTCATCGGACCCTTGCTGGTTCTTATGGAATCCAGACTTGTCCTTTTTCCAAGATTTCTGGGAGTTATCCTCCTCCCTTGCCCTTTTTCCTTCATTGTTATTCTTGACCGACATTTGTCTCACATAATCTTGTGTGAGGGAAAGAGATAATTCCACCACTGACTTATAAGTACCAGATCGAACCGCCTTAACCAAGCTTCTTATCTCCGGAGCCAATCCATTAATAAATCGCGTACTGCGTTTGGGTTTCGGGTAACTAGATATGGCACCAGTCTAGAATATGAGTCGTAGTCAGTTACATACTTTCGACAATTAAGGTTTCTTATCGACAGAGCTAGGAAATCCATTTCTATCTTTTCCACCTCATGAGCTGGGCAGTAGGTGTCTTTAACTAGATCCACAAACTTGGACCATCCTAAATTATATAAGTGCACCTTCCCTGTTGACTGCATCAAAGCCTTCCACCAGGTTAGGGCATTGCCTTTGAAGCACTGGGATGCGAACTTAACAACATCCTTATCAGCACAACCGCTGACATCAACCACTGTTTCCATCTCATCTAACCACCTTAGGGTCTCAACAGCCCCTCTCCATCAAAGTCGCGTGGCTTGCACGAGACGAAGTACTTATACAAACAACCATCCTTGGAAGAATGGTCCTTATCAAGAATTTCTTGCTTCTTAGCTTCATTCCTCACATTAGAGGAGTACACAGAACTCCCCGTCTTATCAGAGGAAGGTGATTTCGAGAGTGGTTTAGATACAGATTTAGATCGAGTAGCACTTGACTCTTTAAACTTTTCAAAGGCTTTTTCCATAGCCTTTCCTACGGCTGCATCTAGGCGAGCCTAAAAGTCGTCCTCATAGATGACCATGTTTGCATTATTCTTATCGTTATCGTTGTCGCGGTGATGACTACTTGCACCATTGGAGTGAGCCATTCTAATGCTTCAATACTATCGAAATATATATATATATATATATATATATATATATATATATATATATATATATATATAGCCATGGTATTATCCAACCATTTAGTCTTAAAAACTTGGATTTATAAATCCTTCGCCCTTGTGATCATTGTCACAATTATTCGGCTTTATTACTACTAAGAGTGTTATTAATACGTAATGACCCCCCAGTTTCAATCGACTATTATAGGCAAAATATAATTTGGACAAAGTCCATGAATTTATGGGACAGTGGATCATAGAGTCACTTCTGTTTTTGTCATAATGACATTTTAAGTAGCTCGTAAGCTTGTCACAAAGGACTTAAAATATAGCACAAATGGCCTCATGGTAAAAGACATAAAATTATGGTACAAACGGCCTTGTCACTAATGGACATATTGATTTTGCGCAAAGGGCTTGTCACAAAGGACATATAGATATGGCACAGAAGGCCTTGTCACAAAGGACATATAGATAATAAGCCGTGATCACATCAATCAAATGGGCTTTTAAGGTTTTAACATGGTTCATCGCCTATGGACAGGGAGTCATAGACCACAACTGTCGTTGTCATAGTTGACGATATTATATGGCACGTAGGCAAATCAATTGTCATCTCAAAAGGATGTTAAAAATAATAATCATCGCACTGATGATAGTAGTCATGATCGTAATGATCTTATTGACTATGTGCCTTGGGCATAGCCCATCACTTTGGACAGGGAACCATAAAGGTCACCACTGTCGTTATCTTTAATTAACAATATAGCCCGTAGGCAAAACACCACTAATGGATGTTAAATCATGGCCCGTAGACACTACATCACTAATGGATGTTTATATTACGATCATCGTATTGATGATATAAGCCGGGATCAAATTTGATCACATAGGCTATAAGGTTCGGACATAGTCCTTCACCCAGACGGCTAGTGCGGTTCCTCAAGTCACACTGCCAGGAGTATTAACATTACTTGAATGCTAATAAAGAATAGTTGTCTTAAAATGGTTTATCAACGTAGCCATGATCGCATTGATCATAAAGGCTTGGAGGCTTGAACATAGTTCACCACCTCTGGATAGAAGGGATGATCTTCCTTAACTATCATGGTAGAAGGCTTTACTTCTTAACTACCGTTTTATATTTTGTCAATTAATGTGAACTTGTCACTTGGCTGGGGTAAACCATCAAGAAGATCTTTTGAAATTATTTCGCGGATCGATAAAGTTCGAATTAAAATCGAGACAATCACTTGAACAAGGATGTAATGAAATACATATATTATGATAATAACTTCAAAATTCTTTTCGTTAATCATTAGGAAATTACAATAGCACCTTAAACAAGGCTTTTAATAACTAACTTGTCCACGCAGGAACTTAAGAGCAACTCAAGTCCACACAGGGACCAAAATGAATATATAAGTCCTTATATAGGGACTATAAGAAAAAATTATGTCCACAAGGGACTTATAACGAGATAATATGTTCACGAAGGAACTATTTGAAACAAAAGCCCACACAGGGACTTAAATCGAAGGGTAGGTCCATATAAGGACTATAATAAACAAATGTCCACACAGGGACTAAAATGAATATATAATATCCATATAAGGACTAAAAGAAATAACATGTCCACGAGGGACTATAATGAAATAGTATGTTCACAAAGGAACGATAATGAAATAACGTGTTCACAAAGGAACTTAAGTTGAAGAATATGTCCACCTAGGGACTATAATAAACAAATGTCCGACATGGACTACACAGAAGAGATATGTCCACATAAGGACTCAAAGGAAATGAATACAATTAAAATGAAGGATTCTTCAGAGTGTACTTTAATTCAATTCCTTGTTGTTCCTCTTCTTGGCTTGCTACGTATGGCATTAATACAAAGGTTTCTAATAGAAAGTGTAATAACTCCAAATCAGGATTTGTTGTAGAAGTAGAATCCAAGGATTCAATGGTTAAAGAATAAAATGGATCACGGATTGGAGTTTTGATAAGCATAAAGTTTTAGAATTCCAAGAATTCGGATATATGAATTATGGATCATAAATATCCACTAGTATTATCTTTGAAGTTGGAGACTCAGGGACCTCTGGTATGGACTCCACAAATACAGACTTTAAAATTTGAGCCTCAGGGACCTTCTGTATGGACTCTGGAGTCTGGTTAAAGGTTTCAATAGGTTTGGGTTTAGGAATAGGCTTATAAAGGTCTTTCCTCCAAACCGGTCGCATGCTTAATTTAATCGCGGTACGAAGCATAGCATTCCACGGCTTCAGATGAGAAGAATTTTCATCAATGGTTTCTTTGCTAAGCGATTTGTTTCTGAATTACATAAAGTAGAAGCAAGATTTATTTAATAGGGATGAGAGCATTCCTATGTCAAGTCTAGACTCGGAAGGTATAAGGAATATGCTACTGTGTCATTTGAGATTAAACACAGAAGGCTAGCGTTTAATTCACTCAAATGTTGGCTCTGATACCAACCTGTCACACCCCGATTTCCACGTGTAACCCGGTGGGCTCGGATGGGGGTATGGTGACGTATGTTGATATCATCATTACCAAACATTTCAAGTATCACAGAATAGCACAGCGGAAGTCTTGGATTAAATATTATTACAAACCGAATGTTCAAAATTCAAATACAATGGCTTGTAATAATGATCCACAGGCGGATCGAAATAGAAACAAAAGATGATTAACAGACTTGGCACATCTAAGGATTTGCAAGATCCGTTTATGTTTCTACTGAGCAGCTTCCAGCCTATTTACGTATTTGTACCTGTAACTTAATTATTTTGAAAATACGTCAGTTTACACGGGTAAATACTAATAACCGACTCATTTTGAAAATATTTCTGAAAATGGTTTTAGGTGCACTTGGCACTTTTTATAAATAGCTTGGGATAGTTCAAAATGACCTTGTTTACAGTTTTACATGTTTGTCAATACATATGGGTCCGGTGCAGAAACCAAATAACCTGATTAACCGACACGCCACTTAAATAATCCACCAATGGGATTCAACATTTTTATTAGCATTAGCATCTATCAGGTGTATGCCTACACCCCGTGCTTAAGGTCGTGACCATTAGTAACTTAAATGAGCCAAGGATATCCCAAACATGGTCGAATGAACCCCTAATGTTTAAGTTATCAAACAATACAGAATAAAACGGGTTATAAGGATTTAGTAAATCACAATCCGATAACATGATCCCATACCCGACCAAGCGGTATTATTATACCGTATCCCAAGCCCGTATAGGGAAAATAAGTTAAAAATATTTATCTGAGCTTAGTAATCCTTTTAAAATAAGAAAGTATAATAAGCACAGCCGTATCCAATTTATGTAAGCGTAGGTACAATTTACCGGAAGGCTCTAGTCTGGAATGATGGTATAAATAACCAATTAGAATGCTAGCGGATCTTATCTAAGTCGTAGACTTAGACCGGCTAGCTTAATGTATTAAAAACGGTACGACGCGCTTGATTAAGTGATGACCGGAAAGAATGTAGTTTAAACCCGACAAGTACAATGACTTGTATAATATGGTTAAACATATAACATTCTGGATTTGAAATAAAAATGATAAGGTTAAACCCGTTTCAGTTAAATTACGTAAACTAGCCTCGTAGGCTTAACCGTACGCATATAAGCGATACCGGGTAACCGGATGAGTCATGAACGAGTTCCATATGCCAATATGCTTTAAACAAGTTATAATATCAGTAGGAGATCAACTTGTATGCGCGTTACGGTTTTAAAATCAACCCATGCCTCATAAGGGCGTTTTGGTCATTTAGCGACGTATAAAAGGAACTTGCGTATAATCTGATGTTACGACCATAAACATTTTATGAAAACACTTTATTTATGATATAATATCATTAGGATATCAAATATATGTGTGTTTTATAGTTTAAATCCAATATATGCTCCGAAGGGGCGTTTTGGTAAATTCACACATAGTTTCGAAAGTATATTTGGGATTCTGAGTTTATAACATGTACCCACTGTAAAAATATTTTGAGTTATAATATCAGTGGGTAACAAGTCTTGGATGTTAATTATGGTTTAAAACCAAACTACACGCCGGAAAGGCGTTAAAGTCGTTAAATGACGATATTTTGGGAAAACTGATGTTATGACCAGGTTTGAATAATTAAAATATTTTATTTAGTATAACGTATTAGTATGTAAAAGGTTTTGTATGAAAATCATGATTGAAAACCATTTTAAGTGTCGTAAGGGCGTTATCGTCATTTAAGAGCGTAATACAAGAACTTGTGCATAAACTCAATTTATAAACTGAAATGATATCCTAAAATATCCTAATTATGATATTACATCAGTAGGCAATAAGTTTGGTATGAGATATTATATTTAAAACCGTTCTATACGCCGAAAGGGCTTTACGGTCACTTTAAAGCCTCATTTACGATATATTACGAAAACTCGTTTTATGGTTAGATTTGTAATATCAAAATATGTTAAACATCATATCATATCTGTAACTAATTTATTTGTAAGTTCATTGGTGTTTAAAACCTCATTTTTAAACAAAAGGGCAATATAGTCAAAGTTTGGCATTTTTACGGAAAACTCGCATAAAACTCGGATAATTATTATGATAATGTAATATAACCTCAGAGGGTTATGCTACATCATAATATGATCATAATAGGACCTTAAGTCAGTAGCATACTAATCTAATTCGGTTCATAATCAAAAGTCAACGCAGAAGTCAAACTTCACGACTTTCGGTTGCGAACCGACCCTAAAACTAAAATTGACGAGCCGAACATGTTTACACATGTTCTAATAATTATGACCAAGTTGTTTATGTGTTAAAACATATTTTAGAAGATCTTTAAACTTAGTTTATGAATATTTCGAATTCTGACCTGTTGACTTTTTAAAAGATTAATGTGTTGACCCGTCAATTGAACAAGCAAACGTGGTAATTAGGATGTGCCCTTTAGAGGGATTAACACCTACCTAATTACGATCACGGAGCCACGTTCGTTGCAAACAATGGCTGGACCGTTAAGGTCTAAACCGAAAGTCAAAGCGTTTATCGAAAACGCTTGACTTTTATATTCAAAAGCTAAATAAAAGAACTAGCCATGGAATGAACACTTACTTGTGATCCTAAGGACTGAAGAAAACTCAAAGGAAGCTCCCAAATAATCAGGAACCTCCATTTATGAGTATAGAGGATAAGAGAAGAAAAGGTGTAAGTGCACAAAGTGAAACCCATCACCTATTTATACTTGAAGAAGATCAAGGAGATCATTCTAAGTGTTTAAAAGGCTTAGAAGATGATCACAAGTGTCTAAGAGGTGTCAAAAGTAGGTGAAGTGTGGGAAAAACAAGCTAGGTGTCAAGCTAGGAGGGAACCAAGAAGAAAAAAGGAAGCTGCTGGTCTGAAGGTACCTTACGGATCGTAAGTGTCCTTCCATACGGTCCGTATGGACCCAGGTCAGCAGTCCCAACTTTCACTTAATTGCAGTTGTGGCCCCCGGACTTGTTTCGTCGCGTTTGTCACCCATAACCCCCTTTTAACCTGATTTCAAGGCTTTATATGGGTGTTAAGGAATATGTGACTTGGATTATGTCCGGAAATATCCTGGATGTCGGTTCATTCGGTTGTACAGTCGCGCGTTTCGCTAAAATGCGTAAAACGCTTAAACGGACACAAAAACGATCGAAATTTCGTAACCATGGACATCTTTGCATCCTTATCAATAAAATATAATATTTTATTGTATGAAATATATTTGGATCCATATATTGGGTCTGTGCATCAAAATACGAGAATCTACAAGTTTCCGTAGTTTGTCAGGAATAGCCCTTGCGTGAAACGTTATATTTAGTGCGTAAAGCCTTTATTGGCATATAATAGGCACTCATAAGAGTATAAATAATGTTATAGGACTTTTGGTTCATTAAAAGGTCACTCAGAGGCTTAGTTTTAGCATGTTGACACTTTTAGTCCCTTAACTATTAAATTGTCGTTCGGAGGTTATAAGATAACATAACGACGCATTTCGTTCCTCTCGTTTTAGCACGTGGCATACGAGGATCAGCGGGACACGTGTTATAGGACGGGTTTTTACGAGGTGTTACACTAATTTTTGAATATATCATGTATATACACTGATGATAAACCCCTGAGAGTTTCAACATCAAATTCAAACGAATTGATATCAAAAAGTTGAAAAAACCATGATTTGCAAACTTGTTTTGGTCGAACTTGACATCAAGTTCGCCCGGACTTGTTTAAAAATTCATTGTTTTTAATCAAGTTCCCTCGAACTTGATTGATTTTCAAGGTTTTTAGCATTAGTCCGCTCGAACTTGCTTAGATTTTCCTCAAAAGTTTCATCAAGTTCGCCGAACTTGATCAAAATTTTTTGAGATTTTATTACAAGTTCGCCCGAACTTGCTTATTATCTTGAATATCATACAAGTCCGCCTGAACTTCATCAGGGTGAAATTTTTCAAAAGTCTAACACAAGTTCACCCGAACTTGTGTAAAATTGAACCTGATTTTCTCAAACTGCAAGTTCGCCCGAACTTGTCAGTGTACTGATCATTTTTTAAAGTTTGTGAACGTGTGTTTTCAGTAATATTCTTCAATTTTTCAAGATGGAAGATCTTCACAGTGCATTCATGACTGCTACAGCATCAAATGCTCAAATGGTGAATCAAGTAAACATTGATAACGAGATGGGCACATCTGTGAAACCACCAAAACTCATGTGTATGGACGAATATGAGGGGTGGAAAGAAAAGTTCACCAACTGGGTGCAAGCTACATATTTTCATAGCTGGGTTGCAGTAGAGACTGGTTATACTTGGCCCAGAGATGAAAATGATAACGTTATCGACATCAGCAAGTTTTCTACTATTCAAAAGGATGCTTACGTTGCCGAGAAGAAAATGATAAGTTTGATCCAACAGTCGGTGAAAGAAGATATATTGGTGCTGCTACCGGAATATAAAACTGCACAAGAACTATGGAAATTCTTGAAGAACAAATACCAGGGAAGTGCAGAAATGGTTAAAAGCAAGAAAGCACTGGTCATGAAGGAATTCGACATATTCACGATGATCAAGGGCGAAACGATGAAACAGATGATCGAAAGGTTTTGTCATCTGAAAGTGATTATGAGGAGACGCGGGCTTGAGAAAACGGAAGAAGAATACATTGATAAACTGGCTGACGCTTTACCAGAGGGTGAGTAGACGACTTATCTAATGGTGCTCAAAGAAAGTCCTAGCTGGGAATTCTTCAAATTATCTACCTTTATCGATAAGCTAGAGGGGCATGAGATGGAATTATTAAAAATAGCCAAATCAAAGAATTCAAACGTTACTCAAGATGTAGGGCTCTACTACAAGACCGGAGCTCAAGAGAATATCACTAGCCCGAAGATCCAAACCGCTTTTAGCACGAATCTGAATTCCTCGAATCATTCGCCATATAATCAAGCTCAATCATATCCAAAATATGATCAGAGTCCTCAGAGTTCATCATATTCAAGCACGGGTTCTAATTCTTCGTATCAGAATCAGTCAAATCAGAATAATCAATCGAATTCTGATCCAAATGTGTTTAAATGCAACATTGCAGTCAATTTAAGCAACACCGTTTCTGAACAAGTTGCCAAACAACACATGACACTTCTTGCCATAGTATTGGAATCGTATGAAAGTTTGGTGGCTGGGAAAATTGGTAATCCTGAAATGACTGCCGAAGACTATGATCAAGTGGATGAAGAAGAGCTTGAGCTGATGGACATCAAATGGTCCTTAGCTTCAATCATTCGTAGAGTTACTAAATTTGTTGTACTTACCGGCAGAGACATCAGGAATTCAAGCAACAAATTAGGATTCGACAAAACAAAGGTCACTTGCTTCAGATGCCTACAAAAAGGGCACTTCAAAAGAGAATGCAAGAATCCTGAAGCAACTGGGAATCAAAGTCCATTTGGAGGTGGCAGTGAATACTCCAAGAAGTCACTACAATACAAGCCATTACCAAAGAAGACTCAAGTCAAAATCCAAGATAAACCATCAAACACCGCAGAAAAGGCAATGGTTGCTTCGAATGAAGATGATGGTTTTGACTGGAACTCTTATATTGGTAAAAAGACTGGAGTTGCTTTAATGGCAGGAATCATGGATACATCTGCTGAGGATGCAGCTATGGAAAGTGCAATGCTATAAGAATACATGAAATAAGCAAAGGAAGAGGAAATTTATCACCTCAGAAAGGTGCAGAGTATCCTTTCACCTAACAGGACTACTAGTTTTGCAGGTTGTTTTGGTGATACAACATCTTCGGAGCATGCTGCTGAGGAGAAACCAGTGGTTGAGGAAGTTATCAACCTAACCAAAGAAATGAATAAAGAAAACCTCACGGAGATTGCCAACAAAGCTATGATGGCAAATCTGACGAAGGTATGTCCAGAGGTAAAAGTTGTAGAAAAGGAAGTAGTAAAGGTGCAAATTGTCGAGGTTGAAAAACCATGTACGAAATGTGTTGAACCTTGTATTCAATGTGCTGAAAAGTCTCATATCATAAGTGAACTCAATGTGCATAATAATAATTTCAAATATGATTATCGCACAATGAAAGAGGCTTATGACAAAATGAAAGATGATTACAGCAGGTTGGATAACAATAATATTGAACAACATGATACTATCAGAATGTTAAAAGCTACTTTAATGGAAAAACAAAAAGCTAGTAACATTTACATAAACAACATTACTGAAGTAAAATAAGAGCTTCAAGACATGAAAATCGAAACTGAAAGAGTGAGACAGCTTTTGAAAAGCTATACCACGAATGCGTATGTCATCGATCATATTCTTCCAACGATTCAGTCGGAAGAAAATGTTCAGAAAGCCAAAGATAAAAAACGTGGAGATTATAGCAATGTTCCACCACCCTTGTGTGAAAAGTATTGTTGCAAAAAGGCTGAGGGGATGGAAAAGGCGCTCAACATTGAACTTTTAACCGAAAAGAAAAATGAGTTGCCTGAGAACATTGATATAACCTACACAAGTGATGATGGCGAAGCTGTGGTTAAAAATGTTGTCGAAAATGTTTTGAATGAATCTGATGATGGCAGCTATGAGAGTGTCAACTCGAGTTTGAACAATTCTGATTCACAATCTGAAGATGATGATACATCATCAGAAGATAGCCTAAGTGATAGTCCTAACGTTGTCATGTACAAAGTTAAGGATTCTGATAGACTATATTTTGACGATAGCTTTCCGATTTGGAATGTGAAAGAAGATCAACTTGATAAATTCTTCAAACTCGTTGAAGTATCATCAGAGGATTTGGAAATTAATGAAAAGAAGTTTTACTCTAAACCTAAAAGAAACAACTACCAAAGGAATGGTGGTGACTTTCCAGAACATAGGAGAGCGGGTTTGGGTTTGGATGTAGAAGAAGAACCGAATAAGAAAAAGTCACCATTTCACGAATATAAAGATAAAAACATGAAATTTGTGTATGGGACTAGTACGGTTCAGGAAGAAAGTTTGATTGGAAAGCAATCAAATGACGAATTCAAAAAGGAAAAAGAACTTCGAGATAAGGCTAAATCTGCAAGTGGTGCAAAACCCACTAGTGGATATTCTCATGATAATCGGACTTGATTCAAATGCAATGAAATTGGTCATATTGCTCACAAGTGTCCGAAATCAAAGCCTGTTTATCCTCGAAGAAAAACAAGTTCAGATGTTGAAATATCTAAGCAACCAGAGATTGTAAAATTTGTCATAATTCTGAAAAGAAATAAATTTAAAATCAAAGTTAAACCTAAAACTGAATCGAGGTTTGAAAATTCAACTTTTGAAAAAGGTGAAACTTCCAAAACAAATGAAAAAAAAAGATTCGAGGTTTTACATTAAAAAGGCACAGGTTAAGTCACAATCCTAGATTGCTAAAAAGTAATCAACAACATCTGAAGTTGCAAAGTCTGAAACCAAGGTCGACAAAATGTCTGTTTCAAAAGACAAAACTGAAATTGTCAAACTTTTAAAAGATAAGAAAAAGGTTAAGTTTATGAATGATAATGTCGATGAAGTTTTAAGTGATGCTTGTGAGGATGATTATGAAGCTTATTATCCCAAACCCAAGACCAAGAAGGCTTGGGTCGCACTTTTCAACTGAATTGTTAATGTGTCAGGGGCTCCAGAGATCCATATTATCGAAGTGGATTCTGGATAGTGGAGCGTCAAGGCACATGACCGGGATGAAAGCGCTACTCTTCCACATCAAAGCGGTTAATGGAGAGTATGTTGGCTTCACTGGAAACCAAGGAGGCCGGATTGTAGCTGAAGGAAAAGTTTCAAATGGCGTAGTATCTTTTGATCATATGAATTACATCGCTGAGCTAGAGAATAATCTTCTAAGTATCTCACAGATTTGTGATAAACAGTTCACATTTCATTTCAATGATAAGGAGTGCATGATACTTAAGCCAGGTTTCAAAATACCGGATGATTGGATTCTCATGCGTGCTCCACGCGAAAACGATATCTACGTGTTAGACATGGGTATTGCTACAACATCATCGAAATCGGCTCAATGTTTTCTCACAAAAGCCACGGAGAAAGATTCGATTCTATGGCACAGAAAAATGGGGCATATACATCTGAGGAAAATGAATTTTCTGGTTCATAACGATTTAGTCGAGAGGGTGAATCTTCAAAGCTTCCACATGACGGATCATTGTCTTAAATGCAAGAAAGGGAAGCAGAAAAAGAAGTCACATCCTAAGAAGATTCTGAATTCTATAAAGTTGTCGCTTGAACGTCTACATATGGATCTCTTCGGTCCGGTAAATGTTCGAAGTATATCCGGATATCTATACTGTTTGGTTGTCACAGATGATTATTCTTGTTATTCATGGGATTTCTTTCAAGAATCTAAAGATGAAACGTTCGATAATCTGGTGATTCTCTTCAAGAAGCTCAAAAATCTATATCATCTGCCTGTCAGACGTATTAGAAGTGATAATGGCATGGAATTCAAGAACAACAAGATGAAAGAGTTTTGCTCGCCAAAGGAATTCTGCACGAATTTAGTACGCCGTATACTCCACAACAAAATGGCTTAGTTGAGAGGAAGAAAAGAACATTGATCGAAACAGCAAGAACCATGCTTGCAGACTCAAAACTTCCTGTTAGCTTTTGGAGTGAGGCGGTTGCAGCGGCATGTTACACTTTAAACAGGGTCTTAACTGTCAAACCAACTAAAAAGACATGTTTCGAGATGATCAACCGAAGGAAACCAAATTTGAAATATCTAGAACCGTTTGGTGCACCGTGCACAGTGATTGATCAAGATGGAAAATTCGGTGCTAAAAGGCTTGAAGGTTTCTTCGTTGGTTACGCTACTCCGCTAAGAAGAGTTTATGTTCCTGCTTTGAGAAAAGTGATCGAAGCGCAACACGTTGATTGGTTTAGGTACACAAATCCTATTCCGAGAAAAAGCGATGCGTGGTTGTTCAATTTCCAAGATTTGGGGAAGTCATTCGACTTGCCAGAAGAACCGTCTGATGAAGAACTTGCAGCTCTTTATTATCTACAACAGTCGGCAAACCAATAAAAGATCATAAGGACAATTGTGGTTAATCAACCCACTGTTGGTACTTCATCTTCTGGTGTGGGTCCGAGTAATAGTGGTGTTCCGGTAGAACAAGTTTCTAAAGCAGAAGTTACACCTACTACAACTCCAGCAATTGTTTCCACTGAACCAGGAAATGCAACCACAGAGCCCAATACTTCTCAGAATCAGAATTCCGACTCTGATGAAGCTCCGACTTTCGATGATGATGGAGAATCCTCTTCCGATGAAGAATCCGAGCAGATATCCAGCATGTTGAATCAATCTTCTGGTCCGAGCAATCAAAATGAAGCTACATCTAGTGCTCCTGAAGTTGATTTGATCATTGATTTGAATTTTACAAATCAGAACAGTACAGTTGATGTTCCTAGTGAGGAGATGCCATGATCTTATTCTTATCATCCTTCAACAAACATTATTGGTGAATTACAGACTAGTGTGCGAACAAGAAGTCAAATCAACAAAGCATTAAGTTGTTTCTATACCCGAGTGGCTCCAACTCAAGATTACTGTTATTATTCATGTTTCATATCTCATATAGAGCCAAAGACTGTGAATGAAGCTCTGGGTGATAGCAATGCAAGAGGAATTGTTACAGTTTGAGAATTTCTCTGGGAGTCTGGAGGCTTGTAGACTTACCACCTAAGCAGAAAGCAATAGACACGAAGTGGGTCTTCAAGTGTAAAAGGGAGGATCAAGGTGTGATCGTTAGAAACAAAGCTCTGTTGGTTGTTAAAGGTTTCCACCAGCAAGAAGGAATTAAGTTTACGAAAGTGGATGCACCGGTTGCATGTTTAGAGTCAATCCGTATTTTCCTTGCATTCGCAGCTTGGAAAGGTTTTAAGGTGTACCAGTTAGATGTGAAATCCGCATTTTCTCGATGGTAAGCTACGCGAACAAGTGTACGTCGGCCAACCACCGGGGTTCGTCGATCCGCTGAACAAGAACAAAGCTTATCTCCTAGACATAGCCTTATACGGATTACACCAAGCCCCGAGAGCTTGGTACGAGACGTTATCTCAACATCTCGTTGGAAACGGCTTTACGAGAGGCACAGTGGATAGTACATTGTTTACCAAGGAAGTCGGAAATCATCTAATCATCATACAAATCTATGTGGATGATATCATCTTTGGTTCAACGGATGATAGTCTTTGCAAAAAAATCGAGAAGATTATGAAGAAGAAGTTCGAAATGTCTTCTATGGGCGAAATGAAATGCTTTCTCGGGTTACAAGTTGATCAGTTACCAGACGGTATATTCATTCATCAAACGAAATACATTCATGATATTCTAAAGAAGTTTAAAATGGATAGCTCGAAGCCGCTTTCTACTCCTCTTGCACTGAATCACAGGATTTTCATTGACTTAACAGGAACCAAAGTGGATGATACGCTCTATCGGTCGATGATAGGATCTCTTATGTATCTGACGGCATCTCGCCCAGATATCATGTATCCTACCTGCCTTTACGCGAGATATCAGTCCAGTCCCCGAGTGTCTCACATGCAGATAGTCAAAAGAATATTCCGTTACTTGAAGGGATGTCCAAGCACAGGCTTGTGGTATCTAAAGAACGATAACTTTGATCTGACCGGATATGCTGATTCTGACTTTGGGGTGGACAAGCTGAATTCTAAGTCTACAATGGCTGGTTGCCAGTTCTTCGGAACTAGATTAGTAACGTGGCAATGCAAGAAACAAACCAATGTCTCTCTTTCTACCTGTGAGGCAGAATACATTTCTGCTTCCAGCTGTTGTTCACAAATCCTATGGATTCAACAACAGATGAGGGACTTTGGATTGCAATTTCTTGATACGCCTTTATATGTAGATAATAAGGCAGCAATCGACATCACTAAAAATCATGTTCATTACTCTCGAACTAAACACATAGAAATTCGTTATCACTTCATTCGTGATTGCTATGAAAAGAAGTTGGGGCGAATTGAAAAAATCCACACCGATGAACAAAAAGCTAATTTTTATACCAAAGCATTTCCTTTAACAAGATTTAAATATCTAATGAGGCTTAACGGTATTAAAAATTTGTTGACAGGTTGGAGGCAGAGGTTGAATATGGATCGGACGACAAGTTCACGTGATCCACATTGGTTTGTATATCATTTAGATTAGTATTTCTTAAAAACTAAAAAAAAAACAATATGTTTTTGATTTTAGGGGGAGAAATATTTGAGAAAATACAAAAACATATGAAAAATTAAAAAGTACAAAAACATTGAAAAAGACAAAAAGAATTTGGTGTCACAAAAGGAAATGATAGTACATCAGTGGACTATCACAGTATGCTAAAGATTGTAAAGTTTAAAAGTAATAAACAAGTCTTATTGAGGATGTGTCGATAGGCTTTACACGTTCAGTAAATTGTTTATGAGATATAAAATAAATTTTACAACTGCTTAATCTTGTGGATTAACATCTCTCGGATATATGGACTTAGTACTCCGAAATTTCATTTGAGAGATTGCCTGATTCTGAGATACGAGGTCTTTATAGATAGTTGATATCTGAGGTATTATACAAGTTCTTCTAATTTTGCAGAAGCAATAGCCTAGAACTTCTATAATGCTTTTGCTTAAACCCCTAAACTGCATGCAAACTTGAAAAGAATCGAAAGATCTAATCATTTGCAGTGCTTAAAAGATTTCTTAATTGGAACACACCTTTAAGTCGAGCCTTCATCTCTTTGTCGATACGGTGGTATTAAGCTGAGCTCTCAAGGCTTCGCATTAACCCAGATACAGATATCAATTACGCTATACTCACCTGTAAGATGAAATCTAGGGAAACTTGACACGGGAGTGTATTCTGAGATGGGAACCACACATAAGTCAAGTTTCATAATTCATACCTAACATATCTTGGAACAATTGAGAAACGTGTCAAAGTTTAAGTGGACAAACATATCGACAATCTAGGTAAACGAGTTTAAAACTTAAAGTCATCAAAAGGTCAACGGTACTAGTGATATGTCTCAATAAATTGATATGATCCTTAGACACGAATTCACAAAAATATATCTGTAAATATGTTTGTACATAGTTTAATTGTTAAAATTTCTGTAAATATGTCTGTACATAGTTTATCTGCTTTACATATTAAAACCAAAAATATTTTCAGTGTGTTTTAGCATAAACTTTCAAAAATACAAAATGATTTTGTTTCTACATTAGTTTCTACAAGCCAATGTTGGAGAACAGATCTTCGAAGTCTGGTAAGGTGCTAAACTGGTGGAAATCTAATTGACAACGGGCTGGGAGCTAATCTGTAAAATCTGATAAGCCAAAAACGATTAAAAGTTCATTAATTGAAACTTGTTTTTGAGAAAAACCAACAGTTTGTTCATAACGGGTCGAACAGAGGTCATTAACTTGGACTCAGCAGACAAATCAGTGAACCTAGGTCATTAGCTTGGACTTGGTCAACTGAGTGGATTGTTAAAACTGGTAATAATTGAAAAGTTCAGGGTCTAAATTGTAAGTGTTGAAAATTTTTTAAATTTTGAATTGATCAAGTTCGCCCGGACTTGTAATCAAGTTCGACCGGACTTGTGTATGCTTTGAAAGTGTCATCAGATGACAAGTTCGCCCGGACTTGTTGCTAATCTTAACTGATTAGTATTACAAGTTCGCCTGAACTTGTTAAGTATATATAGATCACTAGTTCGCCCAAACTTCATTACTTGTTTTCATACTTCTCAGAGCGAACTTAAGGAGAATTTGAGCGATTTACAAAATTGGCAAGTTTAAGTCGAATTGCTACCCAAATATTAGTGAATATTAGTGATTGGCACACTAAGAAACATGGCAATGGTTATTCAGCTCCCGTTCAACAAGTTCCACAATACGTGCATTACGCTCAACAAGACTATCTGTCCATCACTCTCGAAGCATTTTATAGCATTCTCAAGTTTATGGAGCGTATTCCTATTCACAAAGCTATAACAGAAAAGACGATAGTTTATAGGTCGCACGTCTATAGATTTTGGAGTTCTGTGGCAATGAATGATGATGATACAACGATTAAATCAGTGGTTCGTGTTGGAGAAGACGATAAGGAAATTACAGTGACAGAAGCTGACATTCGAAGTTCTGAATTTCAACGATGATAAGGATGATCCAATGATGCTCGATGAGAGAATGGTGCGCGGATGTTTATGCAGAATGGGTTACAAAGGGCATGTTAACGATTCGACATTGAAGAAAGGGGGAGTTCCTAACCCTTACAAGTTTCTGATGCACGCAATTAATTCATGCTTTCAGTCATCGAAAGGCTGGTTTGGACGATGTACAATATTATATGGCCCGCATGGCTACAGGGCTCATTCTTAACAAGAAGTTCAACTATTCTAAACTCGTGTTCACGCACATGAAGAACAACATGGGATCTAACAGGCTGGTTATGTATCCAAGATTTATACAGATGTTGATCGATGACAAATTCAAGAAAATCGCGAAAGATCAAAATGATATTGTTTATCTAAGTTATCTGGATGATACAACTGTCAAGAAGCTTATAACGTTCCAAAAACAAGCTTCAGCACCTATCGCAAAACCTTTATTCGGTGCAATAGTTTCTGCTGATTATGTCGCGCTACCAGAGTATATATGGCGTAAAGATGATAGTGGTGACGAAAAAGAACGGAACGCTGAGCTAGAATGGATGTCTACATTCAAAGAGAAACGCAGTGATTGGTTTATTAAGAAAGTTGCGGTTGAAGAGAAAAAGAAAGTTGCTCGGAAATCAAAGAAAGTTGAAACAATGTTAATCGATGAACTTTACATGGGTTTGGGTTAACAGTACTTGAGTTTGATTCATCCACCTTTAGCAATCACGTGTCATGTAGCTACAAGGTGACTAGAAGTTTCTTATTGGTTTCCTTTACAACATAAAATTTTGTGCAATGATGTAGATGCTTTAGTTTGAATTTTCAATGATTAAACAAATCTAAGGATACTTAAACTGGTTAATCACAAGATCCTTAAACAGAAGGTTTATCGTTCCAATACGAGCTTCTTCACCATTTGTTTAGTTTTTTTTTTAACCCATGAATTTTGCTAGACCATCGGCTCAATTTCTATTTTAAAACTCTAATTAGTATGACTAATCACCTTGTTGGTTAAATCACCATAATGTTATTATTATTATTGGATAAAAAGAACATAAAGGCTTTTTAATTAATCTGACATCGTTTATCTAATTCAAAGTATGATTATTATGAAAACTTTGCTGTAAGAAAAACAATAAATGAAAACAAATTAAAATAATTGCTTTTAGAATCAAAATTCAGGTTAGGTGTTTACATCTTAATATTTAATAATACAAATTCATACAAACTTATGACAAAATTAGTCGTTACTTTGATAACTCGTAAGTTTTGATGTTAATTCAAATTAGTGATTTCATTTACATGGTACTACGTGATAAGAATAAAGATATTATAACAATTATGTATAAATATTAGTTTATGTCAGATACGTATGATCACATTGTGGTTGAAGATGCTTCTGATGATGATAATGAAACGACAAAGTACTCAGGTGTAGGTGTTGATACTGATAGCTTTCCAACATTTGAAGAGTTATTCAGTGAATTGAATGAAGAAGTGTTGAAGGAAGGATTGAAGAAACTGTTACAGAGGGAAATGTGCCTAAACGCATATCCAAAGAAGAAATCGCTGAAGCTCGAAAGACATGGTTTCGAGATTTACTAACAGAAATGAAGTTTAGACGACCGCTGGTATTCTTTACACGTGATAGAGACAAATCTTTGGGAGATATATTAAGTTGGGGTTGGCTTCCAGAGCTGAATTTTATGCTATCGAAAGAGAATTTGGAGTTCAGTATTTCCGATATCTGAATGATTTGAAAAGTATACCATATTGGACGTGGAGGAGCTTGTTCGGACAAAGATGATCAATTACCAGATGAAATTTCATGATCAACGTCTCTGGAAAGTGATTAAATATGAAGCAGCTCAGGGTTTTAACAAGTGGAAACCGTTTATACCGAAGAAGAGAATTAAATTTGATAAAGTCACTAAAGAGAGGGATGATACGCTTGTGATGAAACGGCAAAGAGCAACGAAGAATATGCCGTTAATGAAAATAGAACAAGATTCTCATGAATTCTTTCAGTGGTGGCAGATTGATCCGGATACAAGTGAAGCAGTATAGTGTTAAAGGCTGATGAGAATCAGAAGATCACTGAAGAAGTTACTCCTGAATTGATAGAACGAAGGAGAATCTGGGGTTTATGGAGAACCATCCGAATACTAGACCCTATGTGGCTAGTAAATTGTTCAAAGAAAGATGTGAAATGTTTGTTCTTTAACAAAATTTCTTTTAAGAATAGAGAAAAGACTCAAGCATTGCAATACCAAGGCGTGATTAATGTTTGCTATGCGCATGGTATTAATTATGGTATAATGTGGGAATCTAGATGGAGAGAGCTGGAACGAGAAGAATTTTTAAAGGAAGAAATAGACTAAAAGAATTAAAGAGAGAGGACGTGAAGCTTGTCCTAGAAGGTTTCAATTCATGAAGTGGGCACCAGCTACAGGATCAAACACATATACCTTCTGAAGAACGTTAATGTTTTACAAGGATGAAGCTTTTGCAGACTGGCCAAGACTTCGATAACCTCCAAGGGGAGTTTGTTGATGCACCATGTCTATTGTCTTTGTCTTAGGTCTAGTCGAGTTGAGAGCCGATCCTTGAACCTGGAGGTGAAGGTCTGTATATCTGTCGGGTCCTTCATCAACCTTTTGTGTACTGGCACCTGGTTGGTGCCACACGATCGTCCTTTGGTACTTGTTGTCCCCTGCACGATTCCTTCATCACGGGGGGGGGGGGGGGTTTACAGTTCTCAGGATTGCTAGGAGCTGGTTGGGTGCATGGAGTTTCAAGGTGTACTACATGTCTCTTGTTTAAGCAGTTGTCATGTGTATGTGTGGGTGCCCTCAACTGAGTTTTGTAGTTATGTTTTTGGTATGATCCAATGTGCACGTGGCCATGCACGATGTTTAGGACCATACAACTTCAACTCCAATCAATCCAGTGTTGTTCCTGGGAGAAAATGTTGAGTGGTTGTAAATCTTAACTCTGGACTAAAATGAGTGGTGGTACTTTGTTTCATTTGCTTCAAAAAAGTAAGTCGGGGCGGCGCATGCGTACCTTGTCACACCCTCATATACCACATGCGGGGTTTTACAGTGAGGCATGTGATAAACCAGGATCCAACCACTAATCATGTTGAACCATTCATAAATAATTAATAAATACTTAACTACCACATTCAACATGAATAGTGATAATATTTTAAATGTTCCAAAATAAAAGTTTCTAAAAGTATAAAAATCCAGACATGGAAAAAACCCATAGTTACTTTTCATAATAAAATAAAATAGTTTAATAAAGCAATGACACTCCAAGATGCAATGTCACACCCCAACCCGCAGCGGAAAAGGTGATCGGGGCATGATTGGGTTATTATCAAAGCTCATGACATTTATTATACGTTTCATATTCATTAATACAATTTAATGGAAATTTACAGTAAATATTACAACATGTTCTAACTATCAATCTAAGCTTCTTTGTTCTCTTCTAAGGCATTTCCTATGTTTTCCTTGCTTCAACCTGTTCACCTGTATCATGTGTGAAAAGGTTTTTGGATCAACATAAAGTTGGCGAGTGAATCCTATGGGAAACATTTGACAAGTTTATTTAATTGATTATGAAATAAGTGCACAACCAAACATGAGTAAAAATAGATGTAAACTTATTCAACAATCAATAGACATTAAATAAAGCACACATGAACAATAATGGAACGTTTAGAGGCACGCGTTGCTCTACTCGTCTCTCACGAGGAATTGATGGGCCTAATGAATGAATTGCATAAACATGATAATATAAAAGACATAAGTATAAACAATATAAACTCAATGATACACACATGAACAATAATGGATTGGTTTTGAGGCACGCGTTGTTCAACTCGTCTCCCACGAGGAACTGATGGGCTTAATGAATGAATTTCATATAATTTGACAAAATGAACTAAGTAATCACAACAATATAAACAATCTAAGTTTAGGTCACGATATGGTATGGCACAAATTTAAATAAACGAGTTAATTATTTGAGACACATGACACACCCCAAAACGTGTAATTAAAAAGGGGAGTTGTAAGATTCACTCACAGTGGGTGCGTTCGGTTGATGATGTTGAATGCACGCGAAGTGGTTTTAACCACGAGTGAAATTAACCTAGATAAATAGCATTATGGTTTGGTAAGTAAACGGATTTTATTGTTCCATTTTAGTAGGATTATTGGGTGTATTTTTGTGAGTTTAAGGCTATTTTCTAACCTTAAAAATGTTATTTTTAAGTATTTTTAATTGATTTTTAATTAAAATAAATAAATAAAAATAATAAAAAAAGTTGACTTTTTTTGACCGTTGACTTTGACTTTGACTGAAACAGTGACTGTTGACCGGTTCGTATGTATTACTGTGTGCGCTAGGTGAGGCTCGAACCCGAGACCTCCCGTACGCGTGCACGCAGCTCTACCAACTGAGCTACGTGTCTAACCCGAAATATTTCTGTTTTTAATTATATTTATATTTTAATTAGGTTAAACAGGAAATCCTTTATTTTTTAAAAACGATTTTAAATCAAAGATTTGGTGCGCTCCACAGGTCTCGAACCCGGGACCTGTGGCTTATGCAAACACACAATCCACCGCTGGACTGTGTGTCCAACTTGTTAACTAAACTTATTTTTATTATTCTTAAATACAAACTAATCATTTTCATTTATGCCATATTAAAAAGTTTGAATAATTGTCCGGGTCGATGTAGTAGATCGGACTCGAACTCGTGCGCTTTGATTAAACATACACACAGTCCACCACTGGACTATGTGTCTAACTTGGTTATTATTCCAATTATTAATATACTTAACATATAACAGCGTGACTCCGGTTCAGTTAACAACAAAAAAAAACGTTTTTATTAAGGCAGCGTGTGTGGAACAAGATTCGAACTCGAGACGTTAGTGTGTTTAATGTGCACACAGTCCATCGCTGGACTGTGTGTCTAACCCGAGTTATTTCTTGACTTAAATTATACTTATATGTTCCGTAACTTCGTCTTCTTGGTTGTGTTATAACCAGAAGTGATGACTGACTGGTTCGAAGTGTTTATTCAGGTTTCTTTAGCGTTTTATGATTAATTACAGATGAGATATAAATAAAAAGAAAGGAAATTAGGCGTGAAATATACCGACTGGCTTCCTCTGTTTTTCCGGCAAAACTCCGGCGACAGCAACAGGCTCCGGCGTCGGGTGTCTTGCAGCAGCGAGTCTCCAGAAAGCTTACAAAGGATGTGGGTGACTTCGGTATAAGCTTAGGGGGTTCAGTAAGGCTCAGAAATGAAGAACCCGGTTTTCCGGCGATTTGCAGGTGAATTCCGGCGAGTGAGTTTTCGCCGAGAAAGGGTGCGGTTTTGAGCGAAAATGTTTGCAGAGGTTCGAGGGGGTATTTATAGGGTAGTTCATCGATGAATTTGGTCCGATTTCCGACTTGATTCGTCGGTTATAATTTCTCCGGCGGTTATAGATGGTGTCGCGGACTCAGACGTCGGTTATAACCGATGTCTTAGTAAATGTTTACGTTATAACTGAAGATGTCGTTAAATGTCGCGAGATCGCCGGGATTTCCGACGACTGAACTTTGGGCGCCGGTTTTGAATTCGGAAAGTCATGATATGAATTAAATGATTCTAACCTTTAACAAGAAACCGCAGTGGCGCAGTGGTTCAAGTGTTGTGTGTTAAGTTGTTGTTTGACCGGTAATGACCTGGGTTCGAAACCCGGCAGAACCAAATTATTTTTATCTTCTTATTTTTGACAGTTTTTCAAAATCTAATTATATATTCCCATATAATAATTAATTATGTATCGTTTAAAATTATTTTAGGCATTTAATTCGCAACGAAATTTTTAACTGACTGTTCGGTTAATAAACGGAGCGGGTTTGGTAAAATCCGTTTTTGACGGATGTTACAGTATCCCCTGCTTTTTAGAAATTTCGTCCCGAAATTTAAATAGTGATATATTTGACTAAAAGAATGATGGTGTTTAGTTTGACAGTTACATGCTTAGAAAAAGTAAGGGTTTAAGTTTTTGTTCGAGGCGGTAACGTCCCTTGTAAGGGTTAGGTACCCTATCACAGGAATCGCTTTTTGTTGCCTACTGTAAAAGTATTGATAAGCAGAATTGATTCGCTAACTATGATATCATGCATAAGAGTTTGGATATGTTTGGAAGGGTATGGTTATATCCTAAGGCAAAACTTCTAATACTACAACCTACATGGAACATAAATAAACACAACAGCTAATATTTGAACATAATTAAACACAACAGCTAATATTTGAATCCACATTCTGATAGCATATATGTTTGAATGGTGGCAGTTCCTCTCTCGTTTGTTATGATGGAGAGGTTAGTTTATGTAGAAATGGAACACAATCCAATCTCTTTAAATAGCACGATGATATAAATGTAACACAATTTCAACCAAGGCAATACTAAATCCTACATGGAACTTCTCATAACCGTCTGATAATGCCTCTGATCCTTTGGCAAGAATACTTATATATAGGAAGTACCAGCGGCGTATCCACCATATTCTTGCCAAATATTCATTGGTTTTATCCACAAGTTATGATTAGTTACCAAGAAACTACTAAATCCTACATAGAACTTCTCATAACCGTCTGACAATGCCTCTGATCCTTTGACAAGAATACTTATATATAGGAAGTACCAGCGGCGTATCCACCATATTCTTGTCAAATTTTCATTGGTTTTATCAGTGAATTATGATTAGTCCTATATGACTCTGCAACCAATACAACAATCATAAAATACTGAAATGAAAAATGTCTGTGCGATCAAGGCTCAATCAAACGGAGCCGATCGTATTGCATGTACTGAAAATGAAATTGTCTGTGCGCTCAAGGCTCAATCAAACGGAGCCGAGCGTATTGCATGTACTGAAAATGAATAACTTAATCTAAACAACAATCACACAAACAGCCTATGCATGGAACCTCTCATAACCGCCTGATAATGCCTCCGATCATTTGACAAGAATACTTATATACAGGAAGTACCAACGGCGTATCCACCATATTCTTGTCAAATTCTCATTGACTTCATCCGCAAGTTATGATTAGTTCTACGCGACTCTACAACAAACACAACAACCACAAGATACTGATAATGAAAATGTCTGTGCGATCAAGGCTCAATCAAACGGAGCCGATCGTATTGCATGTACTGAAAATGAAAATTTCTGTGCGCTCAAGGCTCAATCAAACGGAGCCGAACGTATTGCATGTACTGAAAATGAATAACTTAATCTAAACAACAATCACACAAACAGCCTATGCATGGAACCTCTCATAACCGCCTGATAATGCTCCGATCATTTGACAAGAATACTTATATATAGGAAGTACCAACGGTGTATCCACCATATTCTTGTCAAATTCTCATTGACTTCATCCGCAAGTTATGATTAGTTCTACGCGACTCTACAACAAACACAACAACCACAAGATACTGATAATGAAAATGTCTGTGCGATCAAGGCTCAATCAAACGGAGCCGATCGTATTGCATGTACTGAAAATGAAAATGTCTGTGCGCTCAAGGCTCAATCAAACGGAGCCGAACGTATTGCATGTACTGAAAATGAATAACTTAATCTAAATAACAATCACACAAACAGCCTATGCATGGAACCTCTCATAACCGCCTGATAATGCCTCCGATCATTTGACAAGAATACTTATATATAGGAAGTACCAACGGCGTATCCACCATATTGTTGTCAAATTCTCATTGACTTTATCCGCAAGTTATGGTTAGTTCTGTGCGACTCTACTACAAACACAACAACCACAAAATACTGATAATGAAAATGTCTGTGCGATCAAGGCTCAATCAAACGGAGCCGATAGTATTGCATGTAATGAAAATGTAATGAACTGTGCGATCAAGGCTCAATCAAACGGAGCCGATCGTATTGCATGTAATGAAAATGTAAAATGAACTGTGCGATCAAGGCTCAATCAAACGGAGCCGATCGTATGCGGGCACGCCAGGTTCAACCGCATAATAAAATGGGGAACAGGCTCAACGCTCATAAATGGGGAGCAGGCGGCCTCGGCAATTGCATATACTGAAAATAATAAACAATAATTACTCTAACAGTCTACACATGGAACCTCTCATAACCGCCAGATAATGCTTCTGATCCTTTGACAAGAATACTTATATATAGGAAGTACCAACGGCGTATCCACCGTATTCTCGTCAAAGTTCCATTGGCTTTATCCTTAAGTTATGTTTGGTTCTATGTGGTAAAGAAAAACATAAAACTAAACGATAGGAGTTGAATCTGGATCTTCGGCGAAGAGGACTAGTTGGGTATCTTCGTTTGGGCCGTCATTATCTTCGACAGGATTGGCGTTGATATTGAAGACTCTTCCTCTTACTGGTGGCCCAGTGGTTGGGTTTTCTTGGTTTACTTGGTTAACTGGGTTTGATTGGACTTGAGCGTTGATGACGTTAACCAATTGAGGGCATGTGTTTCTAAAGTGGGTAGGGTCGCCACAATTGAAACAAGCTCGAGCATATGGGAACATGGGGTATTGAGGTTGTTGATAGGTTTGGTTTATGGTTTGAGTAGGGGAAGAGGTTTGGTTTTGAAAGGTGCGGCAAACCTTGCTCAAATGACCATAGCGTCCACAAGTTGCACATAGACGACAAGGTAAGGTATGGGGATGGTGATAAAAACAGTTGTTGCATCGAGGGTGAGGTCCAAGATATGGTTTCTTATTTGGGTAAGTTGAGTTGGGTGCCACTTGAGTGATTGGGATAGCTTGGATTGATATGGCTTGTAAAATTAGTTGATTACGTTGGGTAGCAGCGAAAAGTTGCCCGTCTCTTTTTCTCTTAGAAGTGGGTTGAGAAGGGGATTCGGTTTGGGTGGAGTCGGAGGTTTCAGTCGATTCTTTATCCTTCTTCTTCTCCTCCTTGAAGTCTTTGTTTCGGATTCGATTCTCGGTGAGCTCTATTGCTAACTCCATTGCCGCTTCCAAAGTTGCAGGTGAGGTACTTATTATAGGGTCTTGAATCTTTGACGGAAGACCACGAATGTAGTGCTCGATCAAACGGTAAAGGGGAGTGAACATGTTGGGAACCATTTGATGTAATTCGAGGAATCTTTTGTTGTATGTGGTGTGGTCTCCTTCCTTTTGCTTCAATGAGTAAAATTCATCTTCTAATTTCTTGATTTCGCTCCTTGGGCAAAATCGTCTGGTCATGATTTCCTTCAATTCGTTCCAAGTTAAGGTCATAGCATCTTCCACACCTCGTTTGGCCTTCTCTGTATTCCACCAAGTAAGAGCTATTCCATATAAACGACCAGTAGCATAACGCACTTTGCGATCATCGGGACAATCGCAATTTAGAAATGTGTTCTCCATTTCTTCAAATCAATGGAGGAGAGCGGTGACGCCTTCAGTCCCTTTGTATTTTGGAGGGTCGCGTGATTTGAAATGCTTGTAGGTGCATTTAGTGATATTTGAGGGAGAGTTGATAATGTTTTGGTTTTCTTGATTGACAGGATTAACGGTAAGTGCTTGTTGTACTTGGATTACAATGTTGGGTATTACGGCAGCCATTTGTTGAGCGATTTGGGATCATGGGTCGCATTAGGAATGAACATTCATAAAATAATTATAGAAAAATAAATCTACTACATCCATAGGATGTCTTGGGCTTTGCTCGCCATTAGGCCCTACATGCCGCCATACTTTACCTTTGTAATCATGTGGGCCCCCATGAATACCGGTTTTTTCATATGGTTGGCACGGGTTTGCCAGGTTGCGTACACTAAAACCCGGAGAAAATCGAGAAATATGTATACAACGTGTGATATTCGGAATGTGTCCAGGTGTAGACACGGTGACACCTCAAAGTGGGATTAGTTCGAACGACGTTTGGTGTGGCATGCTTTGGCCTAATAGGTCCTTCGTACTCTCATCGTTTGTCCCCAGGTAGGCAAACTGGTCCGTTATATTGGATTTATACGAATGCCAACCTAGACAGGACGTTCCGACTACCGGTACTTGTACCCTTCCAGTTACTACATGCCCGTCGCAGAACTTACTTTGATGAGATTTGAAAATTGCAACAAAATCTTTGAATAATGAGAGTATGAAAATAAATTGAATACATGAACATCGATATATGTATATAAGTATGTATGTTCGACTGTAAATAAAAACAAATATGAAACAAATAAATATCACAAGTTTGTATGTAACTACCTAATCAATTAAAATTTAGGCAGACTATAGTATAGGCTCTAAGGGTCTAATAACCTATCCTATATCCCTATAGTCATGGCTCTGATACCAATCTGTCACACCCCGACCCGCAGCAGAAAAGGTGATCGGGGCATGATTGGGTTATCATCAAAGCTCATGACATTTATTATACGTTTCATATTCATTAATACAATTTAGTGGAAATTTACAATAAATATTACAACATGTTCTAACTATCAATCTAAGCTTCTTTGTTCTCTTCTAAGGCATTTCCTATGTTTTCCTTGCTTCAACCTGTTCACCTGTATCATGTGTGAAAAGGTTTTTGGATCAACATAAAGTTGGCGAGTGAATCCTATGGGAAACATTTGACAAGTTTATTTAATTGATTATGAAATAAGTGCACAACCAAACATGAGTAAAAATAGATGTAAACTTATTCAACAATCATTAGACATTAAATAAAGCACACATGAACAATAATGGAACGTTTAGAGGCACGCGTTGCTCTACTCGTCTCTCACGAGGAACTGATGGGCCTAATGAATGAATTGCATAAACATGATAATATAAAAGACATAACTATAAACAATATAAACTCAATGATACACACATGAACAATAATGGATTGGTTTTAAGGCACGCGTTGTTCAACTCGTCTCCCAAGAGGAACTGATGGGCTTAATGAATGAATTTCATATAATTTGACAAAATGAACTAAGTAATCACAACAATATAAACAATCTAAGTTTAGGTCACGATATGGTATGGCACAAATTTAAATAAACGAGTTAATTATTTGAGACACATGACACACCCCAAAACGTGTAATTAAAAAGGGGAGTTGTAAGATTCACTCACAGTGGGTGCGTTCGGTTGATGATGTTGAATGCACGCGAAGTGGTTTTAACCACGAGTGAAATTAACCTAGATAAATAGCATTATGGTTTGGTAAGTAAACGGATTTTATTGTTCCATTTTAGTAGGATTGTTGGGTGTATTTTTGTGAGTTTAAGGCTATTTTCTAACCTTAAAAATGTTATTTTTAAGTATTTTTAATTGATTTTTAATTAAAATAAATAAATAAAAATAATAAAAAAGTTGACTTTTTTTGACCGTTGACTTTGACTTTGACTGAAACAGTGACTGTTGACCGGTTCGTATGTATTACTGTGTGCGCTAGGTGAGGCTCGAACCCGAGACCTCCCGTACGCGTGCACGCAGCTCTACCAACTGAGCTACGTGTCTAACCCGAAATATTTCTGTTTTTAATTATATTTATATATTAATTAGGTTAAACAGGAAATCCTTTATTTTTTAAAAACGATTTTAAATCAAAGATTCGGTGCGCTCCACAGGTCTCGAACCCGGGACCTGTGGCTTATGCAAACACACAATCCACCGCTGGACTGTGTGTCCAACTTGTTAACTAAACTTATTTTTATTATTCTTAAATACAAACTAATCATTTTCATTTATGCCATATTAAAAAGTTTTAATAATTGTCCGGGTCGATGTAGTAGACCGGACTCGAACTCGTGCGCTTTGATTAAACATACACACAGTCCACCACTGGACTGTGTGTCTAACTTGGTTATTATTCCGATTATTAATATACTTAACATATAACAGCGTGACTCCGGTTCGGTTAACAACAAAAAAAACGTTTTTATTAAGGCAGCGTGTGTGGAACAAGATTCGAACTCGAGACGTTAGTGTGTTTAATGTGCACACAGTCCACCGCTGGACTGTGTGTCTAACCCGAGTTATTTCTTGATTTAAATTATACTTATATGTTCCGTAACTTCGTCTTCTTCGTTGTGTTATAACTAGAAGTGATGACTGACTGGTTAGAAGTGTTTATTCAGGTTTCTTTAGCGTTTTATGATTAATTACAGATGAGATATAAATAAAAAGAAAGGAAATTAGGCGTGAAATATACCGACTGGCTTCCTCTGTTTTTCCGGCAAAACTCCGGCGACAGCAAAGGCTCCGGCGTCGGGTGTCTTGCAGCAGCGAATCTCCAGAAAGCTTACAAAGGATGTGGGTGACTTCGGTATAAGCTTAGGGGTTCAGTAAGGCTCAGAAATGAAGAACCCGGTTTTCCAGCGATTTGCAGGCGATTTGCAAGCTCAGAAATGGTGTCGCGGACTCGGACGTCGGTTATAACCGATGTCTTAGTAAATGTTTACGTTATAACTGAAGATGTCGTTAAATGTCGCGAGATCGCCGGGATTTCCGACGACTGAACTTTGGGCGCCGGTTTTGAATTCGGAAAGTCATGATATGAATTAAATGATTCTAACCTTTAACAAGAAACCGCAGTGGCGCAGTGGTTCAAGTGTTGTGTGTTAAGTTGTTGTTTGACCGGTTACTGACCCGGGTTCGAAACCCGGCAGAACCAAATTATTTTTATCTTCTTATTTTTGACAGTTTTTCAAAAACTAATTATATATTCCCATATAATAATTAATTATGTATCGTTTAAAATTATTTTAGGCATTTAATTCGCAACGAAATTTTTAACTGACTGTTCGGTTAATAAACAGAGCGGGTTTGGTAAAATCCGTTTTTGACGGATGTTACATGCAAGTCCCCATGTGTGCCGTACCTAGCGTTCTGTAAAGCATGCTTAAATGTATCAACAAAAAAGTTGGCGAGTTCATAGTTTTAGTTCAACGAAAAGTAAATTTAAATATGAAAGTTATAAAGGCATGTCATGCGTAGCTAACCCACTGTTAAGCAACTAAACTAGTGGTACCGAATACTGACAGTGTAAGTTTTTGTGACCCACATCAATGTCTATCGGCTTTGGTGCAAAGTAAGAGTTAAAAGTTCACGCCCG
Source organism: Scalesia atractyloides (assembly GCA_947069175.1). NCBI lineage: Eukaryota > Viridiplantae > Streptophyta > Magnoliopsida > Asterales > Asteraceae > Scalesia > Scalesia atractyloides. The sequence continues at coordinate 48,939,812 of CAMTDV010001633.1, read as the reverse complement.
ACTCCCGGCACGGTGTGAGGCTTATCAAACCTAATAGCGCTATCAACTAATACCCTGTTTGCCACCCGACAACTGATCGGTGTAAAGGTAGGGACTTTCAAGATAGAGGTCGTTTAGTCCACTAGAGAAATGAAATTAAACTAACGTATTCAAGTAGTGGTATTCCTTCCGGGAATATATCTGGTCCCAAACTAGGGACAATGTAGTCCCAGACCAGGGATACATGCTTTTAGAGAAGTAGTGAAAACTCACCTTAGCTTTGCTCGGTTATAGTAAGTAGCTAGGGGAAAGTTATGGGTCAAACATGTCCTGATATATTTACCATGTTGTTGTTAGTTACGTTATTAGGATATCACAACTTGGTTTCACATAGGTTTTTACAACGCATGTACACACTTTAAATCTGTTTTCATGTTTAACACTTTATTATCATGCAATTATTCTACAGCAAGGTTGTGACAAGTTTCATGCATACACGTATACCACGTAGTCACGCATACATGTTCTATGCCATTTATTCAAGATACACATTAGTAGAACACTTTCAAAACCAAATAAACAAACTTTCAAAAGCTAACCCAAAGTTTCAACGATTTCAGCTTACCATCAGTTTTTAAGCCGGTTTGTAAATTTTATTTACCATATCAAATGGGCCAGAAAAATTATAAAAATTTTATGAGACGTGCCAATTAGTCTAAAACATTTTGTGTAGTTCTCTTGGGTCCTGTATACTTATGAAAAAGTTTGTGAAAAATTATATTCTACACAAAGGTCAAAACTATACTTTCTAATGACAGCTTACCTTTTAATTTATAGAAAAATCCATGTTGCTCCGATTTGCAAAATTCCAGCTGCAATGTCCCTCTAACTCCCATGGATAGCTACTGTAATAATCTTAAGTTTTAAATCTAAATATTAACCTAGTTATGACCCTTGGCACGAGCCCTATTTTCTTGCACAAAAATTCAGCTTTGACCTTTGATTTCGTTTTAAACTTTTGACTAACAAAAAGTCGTCAGTTTGAAAGGAAATTCTTTGAACTTGACTTTAGACCCAAAAACTACTCAGTTTCATTACTTTTTGGCCGAGATATGGCCTATACAAGTAGACACAAAATTCTGATAAGAAACTATTTATTCACTGCAGTTAACATAAACGTATATAAGGTCATCATTATCACAATTTCGACTATTCTAGCATGCATAAATTCTTGTGATTCGATTTTAACACGCATCTTATCAAAAATATTACTTCCATGCAAAACCCTAATATAATACATAGGAACCAACAATCACAATCAACTTACAATACAATACAATTAAGAGTGAGAAAGATACCTAGAGAGAGAGAGAGCCAAAAGATGAAGAAGGGCTGATGTATGAGTGTCGTCTGAGTAATAGAGAGCCGAGAGTGATATGGAGAAGTCATAAGGTTCATGTACGGGTTTAGGGTTTGGGATTGTTTTGTCTAATATTTTTTTTGATTGATAAATACACCTTTATTCCACAAAGTTTCTTAATCACAAACTTGCAAAGAAACTTACAGTTTTCTAGTTTGTTATTTGGTATATTTAGTCCCCAAGTTTCTAAACCTTGAAACTTGCATAGAGAGTTAACCAATTAACTTTGGTGCATGTACAAGACTAGTCCCACCAGTTTGTATTAGTTTCGTACGTTATAATTTACATGTGTGACACAATGCATGAACGAATCTTCTATAAAACACAAAGATTTAACTGAGAAAAGTTAACGGTGTTAACCTGAAAGTGTGGGTTATCACATACCCGGTGGTGGATGGCGTGCAGGATGGAGCCAAAGCGGTACATGCGTACCTGGTGGTAGCTGGCGTGCAGAATTGGGGCCAAACGACGCACGCGTACTGGGTGTTAGCTGGCATGCAAGATTAAGCCAAAACGGTTGATAGGGACATCTGTAGAGGATAAGGTGTCATCATCGGGGGTAAAGTCTTGACTGATATGACAGGGTGATGACGCATGTCGAATCACCATGCTTGTCGGCTAATGCAAGCGCGTGGAGGTCACTTACCCTGAATTGGTGTTGTTTCAGTTTTCTCGCCTGATGTGTCAGCTTCCGGTTGATTACTTTTCCCCACTTGCAGGCATAGTTACCCATCGCATTATATGCAATGGGTATAAGTAAGCGATTCCAAACCCTAGTTATGGACCATTTTCGATTCTATCTCCACTTTCTCTCTAATAATCCTTCGAGGATCATCAAGGTTTCTTCAAGTCTTCTTCTTTCTTGTGTGCCTCGTTCTTATGTTATCATGTCTACCTCATCTAGACCGAGAGATCTACGAAAGGCAAGAAATCCAAAGAACCGTTAACGGCGACACAAGCACTTATCAACTGGCGTGAAGATGAATTTCTACAACTGTGTCGTAATTTCCAGTTTCCAGTGAACTGGGATGCGACCTTTCCTCCACCAGGAAGCAGTGCCGCTGACACTCCGGTTGGGTACATCAATCTATACGCGACACTCTTTAAGAAAGGAAACTTTCGTTTGCCAATGACAAAGTTCACTGGGGGGATCTTAACTCACTATGGAATTCACACATCTCAGGCTAGCCCTGTCGATATTTCTCGCATTACTCATTTCCAATTCATATGTAGGGCCCAGAACCTGGTGTCTACGTTTGGGATGTTTAATGTGTTCTACTATGTCGTTGTAAACGCTGGATTCTACTCATTTAATGCATGTGGGGGCTATTGCCTTGTGGTAGGGACCCCCTTAAGAGTTTGCAGGACGAGGAACACAAGTTCTTTTAATTTGTCGACGCATGCTTCCGATAGAGATGTAGTTTAGGAGGCCTAAATAAAATGTTCTGAATGAGAAGATGGTCACACACAAGGGGATGCCTGATATGAAGCTTTAACTACTCGTTTGACGCCGATGTGGCAGCTTGAGGAAGAGGCTTTGGTGGTTGCTGGAATTCGTATGTTTTGGGCACCTTGAAATTCAAGATAAGCTCCTGTGTATGGTTAAGAAGGCGAATGTAAACTTATTTTTGTGCTTATCTATTGATTTTTCTGCCATATGTTAATAACGTGTTGTTATTCTTGCAGAGTATGGCTTGATAAATGTTCTCGATGACTCTGTTGGCGGGGAACAAACTGTGAAGTCGTTTTCTGAAAATGAGGTTCCATGGTTGGACCAAATACGAGATTATTTTCATCACCCTTCAGAAAAGAGTTTAGCTTCTTTCGCACATGTGCGCACCTCTCCACCCTTGTGAAACCCAAAACTGTTGTTGCTCTAATTAGAGAAGAGATTACTACTCTCTCTTGTGAGGAGTCAGTTGCTTCATCTGGTGGACTTATTCATATATTCTACTCGACCCATGCTGGTGTTGGTGGGGACCGACCTAGTCGGTCTTGCGTGCATGTTGACATGTAGAAGAAAAGAGCTATCGAATCGGCACTGGACTAGCATGCTCGTCCGTCACTTGCGGTTAAAGTCCAAAATGTTTTACAACAACAACCGGAGTCAGGGTCTAGTAAGCACTTTCCTATCAGGAAGTATATTGATTATGTTGTTGTCTCGGACACGCTTTGAGGGTGGCTTTGGGGATGACCATGAAACTATTACAAAAATCCTTGAGAAGAAGAGAAAAAGGTTGGAGGAAACCAAACGTAAGCTTGATTCAGAGGCTGTGTTACAAGTGTTGGAGAAAAAGAGGAGGTTGTTAAGGCAAACTGGAGGTTCTGCTCCTTCAGAGGGAGAGGTTGATCTGTAGATTTTTGAACCAAAGAAAGTGAAGAACAAACTTGATGCCATATTTACAGATTCAGCACAGAAGAAGAATACTGGTGAATCTATATGGTTCTCTGATCACTTAGTGACCCTCTTTTGTTAAATGTAAATTTATGTCCAGCTACATGTAGGATCTGTTGGTACTCGGTATAGAACACACCAGAATATTACCATTAAATGCTCCACTCCTGTTGACGCTAAATCACTTGAGGTGGAGGTACATGAGTCATATACTGGTGAGCAGCTTCCACTGTTACCGCCTTCCCCGATTGAAAGTACCGCCGAGGTTATCAAGATAGAGGTAAGAAGGTGTTGTAGACTGCTAAGCCATAGGTTGCAAGAGTTGAGAAACCAGTGATAGAGATGGGAGTTGAAACTGGCGCATATCCATGCAAATAAGATAAGTGACTGAATGGATCGAGTCCAGTGAAGGGACCCTCCAACGGAAAGCAATTTACACAAGACGTGCACCGTACAGGGGCGGGGGGTCGCAACTAGTCGGCTGGCTGTGGAGCTGGTAGTTCTACCACTGGTGAGGTTGGTCAATACTATGTGGAGCATAATCCTGATTGTGATGAACTTCCCCACCAACCCAACTGGACGCTGACCCAGGGTTCTCGTTTTGACAACCTGGATAACTATCATGAATTCTATGCGACCTCCATTCCGCCATCGAAGAGATTGTATCAGAAAAACTAGAAAAACTGGAATTGTTTGAAACTTTTTGATTCCCATGTGGAGACCCTTGTCAACACTTATCTACTAGCCAAAAGATCACCTGTGAATGGAAAAATATGGGAGAGGAGACGCCAAACTTTACTGAGGAGAAATAAGCATTTCTGTAGTTTTGGGATAAGTTTAATGCAGAGAGTAAAGGCTTTAATTGGTGGGTAACAGATGTTGTGAAGAAGTTGGAAGAAGCGCATGACTTGAATACTCAACACCAAAAGGATTGGACTCCATCATGTAATAAGTCCAATCATGTACTGAAGGTTGCGCAGGATGAAGTTGTGAGGTTGAAAGGTGTGAGTGAGAAGAATGAGCATGAAGTCAAACGTTTGGAGGGAATTATTGAAAAGAAAAATACTGAATTAATTTCCCTACAAGAGCGCGTGAAAGAGTTAGAAGCCCAAGCCAAGAAAAAGGACTTTCAAGTCAAGAAACTTCAAGCTGAGCATGATGAGTCGTCACCCGAGTTGTTGATCTAGAAGAGCGTATTGACAAATTGACAACTTTGCTCAAGAACTTGGTGTTGATTGCAAATGGTTTATAATCCGCGGGGTTCTTGTGGTTAGTGTCTTTGTATGTTTCGAACCATGTCGACTATTCGAGCTACTTTTTTCATAGCTTGCGGCTTAGTTAATAACTTTAGTTGAGCTAACAACTTACATGTTTGATTTTGCCCAAGCGAAGTATGACAATGGGTGCCAGGAAGGTTTTGTAGAGGGAAAGTCGTTTGTGCTTGAAAAGATCTTAGACGATCACTTTGAGCTGCACATGTAAGACGGTGCCACCTGTTTTAAAGATAAGCGATAAGAGTTTGACAACCTTGAGTTCGGGATTCTAAAGGCCATTGAAAAACTATCAAAGAAAGGGGTAGTTGTGGACACTCTACGCGCAATGTTGGATGATGTGGAGGCGGAAACGGTGCTGGCAGAAGGTGCAAATGGCGCTTGACGGTGTCCATGCTCCTGAATGACAAGTATCTCAAACCGGTCTGTGAGCCGTGGATAGGACGACATCCTTGTAACAATGTTAGGGTCACAAACAAGTTCCATTTGGTTTGTTAAATAAGTTCTACAAACAAGCTCTACCCCATGATGTTTGATGGGTGATCACACCTATGGGTGTAAAGACAATATCCTGTAACCTTCCTTCTTGGTTGGAGGGCAGGTAGACTCGTCTTTATGACGATGCCCACATCCCCATTGTCTCTATTGACCTTGGGGATATGAACATGTTGCCGACTTACGAGTCGTGCATGTTTTGCTAATGTTAATATAATTAGAATGTTTGCCCTAAATTGTTATGCTACAATATTTGTGTGTATCCAACCACTTTGTGCGTGTATCACAAATGAAGTTTGGCTCAAGGTCATGTGGGAACATCCTGTGATCTGAGACTTCAATCATAATGGAAATTCAAGTTTTTATATATGCATGTTACATTTATACTTAATTTTTATTCAATCAATCAACACATACGCATTTATACACGAAACTGAGACTTGAAATACTATTTAAATGTCAACCATGCATGCATCATACTTATACCATACAAGTTTATGGCATAAAATAACCTAAAAATAAAGTGTAAGGGCTGAAAGGAAACTAAACCAGAAGTTCTGGAAAACGTACCCCGTCGCGCCATGCAACGGGAGAGTTTTTGCCTGTCGCGAGGTGCGACAAGCATCAATCCCTAGCACGTTGTTCCCAGCACGCGGGTTGGTCACATTTCTCCACCCTTTTCACCCCACAATCACCTCCTAATTCTTTTTTAACTGAAACCCTAGTTCCATATTATAAATAGGTGCCCCCACAACTCCTCAATCCTTTACATACCTCAACCTACACTCAAATTCTCTAAATCTTCAAGAATTCTTCAAGATAGGCAGATTATACCAAGTCTCAAACAGTAAGTTTTGAGCATCTTTTCTTCATTTTCTTCATGTTTCTTGCTCAATCCTTACTTGGATAACCTCTAGGGATGTTACCCAATGTTTAGAAAGGTAAACAAAGGTGGTACATCACCACATTTGAGGTCCAAAGTCGGATTTAGATTCTGTTTTTGTAAAACTTCTATCTCCTACAACTTTTACTTATCTTTCTTGGATGAACATGAACCAAACCTAGTCCCCAACTAATCTACATGTTGAGGGGCTTGAGTTGGGTGTTCCTACAGAATGTTTGAGGTTCAAACACCTCCTACTCAATCAAATTAAGTCACCAAACAACTTTCAAGAAAACAAAGTGAACAAATTACACCAAGTCTTCAAACACTATCCATGTTTGAAATGCCCTAGTCTAGTTTAACTCACTTGGTTGTCTTGGTGAATTAGAAGATTTATTTTCTTGTTCTTAGATTCGAGACCATCCGAATCATCCTTGTGATGGTTTTGTGCATTGGTGAATTCACAAGGTTAAAGGATTGTCATCCTACCTTTACATGACATTCTTTGACAAACCTAACTTTGGATATCACTTATACATATGGATTATCTATCGAAACCGAACTATGGCATCAACCAAAAGATGGTTGAATGTCATGTGTTATGGTGAATGCAATCTTGGCCTAAGATTCCTCAAATATGGATTCTCATGGGTGATTTGGTGCTCGAGAAAACACAACGAACATAGTGCCTATATGAGTGTTTTAGACAAGATGTAATTTCTTACACATACATACTTCCATACTATTATAATACCCTAACCTAACTCATTACCAAACTCCATAACACACACACCTTTGTTTCCCCCATTGTAGGGTAACTTCAGTGTCCAAATCCTCAAGCTCATCAACTCACGTTTGTGAAAGCTTTGCAAAGCGTGAGTATACTCGAATCCCATTTTTTTGGTTTATTCACTCTTTGGGTTGTATGTAACATGTATAAAATAATCAAACACACTCATGCACACAATCAAACATATGTAATCACTCAATCTACCAAACATGTTATTTGTTATGCTTAGATTATACATGCTAGCTATTCAATCATGCAACTACTTGTCATTAACTTTGCTAGCCTACCTTATAGCGCTATAGGATTAGCACACCGCCCGTTTTCGTGGTCTATGTTAAGTATTCAGTCGTAAACGGTCTTGTTCGCTTGTTGACAATATTACGCTCATGGAATCTTTCGTTTGACACTTAGGTTATGCATGCTAGTGTGTAATTTAACTTAGTTTATGAATTGCCATGTTGGACTTGAGAACCTTTTATACGTATGCTATATACACCAAACCTATATGCTCGCAAACCTTTTGTGTTGACATATACTTTAATACATGTTGCAGGAAACGTATGATGATGTTCAAAGAAATCTACTTAGGGTAGATTAACTAGAAACACACTTAAATTCTATGTTTAATATTTATTTTCGTTTGTTATGTTCAAGAAAAAATTTTGTATTTTTTCCTTTCAAGACAATGTATTTCCGTATAGTATGAAATAAAATATTGTTGTTTAAATTATTGTCACTTTTAACATGTTATGAAGTCTCGAGCAATCTAGTTTCATCTCGCTCCGATGATTCCGCCTCTAGTTAGGGAGTGACTCTTTTCTCCTTCATAATAGCTGGGCTGAGAGTGTTTCCAAGTCGAATTTCTACCTCTCTTGCCACGTTGCCCCTACTATGAGAGGTTATTGCCTTTCAGTGACTCTTTCAGCCAATAAGTTTTCTCTCAGTTTGAGCGAACACCTTCGACGCTGACATGATTTTATCCTAATCTTTGGGTATCCCTTCTCAGCCGGGGATTGTTCGAATGAGGTCGTCACCGTGCACCGCCTTGTGAAGTGAGCACGCATCAAGTCTTCACTCACATCGCCTATTTACTGGCTTCTTTGTTAAACCTTGCGATGAAGTCTTCAATATCTTCATTATCTCGCCGCCATATGTTCATGACGTCGGTGGTGTCTCTAATGTGGCGTCGTTGTTGGCTAAAATGTTGTAAAAATTTTGCTTGCAAGTCGGTAAAATATTTTATCTTTCCAACGGGCAGATTGTTAAACCATGCGCATGCTGCGCCATTGAGGGTTTGGACAAAAAGATGGCACCGGACGGGGTATGTCCGCAGCTGACGACACCTGCGCTGGTGAACAGGTGGATGTGGCCGTTTGGGGCTGATAGACGACTAAATTTCCTAACATTAGGCGGGAGCTTCGCCTTTTTGCAGCGGGGCTAAGGCAATGTCTGCCAGGAACTGAGATTCTTCAGCAGCTGCAGCCGGCTTGTAGACCAGACTTTAGTCGTGTTCAGCAGCTGTATTATACACTACGCGAGGATGCAGTTTGTATGACCATTGGTTGGCTTGTATTCAGTTGAATACAATGAGTTGTCTCCCTCTCGGTATGTAGGACCAGACACCCCCGTATACATATCCTTGTCATCGTGGATGATACGGCGGGGACCTAGGCGGTTGTGTGTGACAGTTGACACTTCGGGCCAATATTCGTACAAGCCTTAAAAATATTTTCGATTAGAATTTTTTTTTGTTAGACTTAAAATAACTAATTAGGTCGTTAGAAGCATAGAAAAGTTGTACTTTTATATGTTATGCATTTGGTGATTTTTAGAAATTACTTGTTCGCACACACAAGTTAACCCTGTAAGCATGAACGTTGGTGATAACTAACCAAAATGCTATGTTAACATTTCACAAGTTGTACCATTTCATGCATAATATATATTATGGTAAGGATCATAAACAAGACATAAGATTTGTACGAAGTGTACGCGACCGAGGAGGATGAGTGTCATTTTCTTAAGGGCAATTTAGTGATTCCTCACTTAAACAACTTTCCCCCTGATTTTCAAACGGCTATAACTCTTTGATACGTTAATATTTTTTTAAGTTACACCGTATTAACGAGAATTGCATTCTCTTTTAATTCGAGCATCCCATTATTATAGTTTTCTTAATTTTTTTACAGGATTTTGAATACCCGTTAGTTTATTACGTGATTTTAAATACACAACACACGACTACGTGATTTTGAATACCTATTACGTGATTACACATTCAGCATAAACCATTACGTGATTACGTATTCAGTATAAATCCATTACGTGATTACACATTCAATATGATTTGTTATAACTAATGTTATTACAATTATGTTTATTACGTAATTACACATTCAATAATAAGAACTTAATTGTTTATGCTTTTATTACGTCATTAATCTCTAATATACGGCATTATGTGGTTATTATAGGTTTATTTGGCTATTTTTTTGTATATAATTTGTCCTTAATACGTGATTGAAAATATTTTGGTATTTCATATGAAATATTATGAATACATGTTTTTTATACATAACCACTCAGTGTGGTATCATATAAAATATTATAATGAAATCACGTAATCACAAATGAGTATTCAAAATCACGTAGTCACATAATAATACATAGTCAGCTATTGTTACGTAATTACGTAATCACTTATTGGGGTTTCACATAATATAATGAAATCACATAATCACGTAGTCATGCTGGGTTTTCAAATCACGTAATGGGTATTCAAAATCATGTAATTTATTTTTTAAGAAAACTATAACAATAGACTGCTCGAATTAAAGAGGATGTAATGCTCGTTAATATCTTTTTAAAAAAATATTAGCGTATGAAAAAGTTATAGCCGTTTGAAAATCAAAGGGGGAAAGAGTTTAAGTGGGAAATGACCAGAATACCCTTTTGCTATTTGTTTCTTCAGTTGTTTGAATCCTATATTTACGAAAAATACCACTGGATTACTTTGTGCCGTTGATCTTGGAAGACCCTTCTCTTGTATAGAAGCTAGCCTCTATATATTCTTATACAATTCATTCAATTATTTATTGATTTTAACATGTATTTACTTGTATAGATATGTTGGGTCATATTAAGATGCGATGAATACATACTTATACATACACATACATGACATATGTATTATACATAGATATGAACTCATTTAATCTTTATGTTTTAACACACGACCACGCCTTATAAAGATTGGTGGTTTATGTCGTATATGTATTTTAAATAGATACACGCACTACCCATACATTGTATATTTTCAGTTTTTGTGGATTATTTTATAAAACCAAAAATCACTAGTAACCTCTCTCGTTTCATATTTAATTTTTATTCTGAAAGCTCGATTTTCAAGTACGAAACGAAAGTGACTCGGTACCGTATAAACTTGTACTTATACGATACACACATATAAATATATATATATAAATATATATATATACACACACAAGCACTTTATTGTTATTGTTTCATTTTGCTAATAGACCTTGATATTCACACACCCCAAACCTTATTTCCACACCTTAAAACGTCCCGCTTTGGCCAAAGCGGGGTGCTTTGGAGTAAAGTCAACAGACAAGGACTGAGTCTGTCAGTTCTTGTCTGTTGACGTGATACCATAGCGCCCCGCTTTGGCCAAAAAGCTCCCCTGTGAACAGTAAAGTTAATAATTTTGAAGTTTTCCCGCCGGCTAAGGAGTTCCGGCGAACATTCCGGACAAGGGGAAAGTTAGAGAAGATGAACAGATAAAGACAACTACTTAAAATGAATTGTTTATTGTATTTTTTTGTATCTTTATAAATATACAGAACTCCACTAAAAAGCAGAGAAAAGACAAGACACTATTCTGAAAACTCTGACCCATGTGCCATCTTTTCATTCCTAAAGTCAAACTTCAATGCACTAATAATATTATTAAATGCACATCTCATTTTGTCATTTTCTGACCAAAAAGACCCGTTTTGGTCAACGCGGGGCGCTTTGATACCAGGTCAACACACAAGGACCGAAAGACTTAGTTCTTGTCTGTTGACTTTATACCAAAGCGACTCGTTTTGACCAAAACGGCCCGCTTTAACCAAAGCGGAGCATGTCTTGTCTATTCCACATAAAGGTATATATACAAGACAAACTCCGAACAAGACATTGTCCGGAGACAAAACCTAAACCTGGACTCCATAACATATTGGAAGACCAGACAAACATACATATCAAAAACCCAGACAAACTTTCCTTATACTAAACTCTATCACCAAACTCTATGGATAAACTATATGGAGTAAACTCTAGGAGAAAACCCTACGGAGTAAACTCTATGAGGTAAACTCTATGGAGAAAACCCTATGGAGTAAACCCTTACAAAACATTTACATAAAAGACCATAAACAAGTAGAAGGCCGTCCAGGTTTAGGTTTTGTCCGGAGACAAAACCTAAACCTGGACTCCATAACATATTGGAAGACCAGACAAACATACATATCAAAAACCCAGACAAACTTTCCTTATACTAAACTCTATCACCAAACTCTATGGATAAACTATATGGAGTAAACTCTAGGAGAAAACCCTATGGAGTAAACTCTATGAGGTAAACTCTATGGAGAAAACCCTATGGAGTAAACCCTTACAAAACATTTACATAAAAGACCATAAACAAGTAGAAGGCCTGCACTTATCACCCATAGTGCATTAACAAACTCCCCCTTGATCAGTGCATGGTCTTCATGTGGTCTTGAAATCTTCATCCTTGCTTGGAGTATTCACTTCATGCCCATACTTTCCTCTTCACACGGAATTGAACAACCTTTATGAACTGAACAGCTAACTCGCGATCTTCTTTAAGGTACTGTAAGGGCAGACGACGAAGTTTCTTCAAATGCTCTTCTTTCAGATTCACCAGCCAAACCGGATCAAGAATCCTCACAATCTCTTTTGTTGAATCCTTCCGAGTGATTACAGCCTCTCCAGTTTTTCCATCTAGATACCAATAACCTGTAATAAAACTGGAACCAAGATCCGGAACTACAAAATTTCTTTAAACAAAACCCGGAATTTCTTATCCATATATTAAATCAAAACAATTTTTCACCTTTAACCCTAAGTTCATAGTAAGCTCTTCATTTTTACCCTTGAACTACAAAAGATTTCACAATTGGTTTCTTTTTAACTCACCACACTTTTCTGACGAATATAACTAAGCACACACGTTAAATAATGCATACATATGTATAAACTTGTATTTAAAATACATATACATACATAATACTTGGTTTTTAAGATCTAACAACATGATCTTGTTTATTTTAACGAAACAACCATGAAAAATGCATAAAGCACCAACACATGAACTTTGCAAACGAAGTTCAATTAACTCAAATCTTTTATGAAAGGTTTATGCTAAACATACCGGTTTTACAAAACACACGTGTATTCTTGAAACGTGTGTGAGTTTCATGACTAGTGACGGGATTGTACTAGTTACAACGGGATTGGTTGTCCTGCATACGAATAAAGGGACTGGTTTGTCCTGCTTACGAACAACGGGACTGGGTTGTCCTGCATACAATTACTAGGACTGGTTTGTCCTCGCTACAATTACGAGGACTGGATTATCCTCGCTTCAATTATAAGGACTGGATTGTCCTCTACTCAACCGTAAGAGCCATAGGGTTCTTAAAACTGTACACTGAAGTCCTCACTACATATCAAAACTATAATCACCTGCTAGTTTACCGTCTTGAGTAAATGGTTAGGCGAGGCACTCTCTAGCACGAGGTGGGTTATAGGCTCATGCGGGCATGTTGTCCTTGTCGTACGTGGACATTGACGGTTAAATAAGTTTTACAAATACAGAGTTTTCAAATGACATGCCGAGGAAAATGGCTTTATTACGTTTTCTCAACAATATTTAAACCGGTTACCAAAAAAAAGATTTATATTAAATCTTTTTCAAACAAACTATGAACTCACCAACTTTATGTTGATTTTTCGCATGTTCTTTCTCGGGTTACACTTTCAAACTATGGCACCATTGAAATAGGAGAACCCATGGGGATTCAAGTACTAGCGGGCGTTCACTTTTTTGAAGTCTTAGCATTATATACTTCCGTTGTGCAATGAAGATACTAGTCAGATCACGCCTAACTCTGATTTTACATGGGCAACCCATCAGGGGCAAAGTGTATAATATTGGTGGTGAGAAGGGCAGAATGTTACAAATGGTATCAGAGCCAAGGCCGGCCTGGTCGTGCTAGGTCCCGCGAGGACGCTGGACCTCTTAAGGGGGTGGATTGTGAGATACCACATAAGTTGTGAAGGGGAACAAAGGCTTCCTTATAAGGGGATGGATACCTTCACCATCATAAAGCGTTTTAAAACCGTGAGGGGCAAGCGTTGAGGGCACGCTGGCTGCCAAAGCGGACAATATATTGGTGCGGTTATGCTGTGCTATTACATTGTGGACAAGAGTTCTCTTGTGCAAGTGCCCCTACCGCACGTCATCATGTCTACCTGTGTTGATTCGCGTATCGCATGTAGTGTAAGGCTGACAATAGATATCTGTATAAGACACGATTAGACCTGTTTACTAAAAAAGTACACAACGTGATTTTTCACCTTTTTAAAAATAAATATAATTATGAGGTTAGGACCCATCATTTCTTCATCTTGCTACATAAAACATAAAACTGTTTTACAGACATGAGATATGAAGTAGTTAAACGAGTTGAATTAATGTTTAATACTTGTGTTATACGCGTCGTCAGAGACCTGTTAAACCTGATAAGACACGATTTGCCAGCCCTAATGTAGTGCTAACATCATAGAAAGACTCGTCATGATGGTGCTGGTTTCCCCCTGCCCATGCGCGGTCGCGTGGATGAGAGGTGTAGTCCAGAATTCTTGGAGTTGGATGCGTAATCGGGGTTTGTTGCATGATTGTATGCGCTTGCGCGCATAGCTGTGCATAAACCGCATTAAGTGCAGCTTGAGACTTCATGTACCAGGAGGCAGGGGTTTCCCCTCTGGAAGTAACGAGGCTAGTTGAGCGAAAGGACCCACATTTTGTGCAGTTGGGTAGTGTGCTGATTGGTCCGCGCAACACTCCTGTGTGCATGTGTGATCTCAAATTCCGAAAAATTTTCGTTAGTGTACCCGTCAACATGGGGGATTTTGATGTGCGCGTTGTTCGCCCCCGGCGCATGCTGAGAGTTTGAACCGAAGTTTGGAAACTGAATACCTTGATCAGCCATGTGATCAAATCGTAAAGGAAAGTAAATGATGATAAGTAGTAGAAAAAATCAGTGGGCCCCATGGTGGGTGCCAATGAAAAAACACTAAGCCTAAACCGTCGGGTTTATCCTTATGGGCTTGGTCTTGTCAAGAAGGTTAATCCTTTCCTTTCCTCGAATAGTAGTTGTGACGATAATAATTGTTAATCCTGCAAAATGAACAACACCGTGAAGCTCATTACAAGGAGGAGGGGTGGGGGTTCCCCTTGTAACCACCCTCTAGCGTGAGAACAAATATTCATTTAGATATAATAGCAAGTATGTGTTAAGAGTAAGAGAGTGAGAGAGTTGATCCTTGAACCTGGAGGTGAAAGTCTGTATTTATAGCCAAAGGTAGGAGGAGAAGATTGTGGGTTGATGGGCCTTGGCCAACTGTCGCCTTCAGAGAATATACATTCAGTCTCCTCTGGCAGGATTGTTAGTGCTTGCAGAGATATCGATGACGTGGCGCAATGTGATTAAGCCTATACCATTGTTCGAATGTACTTTCTGTTCGAACCTTCATCAATTGTTTGTGTAGCGACCCTGGCGACGTCTGGTTGGTGCCACGTAGTCGTCCTTTGGCACTTGTTTTCCCTTACACGATTCCTTCATCGAGGGTGGG
The DNA here is from genome assembly GCA_947069175.1 of Scalesia atractyloides. Lineage (NCBI taxonomy): Eukaryota > Viridiplantae > Streptophyta > Magnoliopsida > Asterales > Asteraceae > Scalesia > Scalesia atractyloides. Next base: position 48,924,632 of record CAMTDV010001633.1, on the reverse strand, counting down.
GGGGTTGTACAATTCTCAGGACTGCTAAGAGTTGATTGGCTGCATGGAGCTACCTAGTGTACTACCTATCTCTTATGTGAGCAATCGTTGTATGTATATAAGATGCAGAGTAATCCTCATGCCAGCTGAGTTTTGTAGTTATGTTTTTGATATGATCCAATGTGTGCATGGACATACACGATGTTCAGGACCATACCCTTACATGAACTTTCTCAATTTATACAACCTCATGGAAATGTTTTTCTCTATGTAACAATGAGTTTTCAAAAAAAACTTTAATAATGTTCCAAATATTAAATCACGTGAAATAAAATCAATCAAAGTATTCCCCGTTTTAGATGTGGGTGGGTTTAACTAACAATTTTTTTCTTTTACAATTCATAAAGATTTAAATCAAATTAAATCATAAAGAGAAGCAACATACTCTAAGACCACACGGTATGGACGTAAAAACCAGTATGATTGTCTCTCTATGTCGTGCACACCGACCCCCCAATGGCATGGAAGACGGGGTGGGTTGAGAGGTGGTGACTTTTTCCACCGGCATGGAGGCAATATGTGTGTTGATGTGGCGTATTTTTATTCGGCGTGGGTTATAGCCGTCGGGTGTCAAAGATGAGTTTTTAAAATTAAAAAAATACTAATTAAATAAATAACATCCCCTATGTAAACAACCCTCTTCTTCGATTTTTATACAAACACTCACAATTCATCCAAACTTCCACTTCAAAAATCGGAAAAATGCCAACGCCATGGAGCGAAAAAGAAGATAAAAATCCGAAAAAATGTCAACGCCGTGGAGCGAAGAAGAAGATATCGCATTGTGCGAGTCGTGGGTCGAAGCGCTTAGCCACCACATGCCACGTAATTCGCTCGAGTAGTCCGTTTTGGGGGACAATTTTCCAACACTTTTGGGAGTGACACCACCCGAACCGTGGATGCGTTTTTTTCTCGTTTTAGGACTATCCGTTTTGATAGTGAAAGATTCGAGATACTGCACAACGCGGTGGAAAATGTGGGTGGGGACCTTGCGGAAGACGGCATCATACAAGTCGCCCTCATCAACTTCAGGCACGACCACAACCGTGAATTCAAATACGTTTTGGCATGACAGATAATTAGTTTTTTTTAAATGTTTACTTTTTGGTTTTACTTTAATTATGTTTAATTATTAGTGTTATTTGTTTAATTACTATCAATGTTTTTTTAAAATTAAATAGATTTTATGTAATTTTTAAATATAAATTAACAATAAAAAAATTGTGCCACATGTCGAATAACGTCACAATTCTACGCCCTGCTTTAAAATCCGGTTTTTACATCTTATCGGATTTGACTAAAAACGGTTTAACTGGGTATATAGGACGGTTCAACAGGTTGGTTTGAACCGGTTTTTAAAACATTGCATCTCACACCATTTGTTTTTACACCACACCACTTTCTGAAGCATGATGACGTGTCGTCCATAATGCATAAGACCGTGGGGTATGGTGGGGTGGGGGTTGGGAGCATGGGCCGACACGTAGATTTGGAGGGGCACTCCCGGTCATGTGGACTAGCGAAGTGTATGGTGGGGCGTGGCTAGCCCGCATGGCTAGGCCACGTGGATAATTCAATTTTTTTAATTAAATTAAATACACCAAAGTTTAACAAACCTAATAATATTATTAAAACTTCGTTAATTACATAATCCTACAAGCGTAAAAAAACCTAGAGGGTAAGATAGATCTCGAAGAGGGCCAACTTGTCGAACGGCTTCCGTTCCTTGCCCTGGAACTCGATGTTGGCCACCGACACCCGGTCGTCGTGACTTAATTCCCCGGCTGGCACGCTATCGTAATACACTTTAAATCGGTCCGGCTTCGGTCGAAGCTCGCGCCACTTGTGTTGGCATGCGTTAAGGTTGTGCCGGTCGTTGCCTACGTTGTGTCGGTAGGTCGCGAAAGCTACCGGCCAGTATTTTGTCTCGGCGGGTTGGCGGGCCTTCATAACGTCAACGACGCTAGTTACGAGCGCTAGCTCTTCCTCGTTAATCCAAGAAGCCATGTGATTTGTTGAGTTGGGTGTAGACAGTGTGGAATAGCGATGAGTCCAGGCGGTGTGCAGTAGCGATGAAGGCCAGCGGTTGGTTTTATAACCCTTTGGGACAGCCGTTTGGCCAATCCAAACGGTCAATATTTAAATTTCAAACCCGGTCAAACAACCGGTGTACCGCTTAGTCTGGCCAGCCATTGAGGAACTGCCACCTCAGCTCGCTAGCCCAGCCCAACGCCCGGCCTGAATCCCACGCCCCAACGGGCCACGCTGAAACCCAAACCCCCGAGGTGGTGCCTTGGGCGTTTCCCCCAACCCACGCGCAAACTCCGCCCATACCCATAGCCTAAGGTTCATTATTTTGATGCCCCTCCATACACGTTTACGTGTGGCAGTAATATAGTATGCTAGGTGAGAGTGAACCACTAGCCGTAGTTGTAGAATAATAAAATATAATGAAATCCAAACACCAATTTCTCGCTTAACTTGCTTTCGGTTTTTCCCCACCGGAAAATCTCATTTGTTCATATTCGGGCGATGATTTATCCTGAGACCACCAATTGCATCTACGACTACGGATTGATCGAAGATATTGTCGTACCTGACACCGTTCCTGTTTCTGGATTTAGCTGGCCCACCGGCACCTTCAACCCTAGGTATTGCAATGCTGTCTCGTTTTGCCGAATTCCAAAAGGTTAGGTTTGATGATAGTTTGTGTATTCCTATTTTATTGATGGTGGACAATCCCGTACTTTTGCATTTGGTAGGTGTAGAGCTTTAATGGCGTTGACTAAGAGTATCTTTGTTCCCAAGAGGTTACAGACACTGATTTTTTTAACATGGTTTATTAGCTAGTTAGCTAGTTTTATGTGTAGTTTGTAGATCTTTGTAACTAGTTAGACCATCCACCAAACGCCGGTTTGTCGAGGAGAGAGAAGACGGCGGTTGTGTGAGGGAGCCGTTTTTGGATCCAGACCCGCTATTGTAACTGTGATTTTTCTACTTATTTGCAGGTTCTGTTGTTACTTTTTCATAAACAAAAAGTTTACTGTCATTGCTGTACTTTGGTTCTAGTGCGGATCTTCATGGCTCAATTGTGGATTCAGATGAGTCTCGATCAACGAAGAGGTAAAATTATCTCTTCGTTATTAAATTAATGGATGGTTGGACGAGATTGACATGTTTTTGGTACGACAGGGGATGGTCTGAATCTTGCAGTGGTACAAGTAGCAAAGCATGTCGAGAGAAGTTGAGGAGGGATAAACTGAATGATAAGTATGATATCATTATCTGCTGCTGGCTATTTTATAATTCTACATCCATCTTGTATGTTTTGGTACTTACAGTACTTATGTCATGCGTTTAGGTTTGTTGAATTGGCATCACATTTTGATCCGGGGAGGCCCCCCTAAAACCGATAAAGCTGCTATTTTGGTTGACGCTGTCCGGTTGGTGGCTCAATTAAGAAAGGAAGCCCAGAAGCTGAAAGATCCCACTTCAGATCTTCAGAAGAAAATTAAGGAGTTTTTTTTTTTTTTATTATTGTCAAGAGGTGCAAAATTTTTAATTGGGTCAACCTAAAGCATGTTTTTTTCAACAAGTTACACGTTTTTTACTCATTTTAATTTTTTTGTCCAACATGATTACAAAATTGTTTTATTTCTACGATAATCGAACCTTTCGAACAGAATGATATAAGTAGGCTCTATACGTTAAGAATACGCTTGGCGCGTCGTTCAACCTATTTTCTTTTAAACTGTATTTTTATAATATACTTTTTACCCATATGATCTGTTAGAGATTAAACATTACATGAATTGGCCCATTTATGAGCCACTTGTATCTTTCAATTTGGAGAACTTAAGAAGACATGTAGTGGTTTTTGATTCTTTGAGCAGGCTGAGAAAAACGAACTTCGTGATGAGAAGCAAAGGTTGAAGATGGAGAAAGAGAAACTTGAGCAACAAGTAAACTCAATGAACCTGCAAGCTACTTCCATGACTCCTCCACCTGCTGGGTATGCGCAAGGCCAAGTGGGGAACAAGTTGGTGCCAGCCATCAGTTACCCAGGAATGAGAATGGCCATGTGGCAGTTCATGCCACCTGCTGCGGTCGACACCTCACAGGATCATGTGCTACACCCACCGGTTGCTTAATTCAGCAATCGGTGCTTGTGCATTTATCTATGACTGTGTTAGGTTTACGCTTGTGTAACTATGGTCAAACTTGTTATATATTATCCATGTTATACTTGTGGTATCTCTATGAAGTTAAACCAACTGTTAATGTGCATCGCGGCAATTCATGACTGCTAGTGAAATACTTGACCTGTTATTTTTAGTTTTCGAACTCGCACTCTTTAACTGTTTAATGATATGTCTCATATAATAAAAAAGACATGTTTGACCGGAATACTTGGACCTTTCTAAGATGTGATTGTCATTACTACAATAATAACGGTCTTTGAATATGAAGGACGTAGGAGGTTGTATGTATTATTTGGACGATTTTAAACGCATTTGTTCTCCTTTCAGTTTAAATTTTGATTAGTCCATCAAAATAGAACATAAGTAGAGGTCTAGAACCCACCCATATGTAAGTGAAAAAGTAGTCATACTACCAACATTATGGGCAAAAGTCATACTACCAACATCAAGGGTAGCGAGGAATCACCTTCCATGGTGAGAAAGGAAGGATGAACGGCAAAAACGTTGTCATTTGTAAGCATAGAATTCCAATAATGAAGGGAGCGTCTTGTTCTGGTTTCAGTGTATTTCAAGCACTAATTTACCAACACATACAAGGATCACGACAGATTCATTCGGTTACCAAACACGGGCATATAATCACTCACCACTGGTGTAGCAACTTTTGTCCACCTACCATCAGCAAATCCATGGTCAACTGGCAAAATTCAATACATGAAATGAATCTCGCGTAGCTGTTTTCCACGTGGTGTGAATGACCATGATACATGAGTTTTCCTGTATAATGCATGTGGTTTAGACACCGAGTGTTACTAAATCCATTACTCATCTTAGTGGGCACACATTAATTCGGATCTTCTCCCATGTAAATATGCAAAACATTCAAGTCTTGTGCTACAAATACATCTACATAGGATGATAACTTTTGGATGTTAACATGTTCAATATAATAAATAGGTGGTTAGTGCTTACTTGGATGTGTAATTACAGCAAGTCTAGCTTATGATACAAAGAATATGTTATGAAATGCTCGGTAGTTCCAATATAACTTTATTTAATGTTGTTCGTATGCTTCGAAATCCCAGATGGTTTGACAATCGCCACTGACCTTGAAAGATAAGAATACGATGGAGAAGGAGAGCAATTGTTTGGAAGGTGGTCACTTTTTCTTGCATCATGCCCACCGAGCCCCCGCGCCACGCTGTGGCAATGTTCCAGGCCCGCACCCAGCTGATGTGCCACCAACAACTCCCCCTTTGAGCCCATAACACATAGCCTAGTAGTAGAACCCTAGATCTTATGAGAAGGGACACCTTTTCATCAATTCCTAGATACCATTATGTCGGAACGTATCCTCTACAAGAAGCAAATGTGCAAAAGGTGTATTAATAGTTTTGATCGTTCCACCCGAGATTTCTGTAATTGGATTAGTAGTAATATGAAATGAATGTAACAAGAAAATAGTGATGAGTATGTCACCTTCCCGGATCCCTTTAAAGGAAAAAAAAAAAGAAAAAAACAAATGGACATCAATAAAGTATGAAATGAACATCTAGCTATAAAGAGTCACTTGCTATCAACTATAACTCTACACAGTATCCCACCGCCAGATGGGGCCATCTTCACAGCAGCCGAGTATTGTGCTGAAACATACAACGGTTTCAAAACATCGATCGATAATACAAGATGAAGCATCTCGATTTTTTTACATTCATTTTAAACACTGATTAAACCATTTTATTTATAAGATTATTAATTGTATATCTACTTAATTATATTGAAAGCTAATTATTTAATCAACTATAAATGAATAACAACATAACTTAAAACATACTAAATATGGTAGAGGTCTCAATGAGTTTGTTTTAATAAATAAACAAACAAAATTTACTTTTTAATTCGAATATTCAATATATATGTGAACTATCAAACTTAGCGTGATGAATAGTGTTACACCAAAAAGTATACCGTTTCCGAATCTTGGTAAGAGATGGTTTACACCAAACTTTACATCTTAGAGGTGGCAAAAGTATACCGTTTCCGAATCTTGGTAAGAGATGGTTTACACCAAACTTTACATCTTAGAGGTGGCAAAATGGGCATGTAAGAAGGTTGACCCATTTGACCCGTTCTTTTATAGCTAATGTTTTTCATTTTGCCCCTTTAACCAGTTCAAATCGCTAACCCTAACATTATAAATAAAATAAAAAGTGCCAGTTGTCTTTACCTTCCATCAAACGACATAGCAGTTTGCCTGATGGGAAATTTGGATTGAGCATGAGATAACCTGACAAACAAAGTGTGTAATCAAATAAATCGGTTTCACACAAATATATTAAAATGTAAACATACCTTGCAATTAGAGAAGGCGGGCTGGTCTGCAAATCCCATACATAGATTTTCCCTTCCCTGTTCCCTGGATACATAATGCCAATATCAACATATTTCGTCCATTTTTATATACTTTTTGAACAACTAATGTATTAAATTAAATTAAATTCAAAAATGCTACAGAAACTATATGGCTGCAATAATAATCTGGAATATAATGCTTTAAGAGATTGTATACATTTAAAAGAAACTTTTAGCTACTTTTGACCATTTGACCTGTATGAATTGGTAAAACAGGTCATCAAATACTATCTACGATCGGTTTGTTGATCATTTCAGAATCATGATAAGAGATTTCAGATTTAAAATGCGGGAATATAAACAAGAGCTCTGTTTGATTATATCAACAAACATTTATGTAACTTTTCAAAAAAAAAATAACCCTTTCGACGTTGCACAACAGCCATTACTTTACGTTCAGCTAGCACTAAAAAGGCTACTCCTAGTAGAAGTGGTAGAATCATTCCAAGTATTTCAGCAAAACATTTATGTAGTAGTTCAGTACCTACTACCCGGTATCATACCTATAGCTGCTGCCTTGTAATGAAAGTCACAGGAAAGCTTCATAAACCAAATGTCACAATCGGGGACCGGATATTTCTGAAGGATATCTAACGTGGCCTGAAAAATTTATTAGCCTTTTAATCACCAGTTATTTATTAATTTAAGCAAATAGGAAGTTATTGGTTGAGTATGTTTATCATAGGGTGGAGATCAAGTATCTGGGGGGTTTTAGTGTAATGTTGGTGTTTGATGATATGAGTTGTTTAGTTTTTTCAAAGAAGCAGAAGAGGCGTGGAAAGGTTGGTTCGAGGATCTTCTGCAATGGGAAGGGCATTCGTTCGATTATGAGCGTATTGCATGGTTGAAGATACATGGTGTGCCGGTTCATTTATTCTCTAATCTGCTGTTTAACGTTATTGGTTCGAAGTTTGGTACGGTAATTCAAGAGGCGCAGGTGGACGAGTCTATTGGAGACTTATCATATACATGTATAGGAATTCTCTGTCAAAAATCGGATAGGCTGAATGAACATATGGAGATCTTGTGGAATGATTCAAGGTTTAAGGTGTGGATTGAGGAAGAGACTGATGAGTGGATACCGGATTGTCTAGTTATGCTTGACGATGTGTTGCCTAATTCCTGTTCAGAAAACTTGCAGCCGGAATGGAAGGTGTTACTTATATTATTGATAAGCAGAACGCTATGATTACCGATGCTGAGCGAGATGCCGAGGTTGATACGGGGACGGGTGAGGAACCGGAGCTGCTTAATAATACTATAGGTGAAGGAAACAAAGGTGATGTACCATTGGACTGTGAGGAATGACGTACCGAGGAAGTTTTTTAAGAAAAAAGGAGATAGAAGGGGTGGTAGAAATAAGTCGAGCTCTCCGCAAGGACAAGAAAGGCCCTGTAAGAGACCTAGAAGTGATGCGGATCCGTTCGACCTTGATAGGTTTAATGGGATTGTTTCTTCGGGGGTTAACATGGTGGAATCACCTGAAAGGGATTTAGGCTCTCAACAAAACTTTTGTACTCCAGATTTGAATGCGAAGATTGGGTTCGAGGTGGGTCATCAGGAGGTTAGTAGACCTTGTGACGATAATGTTGTAAACGATATTCAGGTAGCAATTAACTTGGAGTTAGCACCAGAGGAAGCTCTTCATGTTAATGAGGTGGGTATAGAGTCTAATAATGAGCCAAATCCTATGGGGAGTCAAAAGAATGATGCGTTAGAAATGGAATCGGATCATACAATTGCATTAGGAGAAGCTTTGGGCGCAACTAACATCGGAGATTTCAAAGAACAGGTAACAAGTTTGATTGGTAAAGAAGGCTTTCAAATGGGGAATCTATGAATTTTGTTTCTTTAAACATACGTGGTTTGGGCGTGAGGGGTAAGGCGAATTGGTTTAAGGGTATTAAAAAAGAACAGGATGTAGGATTTGTTTTGTTACAGGAGACCTTATACAATGATGTTTCGGAATCGATGTTGGAACCGTATTGGGGGAATGGTGAGTTTGGGTTTGAATATGTGGATCCGGTGGGAAAGTCAGGTGGGATTGTAAGTATATGGGATAAGAGGATCTTCGACTTATCAGATGTCGTCAAGAATAGGAATTTTATGTTGGTTTCGGGTGAGATTAAAAGGTTGGGAATTGTCTGTAACATCGTTAATGTTTATGCTCCTCAGCGCGATGTTGAGAAACGTCAATTATGGAGTGATATTTCTTCCTTGATATGTTCTAGAGATGGCTTATGGGTGGTTGGGGGTGATTTTAACTCGGTCAGAAATGCAGAAGAAAGAAGGAACTCGTTTTTTAATTCTTCGGCTGCAAGGGATTTCAATGATTTTATTGAGAAAGCGGGTTTACATGAGCTGAGTTTAAAAGGAAGCAAGTTCACTTATGTGGCAAGTAATAAACTCAGCCGTTTTGATAGATTCTTGGTGTGTTGCGATTTTTTCAATAGATGTCCACAACGGAATATAGAGTTCTTCCTAAAGGTAGACCGGACCATTGCCCATTACTTTTAAAGACGATGGATTGTAACTATGGTCCGAAACCATTCCGTTTTTTTAACTCTTGGTTGGAACGTAAGGATTTCGAGTTGGTGGTGGAAAAAGTGTGCGTCGAATCTGTTTTTAGTGGTAGTCCAGATGTGGGTTTGATGACGAAGTTTAAGCGGTTACGCAACTCTATTAATATTTGGAAGGGTGAATTGAAAGGAAAAGAGTTAAGAGGAAGAAAAATTGTTGAGAGAGGAAATTGATCAGTTAACAAAAGTGTTGGAAGAGAGGGTTTTTCGGAAGAGGAGGCGTGGATTTGGGAGGAGTGTAAAGCTAGAGTTAGAGATATTGAGGATTTTAATTACAGGGACTTACGTCAGAAGGCGAGATATAGGTGGGCAATGTATGGGGATGATAATACCAGGTTCTTCCACGGGCTTATTAATAAAAGAAATGCGAGTAATAGTATTACGGGTTTAATGATTAATAGAACTTGGGAAACTAAGCCATCGCTAGTTAAGAAGGAAGTGTTTCAATTTTTTAGAAGAAAATTTGTAGAGGACATGAGAAGAAGGCCGAAACTTAAGTGTCATGGGTTGAAATCTTTATCTGAAAACGAGGCGGAGATGCTTGTGGCTCATTTCTTAGAGGCGGAAGTGAAGAAAGCGGTGTTCGGGTGCGGAGATGATAAAGCTCCGGCCCCGGATGGTTTTAATTTTAAATTTATTAAACGCTTTTGGAGATTTTTTTCAAGAAATTATGCAGAATTTTTATGAGAGCGGGAAGATTAGTTCGGGAGTGGGTTCATCGTTTATCACTCTGATTCCGAAGAATAAAGCTCCTACAAGCTTGAGTGAGTATAGGTTGATAACTCTAATTGGGGTCGTTAGCAAAGTCATTTCTAAGATTTTGGCTAACCATATGAAGATGGTCATGCGGAAAATCACGACTGAGACGCAATCTGCCTTTCTAGCAGGTAGATTTATTCTTGATGGTCCTTTGGTCCTTAATGAGGTTACGTCATGGGCAAAGCGTACAGGAAAAAAAATCTTTTTGTTTCAGATTGATTTTGAAAAAGCTTATGATAATGTGAATTGGGAGTTTCTGTTAGATATATTGCAGCAAATGGGTTTTCCCTTGACTTGGTGCAAATGGATTCGGGGTATTCTATCGTCGGCGAGATCCTTAGTCTTGGTTAATGGTTCCCCGACATTTGAATTTGATTGTGAGAAGGGGATTCGTCAAGGCGACCCAATATCGCTTTTTTATTCTTAATTGTCATGGAGGCTTTTTCGAGTTTATTCAAAAAAGCTACCGAGATTGGGGTGTTCGATGGGATTCAATTACCAAATGAAGGACTGAAATTAAACCATCTTTTATATGCCGATGACGCTATGATTTTAGGGGAATGGTCCACGTTTAACTTCAATAATGTTAAACGAATTTTGAGAATATTTTACTTATGCTCCGTTTGAAAATTAATATTAATAAATCTACGGTATACGGGATTGGGGTAGAAGAGCATGAAGTCTTAAGTATGGCGTCGGTTTTCGGGTGTAGGTCGGGTAAGATTCCTTTTGTTTATTTAGGAATCAAAGTTGGAGCAAATATGAATCGGATAGTTAACTAGCATCCGGTGTTGGACATGATTCGGGCTCGATTATCAAAATGGAAGGCCCAAGTGTTGTCTATTGGAGGTAGAGTTACTCTAATAAAATCGGTGCTTCAAAGCTTACCGAATTATTATTTTTCATTGTATAAAGCTCCAAAGAAGATTATTTCGGTCCTAGAAATGTTGATTAAGAATTTTTTGTGGGGAGGATCTAGTGAGGTGAAGAAGTTGCACTGGGTTGCTTAGGATAAGGTGGCGATTCCGAAGGGTAAAGGCAGTTTGGGTCTAAATCGTCTTGAAGATTGTAATGATGCTCTTATTCTCAAGTGGTTGTGGAGATATCGATAAGAAATTGGTACGTTTTGGAAAAAAATTATTGATTCCATTCACTCAAATGCTAGAAAGTGGGAGGCTTTTCCGGTTATTATTAGTGGTGGGGGAGTTTGGTCAAGACTTGTGAATCTTGGCAATAAAACAAAGGTGGAGGGTACGCAGTTTAATTCGTTGATTAGCAGCAAGGTTGGTAATGGTTCTGTGACACGATTCTGGATAAATCCTTGGTTATGTGATATGCCTTTGAAGGTGAATTACCCAAGCTTATTTAGACTAGAAGGAGAGAAGTTTTGCAAAGTGGCAGATCGAGTTCTTAAAGCAGGAGGAGCTAGTGAATTTGCTTGGCAATGGAAAAAGATTCCTGATACAGAGGTGGAAACTATGGAATTGACGGCTTTGATTAATCAACTTTCAGGTATCACCCTATCGAAGAGTGCAGATACGTGGCGTTAGCAAGGCTCTCCGGACGGTTTCTCGGTGGCTGCTCTAAAGTCGTGGCTATCTAGCAGCCATAATAATTCTTTTATTGTCATTCTCGATTGGTGCAGGTGGATCCCCTGTAACATTTTCATATGGAGGGCTATTAATGAGAGGATCCCAACGAAGACCGCGTTGGTCAAGAGGAACGTTTACATGGCTAGTACAGTTTGTCAATTTTGTGAAGAAGGTGAAGAATCGGCGACTCACTTGTTTACAGGTTGCGGTTGGACGTGTGGTATTTGGCAGGCGGTTACAAGATGGTGTGGTATCCCGGATATTTTAGCATTTGACAATAACGACTTGGTAGAGGCGTTCAAGAGTTGTGGTCGTGCACCGGTATACAAAGAGGCGATTCAAGGTATTATTATCATTACTTGTTAGCGTATATGGGAGGCTCGGAATGAATTGATATTTGGAGGTAAAGAAGCAAAAATGGCGGAGATAATCTCGGATGTAAAGGCGTTTGGTTTTTTATGGTATAAGCATAGGCATAAGGATAATTATTGTGATTGGGAATCATGGTGTAAATTCATCTTGATGTAATGGTTTTTTGGGGCTGCTTGTTCTCCGCCTTGGAGTCGAGCTTCCCGTTTTTTTAATGAAGTTTAATTTTCAATATATATATATATATATATATAGACACACACACATACATATATAAGTATATGTGGTAGCCAAATGAAAAATACTAAACCTCTCCTGGAGACTGTTCTTTAATCTTTGGCTCCTACAGTATGAACTCGTTATTAACACTCTGAAACAGTGAAATGAAGATAAATTATATAACAGGGTTTTCGGTTCTGACCATAGATTTCTTTCATTTATTTAAAATTTGAAATTTTGTATATATATATGTGTAAATTATATTTTTTCATCCTTTATGTTTGTAGTGGTTTGCAATGGATGACCTTTAACTTCAATAATTACAACTACAGTCCTTTATTTGAAAAACTCATTACACATTAGGTCCTTTAGCACTAATCCAATTAAATTTTTCTGTTAACTTAGGTCACATAAGGGTAATTTAGTCTTTTAACTTTATTCTTTTTTTAAGAAATAAAACAAAAAGAATTTAGCCACCACCAACCACCATTGTATTTCCCCACTGCCACAGCCACCACCGCCTAAAACCCCAACCTACGGCGACCACCACCACAATCACCATCTCCGCAACCATCACCACACCCACTTCGCAGCCACCGCACTCCCTCCACCAAAATTAAAATTCGTCTCCACCAGAAACGCAAAATCACCACCAGATCTCTCCTCTTCTTTGTCAATTTCGGTTTGTTTTTCCGGCCACTCAGTCCATCAAGAAGTAAACAACATGCCCCAACCACTAACACTCAATTAGAGCCGCCATTTTCTCTCATCTCTCTAACAAAAACCCTAACTTTACCCCAACCACTGGCACTCAATCACAGCTGCCATTTTACTCTGCCGAAAAATCAAATGTCGACAAAGACCAGAGATTTGTTGCCGTAGACACTGGCTTCATCTCTATTGGCTGATCACAACAGATTTGTGGCTAAACTCCATCGGAAAATCCCCACACAAAACCCATCTTCATCAGGCGGTGGCGGCAGCAAGTTCTTGCAGTGCATACCGACTGCATGTTTTGTTATTTTTGTTTCTTATCGATTAGATCTGAATCTGACTTGCCTCTCCTTGCAACAACCCCCAAACCCTAGAACTTGGTGGTGGTCCGGGGTTTCCAGCGTGGTGGTTTCTGGCAGTGGAGGTGGCACTTATGGTTGCTGGAGGCCAGCAGAGATGAATATTTGGTAGTGGCTGCACTTGGTTTTCTAATTTCTTGACTTTGATTATGATATGCAGAAGAAGCAAAATGATATGATTTTATGAGTGGGATCCTGCGCAAAGTGTGTTTTTCCTAGAAAGTCTAGGAAGCGATCTGGGCCATCCGATGAGTGTGTTTAATGGTTGAGATCATCTTGGTGGAATTTTGGTAATATGTGTATCTTAAAAATAGGATTATTTAATTAATTAGGGTAGATGTGTCATTTAAGTTGTTTTAAATAAGGAAATAACTACCAATTTTTAAAACCCACCTCCAAAAAAGTCATAATTTTTTTTTCTCTCTCTAATCCCTCACATTTGAAACACCAAATCAAACAAAAAATAACGATAAATCAGATCTAGATGTGTTCATGGTAGTGTGTTTAAAGCGATAAAACAGAATGTGACGAACTAGTGACTGACTGCTAAAACACAATGTGACGAACTAATGACTGACTGATAAAACACAATGTGACGGACTAGTGACTGACTGTTAAAACACAACATCAAGAATGCCAAAATCATATCAACTAGTGATGAAATAGTAACTGGAACCAGTAACTGCTAAAACACATTGTGATGAAACCAATAACTGATAAAACACAACATCAAGAATGCCAAAACACATCAACCAGTAACTGATAAAACACAACGTGAGCCAGTAACTGATAAAACACAACATCAAGAATGCCAAAAATAATATCAACCAGTAACTGATAAAACACATTGTGATGAAACAGTAACTGAAACCATTAACTGCTAGAACACATTGTGATAAACCCAGTAACTGATAAAACACAACGTGAAGAAATTGTTAAAGATTTGAACTTCGTAATTTAAAGTAACTGCCCTTTTGGAATCGTAATTATTTGAAATTATCAAAGAGATATACGTTTCCACAAATATCTGGATAATTAGTTTTAGGATATATAATATTCCAAAATTAAATAATAATCAAATTACCATCATGCCCTTTTGAATAAAAAAACTAAAAGCCACATGTCACCTCCCTATTGCTTCATAGACTTTCTAGGAAACTTAGGCTTTCTAGCCAACTCCCACTCATGATTTTATATATGTTTTTTAGTTTTTGTTTTTTTTTAAGTTAGATTTTGATATGCAAAATGATATGATTTATCTATGTTTTTTAGTTTTTTTTTTATTAAGTTAGTATTTGATTTATTTATAATTTATAAATATACTTTCAAATAAAAGAATATGGAAAATGACTGAAATACCCCCATGTGCCTTACACATGATGAGACTTAACTGATAATTTTAACCAGGTTAGTGCTAAAGGACCTAACGTGTGATGAGTCTTACAAATAAAGGAATGTGACAGTAATTATTGAAGTTAAAGGCCATCTATTACAAACTGCTACAAACATAAAGGACGAAAAATGTAATTTACCATATATATATATATATATATATATATATATATATCACATCATATCATATATGCATTCATGATAGCCTAGCAGATTGTCAAATATTAGCATGACATATGGCACGCTCGTTTTCTGGAAGGCAAAGAACGAGAATATAATAGACTAACAAGAGGACTAAGACCATATACCACAAATAAAGATAAATTAAGACCTTGGTTTTAAGAGCGCTAGGCGCTCCGACGCGTTTTGGTCCAAAAAGCCGAGGTAAAGGCTTCATGTACGCAGGACATTGCTATGTGTGCAATCAAATAAGTAAACCATTTATAATTTCTGCATCCCTTTGGTTATGTTTTATATATTCACCTCCTACAAACCTTAAATTTGACATGTTTTGAACCAGATGTGCAAGAGGCACCACCTCAAGTCCCTGGGGGGTTTTTCGATCACCTCACGCTGAGGTGGGCTTCTTAAAACCAGTGTTAAGTAGAAGTGTAAACGACCCAAGCTACTCATGAGCTACTCGAGATTGGCTCACTAAACAAGCCCAAGCCTTAACAAAAGTCTGTTTCCCGAGCTTTAGTTTTTAAGCTCGAGTAAGCTTGTCTAAACCAGCCTATTGTTTAAGTTTTTTATTTAATGTATTAAATATATATTTACATGATAATAATTATTATAGATAAACTTAAAATAAAAATAACTAAATATTATATATTATGTTATATAGGAACATTATAATTAAAAACATTCATAACAAAATATCCAAACGTATAAAAAGAAATTAACAAGTAATAAACATGATGAGCTCGTGCTCAAGTACATTAAGTAAAACATGCAAAACTCAAGATTATACGAGCTCAGCCTCAACTCACCCTAGTGTTAAGCAAAGCAAACACAACCTCAATTAGGACTTCAATACTGTTAGTTGTAAATAGTTGAAAGACCTAGTTGTTAACTAGAGGTCCCTACATGCAATTATAGAGTCCTTGCATGCAATTATAGATGTCCTTGTATGCAATTATAGGTGTATCCATATGTAATTAGTTATTTCTTTTTGGTCCCTCTTCCTCCTGTAAATAGAGGGTTCCTTGTTTTGTTTTTCACACACTTTATTAATACAAATTCAGATTTCACTTTCATACTATTTACAAATACGATGAAAAGACGCATATGATGCGATATTTGAAAAAGAAGTTTCGGATATCCGGGTACAGTCAAGCCTCCACTAATAACAAAATCTTTATATGAGCCATGTACCTTAGATAGTATGAAATCACCAAGCCACCTATTGCAGTCAACATAATTTGTATGGATTGAAGCAATCAATACCTGAACATATTGAGTTCAACTTACAATAGGAACAAATGTCCGTTTGAGAATAAGGTAAACTACATTAATACAAATAAATATAGAAACAGTTCTAACCGGGAACTGCACACATTTTGTGGGAAACGCTGAAGGAAGTCCCTCCCAAGTAAAAGACCTCTCAACATGCTTCCTAAACTCTGCATGAAGCTCAATGGCAATATAAGAAAACGTTTCTTAAGGTTGAAATCATCACTTTTGAAGTCAAATATTATTTTTAATTTGATACAACAGCATTTCTATAGATGTAACACTGTTCATAGGTTTTACATAGTTATTACCTTTAAAAAAAATAAATGTAAAAGATCACATCAACTAATCAGGTTAAACATGTTCAAAGTTGCCTGCAGTCTATTGCTAATGCATAAAACATCATAAACTATTTTATACAGATATTAAGGTTATGACTGTATAACACATTTTTTTCATAATCATAATTAACTCAATAGCTATTTATAAAGATCGGCAAGAGATATGTGTGGGTTGACCTGGCTGGTCGGTTTCAATCCGTACTAACAATAGCCTGTTTCGACCCATTATCTTATCTGCCCGACCCATCCATCTTGCCATCTTTAACTAATAGCGACTAGAATTCCCGAATAAACAACAAACTGTACCTTTCATAGACCAGATCTTTACGGTGCCATCCATACCACAACTGGCGATACGATATACATCTGAAGGATGGAAATCCTGAAAAAGAATAAATTAACCCGATTATACCTCGTTAATAGTATAATATATTAAAAAGATTGGCAAAACATTGAAAAAGTTTTAAGCTTTAATTGAATAGGGAATGATATTAGAAGGTCTCATTGCAGTTATAACACTAACCACACTTAACACTTCATTGCGGTGACCACCTGCACCAGCGAATATCAAAATGCATATTCCAGTTTGTACATTCCACAAGCGAACAGATTCGTCCTATTAGAACCAAACATGTCAAGTTTTAAAAGCATAAAGTAAAAATATATTATGAGGCACGTGAATAATAAATTTGAAATGACGCTTACTTTGCTTGCAGAAAGTACTAGAGAAGGGTTTAGTGTTTGTGTTCTAACTTCATTTATCGAGTTCCCGTGACCAACCAAATTCTGCAGTATATATTCATTGTTAAGGGTGACAAATAGATATTTCAAGGTGGCCAAATGGACAGTCAAACTATAGAGAGTTAACCATATGATATTTTGAAAGAAACATAAAAAGTAAGAAATTAACCTTGTGTATATTCTCATTGCGAGTATCAATGACACGAATAATACAATTGATTCCTCCAGCTACCAGCAATGGTGTTCCGCCAGCATCAGATGCCCAACAAACAGTGTAGAAATATTCATCTTCCTGCTCTACAATGTACATGGAATCTAGGTTATGTTATCATTTATATTTCTCCCACTTAGAAAATAATACAAGTCATATCTACATAAAGTATTCGATCTTACATCATCGTCAATGTAGGACCGAAGTACATCAATTACGCCACCTTCAAGGCATTTGTATACAGTAACCTAAAAATATCAACAATATCCTCATTCAGTCAAACAGCAAATTGAGAATATACATGTGTGCGTATATATACAGGTTGAGTTTCGTTATAGAACACTAAATTATTGCGAGAAAAAAAAACCTAACTCGAATAATTTTTTTTGATTAATTCTTCATATTTTTTTAAATTTTGTACTCCTTACATACAAATGTGTATGTTACGTACCTAAAAAACCATCAGACAAATTTGTTCATACGTAATACTAATTCCTAACCATTTACCTACGTATGTAGGTAATAACCTACCCATGTGTAGATTAATTACCAGTATGAACAAACATTACAATTCAACAATTTTATCATATTAAAAAAAACTTTAAGATTGAACAAATGAATAATTTATATTGTTATGCATGTTCTCGCCATATCGCAAGTATATATATAGGGAGTGTGTGCACATAAAATAAATTCTTGAAACGTTTTGAACAAACATGTTACTTTTCAGATTCTGTAAATTCAATAGTTTTTTGAGAACATGACGAATCAGAACCCTAACTCACTCCCAGACGTACGTACGTTCTCATAGTATATATATATATATATATATATATATATATATATATATAGAAACAAAAACAGTCAGCAATTTCTTACGCGATTACTACTAACAGTGGCGAAGAAGTCGTAATAACTAGAGTTGACGAAGTTGAAAACGACAGCGTAAATGGGATGATCGGCTTCCGGTAGCCTGTTGGTGACTGTGTAAATCCTCTTTATGTAGGGAGTTAATGATCCGACGAGCGTTGATGGAATCGTTGTCATAGCAACCCGACGACTATTTCTGTTTGCGTCCTCCGTAAACCACCACCTGCTGCTCCAGATTGAACCCAGCGGCAAAAGGCAAATATCAGACCAAATGAAAAATAAAATGTGCTGATATATTTTACTTACAAATATATGTATATGGTGGTTGAAAAATAAATTAGTTTTTGGAGTTTTTCGTAAAAAGAGTTAAATTTTTTTCTTTCTAACCCTAAAGTTTCAATCCTTAACAATTTAAGTTTATAGTTTTATTCTTTGATAATTTAAACCTTTTGATTAGTTTGATTTTTTCACTTATAATTCAAACGTTTCTATGTTTTGCACTCCTTTGATTTTCTTTTACTTTTAACCTAAAGCTTTTCATCATTTGCAATTTAACCCCAACACTTTTTGACTTTCAACTTTGGTCACTTATACTTTTCATCTTTCGCAAGTTTTCCCTTTAACGTTTCGTTCTAAATTTTCCGAGTTAGCACACCGCAACGTGTGTGTGGGGTTCAACCTTTTTTCATCTATTTTTTCCCGTTTGATAGGCTTGTCGCAGCGCATCTATTTTTCTCCTGTTTGATAAGTTTGTTGCAACGCACAGGTCAGAGATCAACTTAGTTATTATGTAAGAAACATTTGACTTTCATCTAATATAACTAAAGAATCCCCGTTGCATTGCGACGGATAGTAATTTTAGTTTTTCAAAAAGTGAAAAAAATATGCTTCTTGGGCTTACCAAAATTAAATTTAAAAAACAACCATGCTGGATTGGGCTGGTTCAACCCACCGAGTTAAATAGTTGACTATAAAAAATCCAAGATTACATATTAAAATCCAAAGTTATATGAACATACTACATAACAATTAACAAAACTCCTACATCATTTATCATTATCATCATCATACTTATTAAATTCTATCAATAACAAAGCTAATGTAAGGTCTCAGGAGTGTAAGATGTAGACAATCTTGCCTCTACCTCGTTGGAATAGAGAGCCTGCTTCCAGTGAGACCCCCGACTCGATAGTAGTTTTGCATCAAGCCTTGGACATAAGGCACATAACACTCAACAATCGGGACAAATGCCGATTAGTCATTGTACCCTTTTGTCTTTCGACTATCAACGCCAAAACATGATGCATGATTAACCGCCTGCCGCTTTTAACGTGTTGGATCTAGTGGACCCCACAAAAGAACAGATGATTGGAAAGCCAAAATAATCTATAACCTCTGATTACAAATAATAGTGCTTTAAAGATCTGCTGGCAAAGACTCAACATTTGCTACTCTAAACTCTGCTCAAAGCCAATGTCTGTTTACAAGAACTGTTGAAGATAAACTCTGCTTAAAGCCAAAGGTCTACTAAAGAGAACCTCTGTTGGTGAAGACTAAAGACTATTGAAGCAAAGGTCCGCTGAAGACCAACAGAGGTTAAAGCTCTACAGAGGATAACTCAACATATAATATCAACAGAGTTTATTCTAGCAGATGTTAGAGTTTGTTAGACTGTTAGATGTTGATGTCTAGGTGACGTCAGCTTCGATGCTTCAGATGTTTTGTTTGTACTATAAAGAACAGTGTATGTACTGTTCTATTCATCACTTTCCTTCTTGACATTTTTGTACGAACAAATTTGAAGGGATCGGGCTGAGGAGGGAGTTGTAATTCTTCATGCATACGTAAATTTATGATTTATAAACACATCTTGATGAAAGCAATATCTTCATTGTTGTGATTCAAAAGTTTGTTATTCGCTGCATATTTCATCTTTGTTTATCTTCTTTCATTATTTCCATCTTAAACTTTCAAAACAATCAAACTCAGATCCTAACAATTGGCATCCGAGATTGGTCTATAAAATTCGATTTAAAAATCAATTTGATATAAACAAATATCGTTTGTTCGTTGAATAGATAACAGAGTAAAAGCTTATTTACGTTCAAAGTATTTTAAACAAAAACCTGTTTGTAAACAATCAAAAATGTCTCAAAATTCACAAGATCCACACAACACTGGTACTCTGTACAAACCTCCGATGCTTGTCAGATCGGAATATAACATCTGGCGACATCGGATGGGTCACATACTTGCTCAACAGAACATGGGTGTTTGGAATCGGTTATCTTTGGACCACATGTTCCAATGGTCGAGTGCTAAAGACCCCAAAGTTCAAGTACCAAAGAAGCTGAAAAACTACTCCGTGCAAGATTTTCTAGAAAATTGAGCTAGATGTAAAGGCATTTAGCATTGTTGCTCCGACTTTGCCGAATGATATCTATGCTGGCTTGTTGCATTGTAATAGTGCTAAGGAGTTGTGGGATGCTTTGGAAGAGCAGTTTGGTGGTACAGAGGAAGTTATCGAAAATAACAGAGAAGTTTTAAACCAACAGTATGAAACATTTTGTCACGTTAAATGAGAATCGTTAACTCAACAATTCGAGAGGTTTAGTTGTCTAATAAGTGAATTAAAACTGGTAAATGTTGATTTTCCAAATTCAACCTTGAATAGCCGATTTCTAAGATCACTACCAGATAAATGGGACACAATTACTTTCGTAATAAGAAACTCTGTTGGTTTCAAAGAGATGAGTTTGACTCAGCTTCATGGTAGCTCCTCACTTATGAGAGAGAGCTTAAGCAGAAAAAGAAGCTTCAAAAGTCAGGAAAAGTTGCTGATGACTATGCTTTTGGTAGTACAACACTTTTTGGTCAAGAGGAAACCTCTGGTGGAAGTAAGAATCAGGGTTGTGATCATTTTGTTGACATAACTTCTGATGGAGGATTTAATTCTGATTCTTACTCACCCAGTTATGCTTTTGCAGCAAATGGAGAAAATCAAGTTTCTGGAAACTTATCTTTTGAGTTAAATGATCTTCAACATTTTGATCCCACTGATTTGGAAGAAATGGACATCTTGCACCAACTTGCTTTGCTAATTGTAAGAACTAGCAAATTTTACAAAAGAACTGGCATAAAATTTCCAGGGTTGCATGGAAGGTTAAAAATAGGGTTGGATAAATAAAAAATCAAGTGTTCCAAGTGTAATAGGCTAGGTCACTTTGCAAGAGAGTGTAGGGGCCAAACAAATGGTCCAATTATCAAACATCCAAGTCCTAGACCTCAAAACACTGTCCATTATTCCTAATATACCCTGCTCCACACATGCAAAACACTGCTCACTTTGCACACCCTGCAACCACTGTTCTAGTACAATATGTTCGAACCATTGTTCCTCAGATACAATACGTTCAAGCCTCAGTTCCTCAGGTTCAAGTGCAACCTGCACCTCAAGCTATACAAACCTCTCCTCCAGCAGAGACCAGTCAACAGAGCTTTTTTACACAAGGCTTTGTTGATTGGAGTAGCTTACCTGATGAACGTATAGATGAAAATTTTGCTCTAGTTGCTAATGTTAAAAAGAAACATGATGATTTTTGCTTTATGGCACTAGAAATTTTTTTTGGAAGGGGTTGAATCTGAGGAAGTGGTGTCCAATTCTAATGTGATTTGTGATAATCCTATAACAGATGTTTTAAAAGAAAAGGTTGGTGAAGAAATAGTAAATTCTCTGTCAGACCCACGGGAATCCAGTGTTTATGAAGGAGAGTGTGATTGTGCCATGATGGTTGTGCTAAGGTATCACCTCAAGTCCTTAAAGACTTATGTTCTGACAAATGTATCATTGTTTTGCAAACCTTAAAGAGGTGAATGAAAACCTTAGAAACAAGATCTTAGATGATTAAGTTTAGTTTGAAAAACTTACTAAAGAGTTAAAATCAAAACTGTTTGAAAAAAGAAAATGAAATCAACAGTCTTAAACATGAATCAAGCATAACCAAGGATCAACTCCAAACAATGATAGAAAAATATCACAGTTGTAAAAAGGAGGTTGAATCTACCCAGATCACATGTAAAAAATGGGTAGAGTCTTGCAAAGGTTATGAGTTGATGTTAGAACAACAGATCAAAAGCAATGTGAAATTTGGCTTAGGTTTTCTAAAAAATGACAAAGTTTCCTAAAACACTGTTGTAAATGATCCTGGTTTGGTTGAAATAATTCCTACTAACATGGCTGGTAAGGAAATTAAAATCACAGGACCAAATGGAAAGAAAATTGTTTTGGAATAACCTGAAGGATCCTCAACTTTTGAGGAAATTGAAAAATACCAATTCAAACCATCATGGCCAGATGAATGTGATATTCTTGATAATTTTAAGCCAATGGATTTCACAACCACCGAAGGTGTGAAAGAACCCAAAGTAAAAATCATTCCCTTAAAAATCTTCCAGAAGATGTTACAACATCTGTTGGCAAAAAGTTTGAAAAGGGGAAGAAGATAGAAAAAATATCAAACTTGTTTTGTGACTTTTGTGAAAAGAAGAATCATGTTACTAAAAAATATTGTCTCTTAAAAGCATATGACATAAACAAGACAAGTGTGATCATTGTTGCACCTCATTGCACTATCTGTGGCCAAAAACATCATAAACTCAAGAGTGTTTATCTCAAAAATTTTGATGTCAAGAAAAATGAGTATAAATCAAAAGCACTTGAGAGTCCATGGGCTAGTACTCAAAAAGGAAAGTCTAAACAGAACTTTGTCCCAGTCCAAACATCTGTTACCAAACAAATGAATATAACCGTTGTTCCCAGAGAAGTTCAGGTAATAGATGCACCACTGGCAAACCAATTTCCAAGAGGATATGGCCAACCACCTTATCAAAGGGTACCACATGGTTATGAGGTCTACAAAAGACCCTCAAAACCAAGAGTAAATAAGCATGCTCATGGATACAACCACTTGATAGGAAATGGTTCATAGCAGATGTTTCAGAAATCTGTTTAAAACTCTGACCATTCTCCTGGACTTGAGGTTGGAATGTCTAGACCCCATCCAAAGCCATTTTGGCTTTGGACACTCACCAAAATTAATATGTTACTGATGTGCAGGGAGCTTTGTTGGTGCACAATGTCTATTGCCTACGTCTAGGATATGTCGATCATGTAATAGGGCTTTGCAGTGTTAGAATATTAAGTTTGTATGTATTCTGTATGCCTCGTACGGGTGACATGTCTCCCTCGTACGAGTGACACTTTGTCACTCGTACGGGGCACCACTCATGCGAGGCAGGCAACACCCTCCCTTGTGCGTTGCCTATAAATAGTGGAGGTTGGGTGTTGTGTTAGTAAGCTGTTTTTGTGAGATTGAGGCGAAGCCCTGTCCGTTTAGTGTCTGTATTTCTTACACGTTTATCAATACAAGAAGCAGTGACGTTTAAACAGTAGATCTGATTGTTTGTCAACTTTCTAACAATGAATTCCGCCTATGTTAGTTAAGTCAAGTCAGTCCAGTGCTCACGAAGTGGAGACGGTCCTCTCACAAGTGGTATCAGAGCCTTGAGGCCTGATTTGAGGACAAACAACAAGTTTCAGCCTTTGAAGATCAAGATTCAACCATTGAAGATATCTATTTCTACTAATTCTTGATACATCTTTCAGATCTAGATGATTTCATGGACGAATTGGACTAGGATTTTAGTATAACATGTTAAAATAAGTATTAGCAAACCCCTGAAACTTACAGATCTAAAATCAAACAAAATCATGTAGAAAATTGCAAAAAAAACGTCTTTCTAGTGACCTGAGCTACTTGTACAAGACGAAGGACAACTCGTACGAATAGCCACCGCACGAAGTCAAATTTTTTCTTAGAGGTGTTTTTAATCACTCGCTCATACGAATAGTCACTCGTACGAAGAGTGACTCACATGAAACCAAGTTTTCTTTAAAAAGGTAATTGTCTCCTCGCACGAGGCCTCGCTCGCACGAGGCACCTGACTCGCATGAGTCTTACATCCCTCGTATGAGGAATAGTATAAAGGTTTCTTGAAAACCATGTTCTGTCACATTACACCAAATCAGGTTTAAACAAGTTTTTAAAATCTCGTTAAAATGGAAGACGAGGAACTCATTAATGCTTTCGCCACATTAGCAGTTACTACTACCGCAGCACAAAACATGAACTTAGAGAACGAGATAGGGACGATCACGAAGCCTCCAAAGCTTATGAATCTGGAAGACTATGACAGTTGGAACGAGAGATTTACCAACTGGGTTCAGGCGAACCAATTCACTTGCTGGTTTGCAATTGAGTCTAAATATACCGCGCCTATCGGTGAAAATGGTCTTGAAAAGACGTTAGCCCAGCTCACTGATATTGAAAGAGAGAAGTTTATTAATGAAAAGAAGATGATGAATTTCCTTCACCAAGCGATAAAGGAAGATATCCTGGCTCTTTTACAGCATGAGGATGATGCTCAATCGTTATGGAATGCTTTATGTTTAAAGTCCCAAGGAAGTACCAACTTAGAAAGGGAAAGAAAGCGTTGCTGAACAAGGAATTCGACATTTTCAATCTAATCAAGGGAGAAACAATGAAAAGCTAATAGAGAGATATTGCCACTTGGTAGTCCAAATGAAGCGAATGGGAATTTTTAAGTTAAATGAAGAATTAGTGGATAAATTGGCTGATTCCCTACCTGAAGGTGAATGGTCTACGTATCTGACCATCCTAAAAAATGGTACAGAATAGAGTAACTTCACTCTACCAAGATTCATTGAAAGGCTTGAAGGGCATGAATTAGAAATGCAAAAAATGGCCAAGAGCAAAGGGGCACACATGCAACAGGATGTAAATTTATACAATAAAGGCGCTCGGTTGCAAATTGTCACACCCTCAATTTCCACTTGCGGAGTTTTACCGCGAGGCGTGTGAACAAACCAGAATCTGAAACACTAGTACGTCGAACGACTCTATATGATTGGATAATACGTTTTCAAAAATCATTTGTCGTAGATTTTATATTGTCTTGATTAGTTACCAATATTTAGCGGAAGCATTAGTTTTTAAAGTTGAGCGGAAGCATAAATAAGTAGTGAAGCGGGCGCCAACACAAACGCCAAAACAAATGAAAAACCCAAAACAATATTTGTAAATAAGACTCGATAAAAGATGTCTTGTTCAATGCATGTACGTGCACCTAGAGCTCCTAGCGTCCTGAGAAACATGTAAAGAAACAAGTGTCAACATTAAAGATGAGTGAGTTCACAGGTTTTCGTAAATTCGTTTGTTCGGTTATGAGTTTGTTTTCCCCCGTTATCCCTAACCCGGGATAACGATTCAGTTCCATTATTCCCATCCTGGAATAATAATGATGTTGTTTCCATTATTCCAAACCCGGAATAATAAGTTGTTGTTTCCATTATTCCAAACCGGATAAAGTTAGGGGCCGTGAACTCACCTTTTGTTGCTCGGTTAGTGTAGCAAAGAAGTCGTAAAGGATGGGACCGCTAATTGCGTCCTAACAAACCAATTGATTTCATGTCAGTGTGTGAACACACCAATACAAATTCTACACTTAATTTACGCACAAAGTGATACACACGAACAACATATCTAACACCCAAACATGCATGCAAGTATACTCATGTGAACCTAGTGATCAAAACAACTTATCATGAACATAACCCAATCCATGCAACAATTTGGTGCACACAATCACAAGTTATCAAATTTCAGCTTAACACTCATAATTCAGCTGTTTTCTAAGATTTTTATAAAATAGTTCCAACGTTCCAAAAATTCCAATATTTTTACAGCAGGTGCCATTTATACTGTAGAAATTTATATAAATTTTCCAAGTCCTAAATCTTTACCATTTAACCATAAATATTAATATACTAGGCTGCAGTCAGATTTATCGCTCTCTGACTGCAGTCCACGGAAGAATTTATTTAAAAATCACTGATCGTCCAATTAACAAAATTCCAGTTGGAGTTGCCCGGAAATTTCCATACCTAGTTTCTGTACAAAATTCATGACTCAACTCCCTACTGATTTTAAAATCCAACTCGATAAACAACTAACAAAATTTCAGGATTTTCACAGCTTTAGTTACTGAACTTATTTGGCCCTTTAAAAATATCAAACGACTTCAGAAAATTATGAGTCCAGCGCCCTTAGATTCGTTATTCAAATCTCTACGTTCTAGACATCAGAAAATCCGTTTTTCGACAACTAATGACCGAGTTACAGCCAGATGAAGTCGGCTGTAACTATTACTCAGCAAACTGTTTCAGCATATTGTTACCATAAACTCGCATAAACCGTTCCTATGATTAACCTAGGCGATCAAGAACCGATTTCTAATCATAGATCAATACCAATGTCACATCCATGCAACCCTAATTCATACCTCTAGTTTTTATAAACAAAACATAGCCTATGATTTCAGATTTTTAAACAAACATCCAACTCTTAATCTAGCATTAACAATCCGACACAACACAATCAAAACACATGTATCCGAATATTATCTTGTAGCATATGACAAATTCTAATCTTTTAATGACAAGGTAAACGAACCGTGAGTAAGATAAGGGACCGGTGATCAAAGATTGCTTGCGACCGAGGATGAAGATGGCGAGGGCTGCTGCTGCGACCGGAAGAAAAGAAAAGGAAAAGCTGTTGCAACCGAGACTGAAAGGGACTGAAAGCAACAAGCTGTTAGCGACCGAGAAAGTGAACAAGGCTGATCAGATCGAGATGATGAAGGAAAGAAGCTGTTCGCGATCAAAAGGGACGAGAGTAAGGCTGCCGACGGCAGTTTTTCTTTTAGGGTTTTGTGTTGTGAATGAAGGCATGCATGTGAGTTTGTATATATAGGCGCAGAGAGAACAAGGTTACGGTTTGGTTTGAGCTCATGGCCGAGGAACTTGGGTTGGTTCGGTTTGGGTTTGATCTTGTGGCCGCATAGTTTGAGTTTAAGGTTTCCTAGAGTCACAAGGAGTTCGGTTTGTGTTTGATCTTGCGGCCGAATAGTTTGAGTTTAAGGTTTGGTTCGTGTCGCGGTTCGGTTCGGTTCGTGTACATATTTACCATAATTATTTTATAACTAAAACAATCACACAAACACACATCACGTATTCATTAACTCGTACACGTTTAATACTTAGCATATACTTTATTTGACAAGTATTGCGTTTAAGTTATCCTAAAAACCGGGATGTCACATTATCCCCATGTTGAAAGAATTTTCGTCCCGAAAATTGAGTAAACGCGGTTTAGAATGTAGCGTACATGTTTAGAGTGCCACGCACAAAGAGTTAGTTCGTTTATGATAGTATGCGAAGTTACAAGAAGTTCCCAAGTGCCATGCACAAAGATTCCCAAGTGCCATGCACAAGGACTTAGTTAACAATAGTACGCAAAAGTATGAGAAATTTCCAGGTTGTCACATCATCCCCATGTTGAAAGAATTTTCGTCCCAAAAATTTAGTTACTGGTATCGTTAGTTTGCTACTCAGTTGCGAAGAGGTGTGGGTATTTGCTTTTCATTTGGTCCTCTCTTTCCCACGTGAACTCCGGTCCACGCTTAGAGTCCCAACGAACCTTAACGATCGGAATCTTGCTGTGCCTTCGAGTCTTGATCTCACGATCCATGATCTCTATAGGCTGTTCCACAAAGTGCAGTTGTTCATCCACTTGAATCTCATCCAATGGAATAACTAGAGTTTCATCTGATAGACACTTCTTCAGATCTGACACGTGAAATACGTTGTGAACTCCACTGAGTTCGGCAGGAAGGTCTAATTGATAAGCTACGGGTCCAATACGTTCCAGAATTACAAACGGGCCTACGTACCGTGGGTTTAGTTTGCCCCGTTTTCCAAAGCGGATTACACCCTTCCAGGGTGACACCTTTAGTAGGACGCGGTCGCCTACTTGAAATTCGAGCGGTTTGCGTCGTTGATCAGCGTAGCTTTTCTGTCGATCCCGTGCCGCCGCCATGCGGTTTCTGATTTGTACAATCTTTTCAGTAGCCTCCAGTATTAACTCAGGGCCTGTGAGTTGACTGTCACCGACTTCTGCCCAACAGACCGGTGATCTACATTTACGACCGTATAATGCCTCAAACGGTGCTGCCGAAATACTCGTATGATAACTGTTGTTATATGAGAATTCCACTAAAGGCAGGTGGGTTTCCCAACTATTTCCAAAGTCTACTACGCATGCCTTAAGAATGTCTTCCAAGGTCTGTATGGTCCTTTCGCTTTGACCATCAGTCTGAGGGTGATAAGCTGTGCTCGTATCTAAGCGGGTTCCCAACGCTTTCTGAAGTGACCGCCAGAAGTTGGACGTGAAGCGAGCATCTCTGTCTGAGATGATAGATGTTGGCACTCCGTGCCGAGAAACTACTTCCTTAATGTAGATGCGAGTCAACTTCTCCATCTTATCTGTTTCTTTAATAGCTAGGAAGTGTGCGGACTTAGTTAAACGATCCACAATTACCCAGATGGTATCGCAACCACCCAAATTTCGCGGGAGTTTAGTGATGAAGTCCATCGAGATCTGATCCCATTTCCACACCGGGATCTCAGGTTGTTGGAGTAGCCCCGATGGCTTTTGATACTCCACCTTGACTTTTGCACAAGTCAAACATTTACTCACGTAGGTGGCTATATCGGCTTTCATGTTGGGCCACCAATACGCAGCTTTAAGGTCTTGATACATCTTATCCGAACCCGGATGGACAGAGTATCGGGATTTGTGAGCTTCATCCATGACTAGCTCTCTGAGGTTTTCGTAGAGAGGTACCCATATGCGATTCATGAAATACCGGGCTCCATTGGGTTTTACTTCCTAATCGCGTTCCATTTTTCACACCGATTCGGCCTTGATGTTTTCCTCCTTAACTGCTTCTAACTGGGCGTCGCGTATTTGTTCGGGTAGCCCCGAATGAATAGTGAGTTGTAATGCTCGTACACGACGAGGTTTCAAGTGTTCCTTCCTACTGAGGGCATCGGCTACCACGTTAGCTTTACCCGGGTGATACCGAATGGCACACTCATAATCGTTCAAGAGTTCGACCCAGCGACGCTGTCGCATGTTCAACTCCTTCTGATCAAAGATGTGTTGGAGGCTCTTGTGGTCCGTAAAGATTGTGCACTTCGTTCCATAGAGGTAGTGTCTCCAAATCTTAAGTGCAAACACTACTGCTCCCAATTCCAGGTCATGCGTCGTGTAGTTTTTCTCGTGAACCTTCAGTTGTCGCGACGCATACGTGATGACCTTATCACGTTGCATGAGTACGCATCCCAATCCCTGAATGGAAGCATCACAATATACTACAAAGTCTTCTGTCCCTTCCGGCAAGGACAGAATAGGTGCACTGCAAAGTTTCTGTTTCAGCAATTGAAATGCTGCTTCTTGCTTGTCACCCCAAGCATACTTGATGCCTTTCTGGGTGAGGGTAGTAAGCGGTTGTGCGATCTTTGAAAATCCCTCGATGAAACGTCTGTAGTAACCAGCCAATCCCAAAAATTGGCGGATCTCCGTCGGTGTCTTGGGTGCTTCCTAGTTTTTGATGGCTTCAATCTTGGCAGGGTCTACGTGGATACCCTTTTCATTCACTATATGCCCGAGAAACTGAACTTCCAGAATCCAGAAATCACACTTCGAAAGCTTGGCATATAGCTTTTCCTGTTGAAGTAATCCTAGCAGTGATCGTAGACGTTCAGCATGTTCTTCTTCACTTTTGGAGTAGATGAGTATGTCATCGATGAACACAATGACAAATTTGTCGAGGTATGGTTTACACACGCGGTTCACGAGGTCCATGAACACCGCGGGCGCGTTGGTGAGACCGAAGGGCATGACCAAGAACTCATAATGGCCATACCTAGTGCGAAATGCCGTCTTAGCGATATCCTCCTCCCTGACGCGTAGCTGGTGGTAACCGGACTGTAAATCAATCTTGGAGTAGTAGCTTGACCCTTGAAGTTGGTCGAAGAGATCGTCGATGCGAGGTAACGGGTATCGGTTCTTGACAGTAACCTTGTTGAGTTCCCTATAGTCGATGCACATGCGGAAAGTCCCGTCCTTCTTCTTGACAAAAAGGACTGGAGCTCCCCATGGCGAAACGCTTGGTCGGATAAATCCTTTTTCTAATAGCTCCTGAAGTTGGGTAGACAGCTCCTGCAGCTCGGCTGGAGCTAGGCGGTACGGAGCCTTGGCGATAGGAGTTGCATGGTTCGCCAATTCAATTTCAAACTCCAATTGTCGATGGGGTGGAAGACCAGGTAGTTCTTCTGGGAATACATCGGAAAAATCACGGACGACAGGGATGTCTTCTATGCATTTCTCGTCCTTAGGCTGTTCGGAAATCAGTGCGAGTAAGGCGAAGGAGTTCTTCCTCCGAAGATACTTCTGCGCTTGCATGTAAGAGATGATGTTGGTGACGGCGCTTGCCTTATCGCCTTGTACCGTCAGGATTTCGTCGTTCGAGAGCGGAATACGGATAGATTTTTCGAAGCAGAGAACTTTAGCCCGGACGTCGGATAGCCAGTCCATTCCGACTACCACGTCAAAACTACCCAGGGTAGTTATCATCAGATCAATGATAAAGGTGTGACCCGCGAGTTTGAGTTGACAGCCGGATACTATATGGGTCACATCTACGGATTTACCATCTGCTAGTTCTATGACATAAGGGGTCTCTAAGGGTTTAGGCGTGAGATTTAGGTTCTTCCTAAAAGACTCAGATATAGAGCTCCTATCCGCACCCGTATCAAAAAGCACAGTAGCAAAATGTTCATTAAGGGGAAACTTACCAGTGACCACGTTCGAGTCGTTTCTGGCCTCTCCGCGGCCCAATGTAAATGCGCGACCTTTGGCACCTCCTGTGCCACCATTTCCATTATTGTTGTTGTTATTGTTGTTGTTGTGGTTATTGTGGTTGTGGTTGTTCCCACCATTGTTGTTGTTGTTACGCAGCTGTGGGCAGTCTCTTTTGAGGTGGGCAGTGCTACCACACTGATAGCATCCCCGGTTAACACCCTGTTGTGGGCCTTGGGGTTGATTTTGGTTCTGTCGGGACATGATTTCCCCACGACAATCCTTTGCCGCATGTCCCACCTTGCCACATCGTTGGCAGCGATTCCCGGCACAAGGGCCGTGATGATGAAGATTACAGCGGGTGCACTGCGGCTTTCGACCTACATAGCCGCTTGCGTTCTGGTTGTTGTTGTTGTTGTTGGCGGGCTGATTTTGGTGACCCCGGTGGCTGTTGTAATGATTGAACCGTTTCTGGTTCCCCTGTTGTGGCTGGGATGACGAGGACTGTCGAACAGACGAGTCTTCAAACTTTCTTTTATTATCAGGGGTAACTTCAGTTGTATCCCGAGCTGGCAACTTCTTTTGTTCCATCGCCTTATCGGTGAGTTTGTGCGCCAACCTGATTGCTTGATGTTCAGTTGCAGGGTTGCTAGCCATCACCATACCCTGAATCTCCGGGACCAGACCCCCAAGGTAAAACTCGAGTCGTTTCTCAACAGTGTTGGCCAGATCGGGACATAGAAATACCAAGTCATGATGTTTTGCTGTGTAAGCTTCGATGTCAGATCCCACCATCTTGTGGTTCCATAAGGTTTGCTCCAACTGTTGCACTCTGTCTCGTGGACAATACTCCTCTTTGATTAGGGCCTTAAACTCGGCCCAGGCCATTGCATTTGCAGCAATAAGTCCACGAGTTTGGACTTGTGAATTCCACCAAGTTAGTGCCCCGTCTTCCAGTGTTGAGGCTGCGTATTTGACCTTGTTGGCCTCTAGACAGTTGCACATTTCAAATACTGATTCAGATTTTTCGATCCAGCGGACCAGTCCAATGGGTCCTTCTGCCCCCGAGAATTTGCTTGGTTTCGCGTCGAGGAACATCTTGTAGGGGTTAAAACCCCCTCCTGCTGACAGAGAACAGGTAGTCAGCGAGGAATTCTACTAGCCCAACTATTAGATTTTCACACGAAAATTTAATAATGGTTACCTGCCGGTTGGTTCTGAACACCCGCTAAAGCTGCGTTCACGTGCTCTTGAATCATAGCAGCTAGTTCTTCGGGCGTCATGTTAAGGTTTCCACGTCGTCCAGTTGCCATTTAGATCTAAGTAGAAAATAAATAGACTGAAGGAAAGTAAATAAAATAAGCAAGACGTGTCAGTCTTCTACGTCTCCATCCCCCAAATCGCTATCGTTGCCGTCATCCTGCGTGGCATTCCCAGCTTCTACAGCTGGGTCCTCCTCCGGATCCTCCTCTGGGTCCTCCTCTGGATCCTCTACCGGCATTGGAGGGGCCGGTGCTGGTGCGGGTACTGGTACAGGTGCCTGATTCTGTTCTAGTTCTTGAATTCTCCAGCTAGACTCAAGAACTCTGTCTTCTTGCCAGTCAGCCCTCAGCTGCTCAGCACGAAGATCTCTGGCTAAAGTGTTACGAGCTATCTTACTCGTATGTTGCTCTTCCTCGAGCGATCCAGTTTTACCTGTCAATTGTCGTATCATCCATCCCTGTGCTAGGATGGTTTCATGCATTCTTTCTAGTTGTTCTTGTTGCGTTCTTATCATATCTCTAAGTAGGTCGTTCCCTACTTCTAACGAGTTAACCGGTTCGACCGTCACAGCGATGGTCGGGCGTGAGGACGACTCCTCCCCTAGAGCGAGTCTTTTCCTAGCAGCTGAGCGTGTCTTCATGCCATAAGATGGTAAGGGTTCCACCATAGGTGCCTTTCCTGGCGCCCTTGGTTGCGTAAGTTTGTCGGATGATGATGAGGATGATGATGACATTGCCTTTAGGTTGTGTAGTTAGTTACGAGTTGCATTCGTTTCAATTATGCATTCATATTTCACATAACATAGTTGTGGTACATCACATAACAAGATATAACAGTTCGGTGCCAAACTAAGTCTAGTGTCGTGTAATCAGCTATAGTTTAGGTCTACTTCTAATGCAAACCTGGTTCTCTATAGCTAGAGGCTCTGATACCAATCTGTCACACCCTCAATTTCCACTTGCGGAGTTTTACCGCGAGGCGTGTGAACAAACCAGAATCTGAAACACTAGTACGTCGAACGACTCTATATGATTGGATAATACGTTTTCAAAAATCATTTGTCGTAGATTTTATATTGTCTTGATTAGTTACCAATATTTAACGGAAGCATTAGTTTTTAAAGTTGAGCGGAAGCATAAATAAGTAGTGAAGCGGCGCCAACACAAACGCCAAAACAAATGAAAAACCCAAAACAATATTTGTAAATAAGACTCGATAAAAGATGTCTTGTTCAATGCATGTACGTGCACCTAGAGCTCCTAGCGTCCTGAGAAACATGTAAAGAAACAAGTGTCAACATTAAAGATGAGTGAGTTCACAGGTTTTCGTAAATTCGTTTGTTCGGTTATGAGTTTGTTTTCCCCCGTTATCCCTAACCCGGGATAACGATTCAGTTCCATTATTCCCATCTTGGAATAATAATGATGTTGGTTCCATTATTCCAAACCCAGAATAATAAGTTGTTGTTTCCAGTATTCCAAACCCGGAATAATAAGTTGTTGTTTCCATTATTCCAAACCCGGAATAATAAGTTGTTGTTTCCATTATTCCAAACCCGGAATAATAAGTTGTTGTTTCCATTATCCCCAACCCGGGATAATATAGTTGTTTCGTAATTAAGTTCAATGTTAACATATATAGGTAGCTAGCCTAAAGTTATGTCACGTAAGAGTTCGCGATCGAAGCTGACTGTTGTGCCTCCGTGTTGCCAGGCCTATCACTGACCATGGCGAAGTTAGGCCAAATTATTCACCCGTTGACCATACCCGGTCGGCTAGCGCGACTAGCTCGGATGGGGCTTGTCGGGCCCAGTAGTACTACTTATAATTCCCCCGCTATTAAAACCCAATACTAACGATCCGAGAGATTGACAAGGACTTAAGTGATATAGCTACTTAGTGACCATAACATTACATTAACATCAACTTAGTTACCGAATAGTTATGTGGCGTTAATTTCGTATAACGTAAAGAGATTGAGTTTGAAGAGTGTATACATGTTTCTCCCTTGTTGTTTAAAAACCGGATAAAGTTAGGGGCCGTGAACTCACCTTTTGTTGCTCGGTTAGTGTAGCAAAGAAGTCGTAAAGGATGGGACCGCTAATTGCGTCCTAACAAACCAATTGATTTCATGTCAGTGTGTGAACACACCAATACAAATTCTACACTTAATTTACGCACAAAGTGATACACACAAACAACATATCTAACACCCAAACATGCATGCAAGTATACTCATGTGAACCTAGTGATCAAAACAACTTATCATGAACATAACCCAATCCATGCAACAATTTGGTGCACACAATCACAAGTTATCAAATTTCAGCTTAACACTCATAATTCAGCTGTTTTCTAGGATTTTTATAAAATAGTTCCAACGTTCCAAAAATTCCAATATTTTTACAGCAGGTGCCATTTATACTGTAGAAATTTATATAAATTTTCCATGTCCTAAATCTTTACCATTTAACCATAAATATTAATATACTAGGCTGCAGTCAGATTTATCGCTCTCTGACTGCAGTCCACGGAAGAATTTATTTAAAAATCACTGATCGTCCAATTAACAAAATTCCAGTTGGAGTTGCCCGGAAATTTCCATACCTAGTTGCTGTACAAAATTCATGACTCAACTCCCTACTGATTTTAAAATCCAACTCGATAAACAACTAACAAAATTTCAGGATTTTCACAGCTTTAGTTACTGAACTTATTTGGCCCTTTAAAAATATCAAACGACTTCAGAAAATTATGAGTCCAGCGCCCTTAGATTCGTTATTCAAATCTCTACGTTTTAGACATCAGAAAATCCGTTTTTCGACAACTAATGACTGAGTTACAGCCAGATGAAGTCGGCTGTAACTATTACTCAGCAAACTGTTTCAGCATATTGTTACCATAAACTCGCATAAACCGTTCCTATGATTAACCTAGGCGATCAAGAACCGATTTCTAATCATAGATCAATACCAATATCACATCCATGCAACCCTAATTCATACCTCTAGTTTTTATAAACAAAACATAGCCTATGATAACAAACATCCAACTCTTAATCTAGCATTAACAATCCGACACAACACAATCAAAACACATGTATCCGAATATTATCTTGTAGCATATGACAAATTCTAATCTTTTAATGACAAGGTAAACGAACCGTGAGTAAGATAAGGGACCGGTGATCAAAGATTGCTTGCGACCGAGGATGAAGATGGCGAGGGCTGCTGCTGCGACCGGAAGAAAAGAAAAGGAAAAGCTGTTGCAACCGAGACTGAAAGGGACTGAAAGCAACAAGCTGTTAGCGACCGAGAAAGTGAACAAGGCTGATCAGATCGAGATGATGAAGGAAAGAAGCTGTTCGCGATCAAAAGGGACGAGAGTAAGGCTGCCGACGGCAGTTTTTCTTTTAGGGTTTTGTGTTGTGAATGAAGGCATGCATGTGAGTTTGTATATATAGGCGCAGAGAGAACAAGGTTACGGTTTGGTTTGAGCTCATGGCCGAGGAACTTGGGTTGGTTCGGTTTGGGTTTGATCTTGTGGCCGCATAGTTTGAGTTTAAGGTTTCCTAGAGTCACAAGGAGTTCGGTTTGTGTTTGATCTTGCGGCCGAATAGTTTGAGTTTAAGGTTTGGTTCGTGTCGCGGTTCGGTTCGGTTCGTGTACATATTTACCATAATTATTTTATAACTAAAACAATCACACAAACACACATCACGTATTCATTAACTCGTACACGTTTAATACTTAGCATATACTTTATTTGACAAGTATTGCGTTTAAGTTATCCTAAAAACCGGGATGTCACACAAATGCTCAAAGTCCTAAGATACAAACTGCCTTCAGTGCCAACAGTAATACAAGCCCGCCTTCTAATCAGTCAAGTGGATTTTAGTCTTTTGCTTCCTTCAATCCAAATACTCCTCAAGGGCCACAATCGTCTCAAAGCTCAAGTAATCCGTAGAACAACCATCACAATCAATCAAATCCCAATCAGGGAATCTTACAGTGCAATATCGCAGTAAACCTCGAGAATGCACAAGACTTTAAAGAAAAAATAGCGAAACAACATATGGCCTTGCTTGCCTCAATACTAGAATCGTACGAAAGCTTAATAGCTGGAAGAATTGAGAACCCGGAGATGACCAAAGAAGATTACAATCAAATTGATCTGGTCAAAATGGAGTTGATTGACATCAAATGGTGTATGGCATTGATTATTTGTAGAGCTCAACGTTTTATGGAAATCGCAGGAAGAGACAATCTGGGTGGACTTGACATAAAATTAGGCTTTGACAAGTCAAAGGTAACGTGCTTCAAGGGTCGTGAGAAAGGACATTTTAAAAGAGAATGCCCAAACACAGAAGTTAAGGCGAACCAAAATCCTTTCACTGACGACTACTACAAGAAAGCCTTCATCATCGACCTCGGCCTCAGAAAAGGTTAGTGCAAATCAAAGATGGACCATCAAATTCAAAAGAGAAAGCACTCGGGGTCACTCAAGAATATGAGGGTTTCAACTGGAACAATTTCATCACAAAAAAATTAAGGCTGGCGTTGGTAGCTGAAATTATTGAAGAACCTGAACCAACTAAAGAAGGATATACAGAGGCATCCTTGATGAGGCACCTGAAGAATATTATGGAACTTCATCAGAGGAAGAAGAACTTCTAAACACTTATTTTAAACATTTGTTGCCTAATAGTATTCTTAAATATTTTACAGGTTATTTTGATATAAGCTACAAAGCAAAGACGAGACAAAGCCAGAAATCATGGTAGTGATTTATGTGACGAAGCAGATGACGGTGGAGAATCTGACTGACATAGCCAACAAAGCTCTAATGGCTAACGTAAAAGAGGTAGTTACTGTGATATCTGTGGCAATCCAAATATGTAACAATGATAAACAAGTTATCAATGAATGAAATCTTATGTTGTATATGTGAATTATGTTTATTTATTTTGGTTATTTACACATATTTGATTCTTGCACAAATTTCGAACTCTTAAATCGCTTCTATGAGCAAAATCGGTGAACCGATACGCAAACGAAACCAATTTAACGCAACGTATGTTCCGGAATAATAAAACAAGCTAAAAATACCTTAAATAACCTTCACATAACTTAGAAATAAGTTTTAAAGGGTTTGGTATGTCAAAAACAAGTTTATTCGATCACATGGACTAATTACGACAAACCGTGAAAGTCTGCCGATTCTCGCAGCGACGTACTCTCCGGAACAAGAAAACAAGCCTAACATACCTTAAATATCCTTTACATAACTTAGAAATAAGTTTTGAGGGCTTCGGTATGGCAAAATCACACTTTTACAAGTTCAGGGGCTATTTTGCAAATTCTGCGAAACTGTGCCTTTTGCGTATCTCGCTATCCGAAACATGTACGGACACTAAAAAATTTTTCTAATCATCAAAATATTGTATTTTAGTGATTGGAATGCGAAAAATCCATTCGTTACGCATATACGGTCACACACACATTCGTTTCGATTTTCGTCGTAATTAACCAAAAACCGCGACCGTACGACCAAACGAACTGACCTCTGGAACATTTTCCAACATATTTCAAGTTATCTATACTTTTTTGTCCTTATGGAGCTTTGAAATCAGGTTAACGGGTGTTAGAAGTGCCCGAAACGCGACGAAACGATGCAGGGGCCTGTTCGGCCGAATTCCAAAAGATGTGCCCAGGTCCATGGCTTACGGACCGTAAGCCTAAGGACCATACGGTCCGTAAGGAATGCCCAGCACATCAGATTTGCTGGCAGCAGCCTGTTTATGCAACCTTTGACTCATCAAACACTTGTGCCACCTTAATCTCTGCAATTGACATGAATTTGGACACTAATCTACACCTAAGATGAGTCACCAACACTTTTCATGCTCTTGTTAATCCAAGATTTCTATAAATACTAAGTGTTCTTCATGGTTGCAACTCTTTGATCACTTTCTTGCAACACCCTGCTCTAAATCTGAATTTGGCACTCATTTTGGAGCTTTCTCAGTGTTCTTGATCAAATCCTTGGTACTTGTAAGTGATCTCCTTCATGTTTGTTTCAATTCCTGTGATTAATTTGATTAAAAGTCACAAAGTTTGACTTTTTGTTGACTTCCAGATTGATCATGAATTGATCAGTTTAAGATCGAATTGAAACTTGCTTTATGATGGTAATCAAGGTGGTTATGATCC
Organism: Scalesia atractyloides; assembly: GCA_947069175.1. Classification (NCBI taxonomy): domain Eukaryota; kingdom Viridiplantae; phylum Streptophyta; class Magnoliopsida; order Asterales; family Asteraceae; genus Scalesia; species Scalesia atractyloides. Next base: position 48,886,065 of record CAMTDV010001633.1, on the reverse strand, counting down.
ATAAAAATCATGCCTACTGATTCTCATCATTTCTAGCTATTTTGACAAGTCAAAGCTTCGGTCAAAATGCAATTTTCACGCATTTTGCAATGGATCTAAATTCGGGTGTCAAAACAGGTTTTTTTGATGCCAAAACTCTTTTATAAACTTATTTAGACATGTCAAAAGATGTCTAAATCGTCACTCTCATTGTAGTGCTTATTTTGAATCGAAAAGTTGAACGGTTTGACCACCGCTTTGACTTCCGAAATCTGACCCGTTTGGTGAATGTTCGGACCCGACCAAATACATAATTGTGACCATAAATAGGGAATAACCCTCTGAGGTTATACCCTATGGTCATGACGTTTGGATTGTGTTATGATGATTGCTGTGGTTTGTCAAAAATCACTATTTCAGTCCATTAGTTTAAAAATTGCGATTTCAGTCCCTGTGGTTTCATTTTCGTAACCATTTCAGTCCACCTCACAGGACTGAAATGGTTACAAAAGTGAAACCATAGGGACTGAAATCGTTATTTTTAAACTAATGGACTGAAATAGTGATTTTTGTCAAACCACAGGGACGAAAACAGCAAACAAATCAATGTTAAGCATATGTAACATAAATTTTGATATATAATCTGATCAAAAACATTTTTAAACATGTTTAAGTATTTAAAAATTATTATGACACATATCTAACCATCCGAATGCGTAGTTACGCAAACGACATGTTAAAGTGGCTTAAACCACCTTAACGGGTCATAATGGGTCAAAAGCACTTATAATCTTTTCCAACTCAGAATGTTAACTTATTAAGCCATGTCATATGAGTCCCAATACTCATTTGGTTTATAAGGTACCATCTATCCAAATCCTCCGATTTCAAGTATCGATATTTACACTATTGTTCATATTTAGGACACGCGTGATATCTCGGATCTTTGAGCTTCGATCTTCTTATTGATCCAAGATTTACTTTGCTATCACACGTGAGTACATAGTTCCCCTATTTTATCTTTTCAATTGTTTTGGGGTGATTCATATGTGCCAAAAAGTTTAAAAGTTTTCAAGTTACAATTGCTATGGTTTACAAGTTTTCAAATGCAAATACTATGGTTTATAAACAATAAGATTTCAATAAAGTAAACGAACTTGTTGGTGCGTTATATTTATAACAAGAATGACATTCATTAACAATGGCCAAGTCGACCAGTAGTAAGTTAAGGCGCCTAGGACTGGCAATCCCGTTACCAAATTTCCCAGGGTTTGTGGAGAAGTTTGGGAAGCGACTAAAACTGTATATAACAAACCCTTTGGTGGTATGTTATACGATTAAGGGACACCATGGCTGGTCTCGAACAAGTCAACAATGGTTTGAATGTATTCACGAAACGACCAAAAGTTTTTAATTAAAACAAGGAACGATGAACGATGAACGATGAACAATGAACGATGTACGAATGAACAATGGTTTATAACAAGGAACAACAGACAATTGATTTATGACAAATGGTTTAGGATAAGTGATTTAGATAATGGAACGGATGTAATGTAATAAAAGCATGGTGGATACGCCGCTGGTACTTCCTATAAATAAGTGCTTTTATCACATTACATATGTGTCGTTATTTACATTACTTGGACAAATGATTTCAAACAATGACACACAACAATTTTCGATTAAAGATATAAACCATATGAGTTATTTCAATACGGTTTACAACTTGGATTTACAAAACAAATGTTTTCGAGTCAAGGTTCATGGCTACGAGATTTTGTAACTTTTAACCAATTGTTTTTAGACGATTAATTATTGCAACAACAAATGCTTTCAAAACAAGGTTTTCATTTACGACTCTAGTAGTCGGATTATATGTGGTAATATATACAAAGCCATGAACTTGACACACTCACAAAACCTATGTACTCGCCGGCATATTTTTGCTGACTCGTTTTCACATATGTTTCAGGAAATCAAGTTTGATGACGATGCGTGCTCACTTAGGATTCGGACAGACCTTAGTGCCTTTAAAATAAGAAAGACAATTTCAATGGTTGTTTGTTGGTGTAAGTTTGTTTAAAAGTTTTAAGACAATATGACAATATAATCTATGTTTAATACCCAATAAAACGAAACATCAAATACCAAGTGTTGTTGAAACAATCTGTTAACGTGACTCCCCAAGTGTTTCCGCCGCGGTTTGTTGTTTTACGCGATTTGGGGTGTTACAGTTACTGAGGGAGAATAGGTAGAAAGTGTCACATAGGTAAATGAGTCAGTTGAGGAAACAGTCAAAACTCAACATGTCGAAGTGTAAATTCCTTGCATGAAATGTAATGAACCATGCAAGGAGTGTGCTGAAAAAGATAAAACATATAAAGAACTAAAAACTCACGCCGATAATAGGTCATATGATAACAAAACAACAAAACAAGCATATGAAAAATTAAGCAAAACCATTCGAAAGTTTGAGCAAGTGATTAGAGAAAATGACAAAACACTTTATATGCTCAAGGCAACCGTTATGGAGAAACAGATGGCCATAAATATTCATTTAAACACGATTTCCGAACAAAATAGTGAACTGGAGAAAATGAAAATTGAAACTGAACTAGTTAACAAATTGTTAAACAGGTACTCCACCAGTTCTTATGTCATTTATCACATTCTTCCGAAGATTAAGAACAAAGAAAACGATAAAATAGATGAAAAAGGTTTAGGTTACGATTGTGTTCCACCACCAATGTGGAATAGTTATGCAAAGAAAAGACCAGATGGGGTGGAAAAGGCACTTAATTTAAAATTAAATACTGAAAGAACAGTGAGTTGCCTGAGAACATCAACGTAACTTATACCAAAACAGAAAAGGATTGTGAGTCTGATGTGGTTAACCAAGTGGTCGAAAAAGTTTTGGAAAATGAATTTGATAGCACGGTTTTTGAAAGTGCTAAGTCAAGCCATGAGAAGTCTGAGTCAAGTTCACAATCTGGAAGTGAGGAAAGTTTTCACAAGAACTTTATTTCAGCATCAGAGAATAGTTTAAGTGATGATCCTAATGTAGTTGTCAACAAAATGAATGGATCAGATAAACTATCCAGAATGTCAACTTAGACCGAGTTGATAGATTCTTCAAACTGGTTGAAGTTAATTCCTCTAATCTCGAAAACAAGACATTGCTTTCTACTCCAAACCTAAGAAGGTTTACAAGAATGTCCATCACAGAGGTGGAGATTATCTGGAATATAAAAGAAATGGTTCGGGGTATGAAAAGAAAAAAAAAACAGGTTCCAAAAAACCAATTTTACAACGAAAATTAACTTTGTTTTCAGAACCAACACTGTTGATGAGAAGGAGATCATTGGTAAACAATCAAACAAAGAGTTTGAGAAAGAAAAAGGAACTTCAAGAACAGGTTTCGGAATCCTCTGTTGGAAACGACAGTAGGAAGTGTTACAAATGTCACCAAGTTGGACATATTGCACGATTGTGTAAGTCTAACAAGCCAAAACCTGTTCATGAAGCAAGAAAATTCACAGAAGATGTTAAGCAGAAAGGTCCTGATTTGTGCCAAAACAAATCTCAAAAAGAAAAACCGAATCTAACTTAAATGTGAAACCAACAACTGCAAATTTTTCAAAATTTGAGTTGGTGAATCATCAAAAAGAAATGAACAAAAGGATTCTAAGTTTTACTGAAAGAAAGCTTTTTCAAAGGCACAAACCTGGATTGTGAAGGCAAAACCATCATCTGCTGTTATAAATGCAACCACTATTCCAGACAAACCAAAAGATTCTAATGAATCAAAGGTCGGACAGTGGGTTAAGGTCAAAAGCAAATTCAGCCAACTTTCGATATCCCAAACCCGCCCAAGACCGCAATGGCTTGGGTTTCACTGTTTAAGTAATTACTAATTAACATGTGCAGGGGCTCCCAATGTCAATTATTTCAAAGTGGATTATGGACAGTGGAGCTTCTCGTCACATGAAAGGAATGCTAGCCTTACTGTACGATGTGAAAGCTATCCGAGGGGGCTATGTTGGGTTTGCAGGTACACAAGGAGGTAGAATCGTTGGTGAAGGTATACTTACAAACGGTGTGGTATCATTTGATAAGGTTAACTATATTGCTGAGTTGGAGAACAATTTGCTAAGCATCTCGTAGATCTGTGACAAAAAGTTCACAACACACTTCAATGACAAGGAATGCCTTATTCTTAAGTCGGGATTCAAAATTCCTGAAAAGTGGATCCTCATGCACGCTCCGTGAGAAAATAATCTATATGTACTTGACATGAGCGTCACATCCACTACAACAAAGAAAGTTCAATGCTTTGTATCGAAAGCAACGGAAAATGAGTCAATCCTCTGTCATTGAAAGATGGGCCGCATACATCTACGAAAGATGAATCATTTGGTGCACAACAACCTAGTGGAGGGTGTCAATCTCAAGAACTTTCATTTAAATGACGATTATCTTAGCTGCAAAAAGGGAAAGCAGCATAAGAAATCACACCCCAGAAAGTTGCTAAATTCCATCAAGCTACCACTAGAAAGGCTTCATATGGATCTCTTCGGACCAGTAAACATCAAGAGTATATCTGGTGATCTTTATTGCCTAGTTATGAGCGATGACTATTCAAGGTTTTCATGGGTGTTCTTTCAGGAGAGTAAAGATGAAACGTTTGAAAACTTAATGATCCTCTTCAGAAAGTTGGAGAACCTATACCATTTACCGATAAAAAGAATCATAAGTGACAATGGTACGGAGTTCAAGAACAACAAAATGCTCGAGTTCTGCAATGCAAAAGGTGTTCTTCATGAATTCAACGCCCCTTATACTCTGCAGCAAAATGGAGTAGCTGAATGTAAGAATAGAACTCTCATAGAAAAAACATGCACTATGCTTGCCGACTCAAAATTACCAATTAGTTTATGGAGCAAAGCAGCTGCCTCTGCTTGTTATACGATGTACAGATTATTGATGGTCAAGCCTCACAAGAAGACATGCTTCGAGTTATTGAACCAGAGAAAACCAAACTTAAAGTTTCTAGAGCCGTTTGGATCTCCATGCACGGGCATTGATTCAGATGGTAAATTTCGTGCTAAATCTTTAAAAGGATATTTCGTGGGGTATTCTAGTCCTCAGAAAAGAGTTTATCTTCCTAGCCTAAACCAGGTTATTGTAGCTCAACATAGAGATACACAACGCCAACACAAAAACCTGGTGATCCTTGGCTGTTCAATTACGAGAGTTTATGGAAATCATTTGATCTAGTTCCGATGAAGGATCAGAACAAGTTCAAAGTTTATTAAACAATCATGTCACACCCAAATTTCCACGCAAGTCCGGTGGGCCTGTGGGGAGTATTGTGACGTAAGATTGATAACATCATAACCAAACAACACAGAGTACACAGCGAAAGTCTTGGATTCATAGTAATATTACAAACCGAAAATGTACAAATGTTTAAAATAATAACACAAACGACTTGTAATAAGATCCACAGGCGGATCGTAAAATGTACAAAAATGATCAACAGACTTTGGGCACAACTAAGGACTTGCAAGATCCTCTACGTCGCTACCAAGCAGCTCCCTGCCTATTACGTGTTGTACCTATAGCTTAGTCTTTTGAAAATACGTCAGTTTACACACGTAAATACAAATAACTGACACATTTTGGAAATCTTTCAAAATTAACTTAAGTGCACATGGACATTTTCATAAATAACTTGAGACAATTCAATATGATATTGTATACAGTTTTACTGTTAGATCGCTCCTGAATAGCTCGGGAACCTAATTTGTATCTAAATGTCCAAATAGGCGGAAACTAAGTGACATGTTAATCAGATATGCAAGAATTACTCGTTAATAGTCTGTTTATTGATCATAAAGTCAATTACATTTGAGTTCTAGATCCGACAGAGCTTCGCCTATAAGTGTGCAAAGTTACAAATGAGAAACCATGAGGCACCTATTTATAGGGAATCAAGTTCGCTTGGGAGACAACAAGTTCGGCCGAACTTGTTCATACTTCAACTTTCCGGGCGAACTTGATATCCTATTTACATAAATACGACATTTTCTAACATAATCTCATCTATTCTAAACAGACTTGATACAAGACTAAGACATAGACATACTGTACTAACAAACTCCCCCTTGGATATCATCTTCGTCTTGATCAGTCTTCAAAAGCTCTATCTTTAAATCTTTTATCTGCAGCGCCCAAAAATTCTTATGCGGCTTCTTTCTTATTTCTTGCGTAGGAATTGGCGTTTAATCAGTAATGGCACCTTTGTCATAAACTGAAAACGTCTAAGTCTCGCCTCCCTAGTCTTTTCATGAAAACATTCCAGACGCCTTTCTTCCTTCAAAAACTCTTCGCGTTCTAACTCTCGCCAACTCGATTCCCACATCTTTCCAGAATTTACGCTGTGAGCGTAGCAAACATTAACAATCCCTTGATACTGCTTTGCCTGAACCTCTTCACACTTTTCATAACAAATCTTGTTGAAGAATAGACATCGAATATCCACCTTTGAACAATTCACTAGCCACATCGGGTCTGGTGTGCATATTGTTCTCCAAAGCCCCCACAAACCTTCTTTTTGAAGCATTTCTGCTGATCTTTCTTTTGTAATATCCAGATGTTCTTCATACCTCAAAACTATAACTGCTTCACACGTCACTGGATCAACTTGCCACCACTTGAACAACGGATAGAAATTTTGTTCTATTGGCATTAGGGGCATGTTCTTCATTGCACGTGGACGTTTCATTATTAATGTAATGTCTTTCTCACCCGTCTGGTTGTTTGTTTTGATTCGACGCTTCGGTATAAACGGCTTCCAGTATTTGAATCCTTGCGTAGCTTCAAACTTTATGATTTTCCATAGTAATTGATCAATAAACTTCATATGATAACTCACATTCCTTGTTTGCACCAATTCCTCCACATCCTAGTATGGTAGTGTACTGAAATCAACCAAGTATCGAAAATATTGTACGCCAAATTCACGTTTGATGGCGTAAACATTCAACTCTTTCAACCAGCCCAGCTTAGGATATCACCTAATGACTTGTCAGCGTCTCTGGTAAAGAATGCTAACGGTCGTCAAAACTTTCTTTCTCTTGGCATTTCTTTAAACCAGGACTTCTTAGCTTCAGCAATTTCAGCTTTAGTCATTGGCTTCGGAATCTTTCCTTCATGAACAGATTCTGCTAACAGATCTTCATTTAGCTGTTCGTACATCTCTTCAAACGTAGGAAAACTATCTGTGTTCAGACCAACATACTTTTCTGCTTCATCCTTTTCATAATCTGATCTATCTTCAATAATGACTCTTTCGTAATCATCAGCATCAGACCTTCTTTTGTAGCAGTATTCATTTGGTTCAAACGTATCAATATTAACAACTTCCTCTTCGAAATCAAAATCAAGTGATTCAGCATCAACTTTAGCAGCTTTGTGAGATCTTCCTTTGTCATATTATGAACAAACTCTCCTTCTTCAATGTTATGTTCTAACATTAGTACCAATGGCTTTGCAGGCATAGTAGCAACAGGCATTGCAACAATAGCATCAGTCATATCTTCATCAGTTTGCCCTGCTTGCCCTGTTGGCTCCCCCTAACTTTGATCTTCCATCATATTAACATCATCGGTCAGTAACGAGGAAAAATCAAACTCATCGGACACTTTAGCATCAACAATCTTTAATCCAACTCCATTCTGACCATCATCATTATCAGAATCATCTTTCGGATCATCAACAGACTCATCATCATTATCGTCATCATCAGCTTCTTCATCGTCCTTTTGTTTTGTTTCTTTCTCTGGGATAATTTCAGACTCAGAGGCTTAGCAGCATCAGCAGTTTCAATTACAGGCTCTGTTGTCTTGGGCATTCCTTCAATCACATTCTTACCCTTTCCCTGTGGTACAAGCTCTTTTTCTATTTTCTCTTTTGCCTCTTATAAATCCAATCGTTCATATTCAGCTTTAAAATCAATCCCTGGACTGTTAGATAACACTTTCTGTAGTCTGGTAAACCTTCTGTCATTCAATTCCCTTTCTGATCGTAATTCTGCAATCTCTTTCTGCAATATTTCATTGGCATCCTGTAGACTTTCAATTAGTGCCTTCAAATAACCACGATCTCCTTCTAAGAATTTCACCTTATCATTCAGAATTTCCTTTTTGACTTCACTTTATTTCACTATTTGTTCAAACGCTGTCTTTTCATCTTCGTTCTTTGCCATTCTTTCTTCTGGAGCTTTGACTCTTTTCCCTAGTTCATCAACATTAGATTCTGGAAAGAAATCATTCAAATCTTTCAACGAAACGGGCTCTTCAGGAATACTTCCAAATAGCTTTGACCTCGGAGTTGTCTTTGGCATAGACATTGGTGTACTCTTTGGTGTATGCGGTGAAGTGTGAATTGGAACCTCTTTCAAAATAGAAATTTCAGGCTGTGATGTTGTTGGAGGTTCTTGAGACTCTAGAATCCGAATATCAAGCAAAACAGACTCTGGATGTTCTTGTGTGACTCCTGATTGTTCAGTAGTCTCTTGAACAACAGAAATTTGAAGTGTTTCAGCCGCAGGAGGTTCTTGTGTAGCTCCTATTTCTGTAGCACTAGAAGGTTCTTGTGTAACTTCTTTGCGCTTTTTCTGACTTAAGTAACGACGGCTCTGTGGCTTTTGTACAGCTTTTCTTCCTTTGGTACTTGGAGAACCTGTAGTCTTCAAAGTAGCATCTTTCGCTGAAGACTTTACGCGTTTAGCTTTTTTCTTTGGTCTCTCCTCATCAGAACCTTTATCAGAACCCGGTCATAGTCAGCATCACCTTCCTTTATCTTTTCTGACTCTTTTTCTGCAATAGCCTTCTTTGTTTCTTTCTCGAGCGAATCATCACTATCATCGTCTTTTTCAGAAGTCGCAGAGATCAGAGCATCTTCTTGAGTGTCTTTTTCCATCTCTTGACTTTCAATATTAATCACAGCACTCGAACCAGCTTCTCCTTGAACATTCTCTGGTTCATCTTCATCAATAAGCATTGTTTCAACTTTCTTTGTCATTCTGTATTGTTTCTTCTTTTCTTCAACGACTTTCTTCAGAAACCAATCACTGCGCTTTTCTTTGAAAGTTGATAGCCATTCTTCTTCAGCATTAACTTCTTTTTCGTCACCACTACCTGCCTGTGTCCATTTGTATTCAGGCGGTGCAACATAATTAGCAGACACAATGGCACCAAATAGTGGTTTTGCAACTGGCGCTGAAGCTTGTTTTTGAAAAGTAATGAGCTTCTTGACTGTTACTTCATCCATGTGGCTTAGATAAAGAATGTCATTTGGATCCTTCGCTATCTTTTTAAACTTGTCGTCAATGAGCATCTGCACAAACCTCAGATACATAACAAGTCTGCTCATTCCCATATTATTCTTCATATGTGTAAACACCAGCTTTGAGAAGTTAAACTTCTTGTTTAGGACCAACGAAGTAGCCATACACGCCATAAAATCTTGGACATCGTCTAGACCAGCTTTGCGATGACTGAAGGCATGAATAATCGCGTGCATTAAGAACTTGTAGGGAGAATTCCCCCTTTCTTCAATGTCGATTCATTCACGTGGCCTTTATAGCCCATTTGACAGAAACATCCACGAACCATCCTTTCATCCAGTAACATTGGATCTTCAGCGCTGTCGTTAAAGTTCAGAACTTTGCGAATATCGGCTTGAGATACTCTAAGCTCCTTATCTTCATTCCCAAGACGAACAATAGACTTGATCTGCTATCTTCATTTAGTGATGCTGCGCTCCAGAATCTATACACATGAGATCTATAAACCATCATTTTCTCTGTAATCGCCTTGTTTATCGGTATTCACGTCATTAAATCCGTAATACTGTCGTAAGCTGCTATAGATGGACAGACCGTCTTGTCGAGCGTGACGCAAGTGTGGTGAAGCTTATTAAAAGAAAGCTGAATATTCTGCAATCACGAAAATCGAGACAAACGCTTAGAAACATTTTTCACAATTTTAACAAAAATACACATCAAGTTCGGCGAACTTGATTAGGCAAATAAACATCCACATTATTATCAAGTCCGGGCGAACTTATCAAACAATTAAAACATCATAATTTTATCAAGTCCGACCGAACTTGACAAACAATTTGATTGAATATAAAACAAGTTCGGGCGAACTTGTTAAACCTTTTGAATTTTGAAAATATCAGACAAGTTCGGGCGAACTTATAAGACAAACAACAATATTCACATTTGAGGACAAGTTCGGCCAAACTTGGTTCAAAGAACCAGTTAACAAGTTCGGGCGAACTTGTTTTCTCTTTCAGTTCAAACCTGCAACAACCAAATTAAAGACATTTGGATCAAATTAATGACATGTTAAGGATCGATTAAGGTTGTTTAACTTATTTTATGGTTCAATTCGTCTTTAAAGCTCCTAAATCAGGTTCTATTAACAATTTCAGATCTAGTTCGTTCAAAGTCTGTAAAATTACGGTCCAATCTCAAAACTTATACCTGTTCCATGATTAGTAGTGTGCAAATCACCACAAATCAAGATACATTTTGGCAGCACTTCGTTACAATTATGTCAATTTTGATTTTCGCTCAAGTTTGCTCTGAAAGTTCAAGTACAAAGTAATGAAGTTCGGGCGGACTTATGACTTATATAGTGTTACAAGTCCGAGCGAACTTGTAAACACCTTTTCAACGGATCTAATACAAGTCCGGGAAAACTTATTATTCCATCAATAACTCACAACAAGTCCGGGCGAACTTGATATTTAAATCAATATTCTCTTACCCATAACAAGTTCGGGCGAACTTAATCAAACTCAAACCAACTTTTTCAAATTTTTAAATTTTAACTCTTAACTTTTCAACTTTACTAGTTTTAACAATTCACTCAGTTGACCAAGTCCAAGTTAATGACCTTGGTTAACCGATTTATCTATCGCGTCCAAGTTAATGACCTCGGTTCGACCCATTATAAACAAACTGTTGGTTTTTCTCAATTTAAAGTTTCAAGTTAATGAACTTTTAATTGTTTTTGCTTATCAGATTTTATAGATTAGCTCCCAGCCCATTGTCAATTAGATTTCCACCAGTTCAGCACCTTATCAGACTTCGAAGATCCGTTCTCTGACATTGGCTTGTAGAAACTAATGTAGAAACAAAAAATCTTTTTGATTTTTTTAAAGTTTAAGTCAAAACACTCTGAAAATCTTTTTGGTTTTAATCTGTAAAGCAAGTAAGCTATGTACAAACATATTTACAAACATATTTTTGTGAATTCGTGTTTAAGGATCATATCAGTTGATTGAGACGTATCACCAGTATCGTTGACCTTTTGATGACTTTAAGTTTTAAACTTGTTTACCTAGATTGTCGATATGTTTGTCCACTTAACTTTCGACACATTTATCAATTGTTCCAAGATATCTTAGTTAGAATTATGAAACTTGACTCAACTATGGTTCCCATCTCAGAATACACTCCTGTATCAAGATTCCCTAGATTTCATCTTACAGGTGAATATAGCGTAATTGATATCTGTATCTGGGTTAATGCGAAGCCTTGAGAGCTTAGGTTAATACCACCGTATCGACAAAGAGACGAAGGCTCGACTCTAAGGAGTGTTCCAATTAAGGATCTTTTAAGCACTGCAAAGGATTAGATCTTTTGATTCTTTTCAAGTTTGCATGTAGTTTTGGAGTTTTTAGCAAAAGCATTATAGAAGTTCTAGGCTATTGCTTCCGCAAAATCAGAAGAACTAGTATAATACCCCAGATATCAATCATCTATAAACACCTCGTATCTCAGAATCAGGCAGTCTCTCAGACGAAATTTCGGAGTACTAAGTCCATATATCCGAGAGATGTTAAGCCACAAGTTTAAGCAGTTGTAAAATTTAGTTTATATCCCGGAAACAATTTAATAAACGTGTAAATCCTATCGACACATCCTCAGTAAGCTTGTTTATACTTTTTAAACTTTACAATTCTTTAACGTGCTGTGATAGTCCACTGATGTACTATCATTTCTTTTGTAACACAAAATTCTTTTTGTCTTTTTCATGTTTTTGTACTTTTTGATTTTTCATATGTTTTTGTATATTCTCGTAAAACTAGAAGTAATGTTTCACCAAAGCAACCTGCAAAACTAGAAGTAATGTTAGGAGAAAGAACACTTTGCATCCTCGTATGATGATAGATATCCTCTTCTTCTGCTTGTTGCAAGTATTCTTCTAGCATTGCATTTTCCAAGGCTGCATCCTCAGCAGATGTATCTTGTTCTTCCATGATTTTAGTCATTAGAGCAACTCCCCTCTTCTTGGCAGTATATGAGTTCCAATCAAATCCGTCATCTTCATTAGAAGCAACCATAGCTTTTTCTACGTTGTTGGATGGTTTCTCTTGAACTTTGATTTGAGTTTTCTTCGGAAATGGCTTATATTGCAATGACTTCTTGTAGTAATCATTGCCGCCTCCGAAAGGACTTTGATTGCCACTAGCTTCTGGATTCTTGCATTCTCGTTTGAAATGCCCTTTTTGTCGGCATCTGAAGAATTAACTTTCGTCTTATTGAATCCCAATTTGTTGCTTTCCAGTTAGAGCAACGAATATGGTAACTCTCCGTATAATCGAAGCTACGGACCATTTGATGTCCATCAACTCAAGCTCTTCCTCATCCACTTGATCATAATCCTCAGCAGTCATTTCTGGATTATCAATCTTTCCGGCCTAAACTCTCATAAAATTCCATCACTGTGGCAAGTAGTGCCATATGTTGTTTGGCCACTTGTTCAGAAACGACGTTGTTTAGGTTGACTGCAACGTTGCATCCAAACACATTTGGATCAGAATTTGATTGATTATTCTGATTTGTCTGATTCTGAAATGATGAGTTAGAACCCGTGCTCGAATATGATGCATTCTGAGGACTCTGATCATAGTTAGGATATGATTGAGTTTGGCTCGGTGGCGAATGATTCGAGGAATTCATATTCGCGCTGAAAGCAGTTTGGATCTTCAGGCTGGAAATATTCTCTTGAGCTCCACTCTTGTAATAAAGCCCAACATCTTGAGCAATGTTCGAATTCTTTGACCTGGCAATCTTCAACAGTTCCATCTCATGCCCCTCCAGCTTATCTATAAAGGTGGATAACTTGAAAAATTCCCAGCTTGGACTTTCTTTAAGCACCATGAGATAAGTTGTCCATTCACCTTCAGGCAAAGCATCAGCCAATTTGTCAATATATTCTTCTTCTGTCTTCTCAAGACCATGCCTTCTCATTATCACCTTCAAATGACAGAATCGTTCTATCATCTGTTTCATCGACTCGCCTTTCAGCATTGTGAAGATGTCAAATTCTTTCATGATTAGAGCCTTTTTGCTCTTTACCATTTCTGCACTCCCCTGATATTTGGTCTTTAGAGACTTCCATAATTCTTATGCAGTTTTGTACTCTGGTAATAGCACAAAGATATCTTCCTTCACGGACTACTGAATCAGACTAATCATTTTCTTTTCAGCAACGTACGCATCATTCTGTGAAGTAGAAAACTTGCTCATCTCGATAACATTATCATGTTCATCTCTTGGCCATGTATAACCTGTTTCAACTGCAACCCAACTATGAAAGAATGTAGCCTGAACCCAGTTCGTAAACTTTTCCTTCCACACTTCGTATTCATCCATGCACATAAGTTTCCGCGGCTTCACTAACGTACCCATCTCATTATCAATATTAACTTGACTCACCATGTTGGCATTCAAAGTTGAAGCCCCGGTTATCATGTACGCATTGTGGATATCTTCCATCGCGGAAAACAAACGAGTATCGCTGAAAACACGTTCATAAACTTGAAAAATTGATTAGTACTCTGACAAGTTCGGGCGAACTTGTGCAGCAAAACAACTCAGATTCAGTTTCAAACAAGTTCGGGCGAAGTTGTGTTGAAAAGTTTTGAAAATTTCACCCTGAGGAAGTTCGAGCAGACTTGTAGGAATTTCAAGAAAAACAAACAAGTTCGGGCGAACTTGTAATAAATTTTCAAGAAGATTTGATCAAGTTCGGGCGAACTTGATGAAATTTGAATGAAAATTAAGCAAGTTCGAGCGGACTTATCTAAAATCTTTGAAAAATCAATCAAGTTCGGGCGGACTTGATGAATAATCACTCAAAAAGTGAATTTTTCAGTCAAGTTCGAGCGAACTTGATGTCAAGTTCGGTCAAGCTGGTTTTGCAAATCATGATTTTTCAACTTTTCAACATCAATTCGTTTGAATTAGGTCTTGAAACTTTCAGGGGTTTATCTTTAGTGGATTTTACGTGACATATTCAAAATTTAGCAGATTTTATCCGTAGGTTCATTGTTTTTCATGAAAAAGTTAAGAAAAATGGTAGAAATGAGTAGAAATAGAGTAGTTATTGTGATGATTTCACCAAATCAGGTATCCGTGGCTCTGATACCACTTGTTAGATCGCTCCTGAATAGCTCAGGAACCTAATTTGTATCTAAACTGAAGGTCCGTGATCAGGCGGTTCTAGACGGAAGATAACGGATAAACGTAAACCGATTCAGTAGAATGTTATTACAGAAAGGAGTAGAAGTAGAATGCAGCGGAAGTTTTCATTCATACCAAAGGAGTATACATCTTTATAAGTCCAGCTGCCAGAGTTCCTGGAGAGAATCCTGCAGCACCTCCCCGTAGGAATGCCAAAAACTTAAATGACAAATGAACACACACCACCTATTTATAGGGAAAGAGCTAAGTTTGGTTGACATGTGCATATGAGGTCAAGATCGGCCGAACTTGTCTATCATATGACAAGTTCGGCCGAACTTGTCTGCCACATGTCAAGTTCGAGCGAACTTGACCTCCACAAGTCAAGTTCGAGCGAACTTGACCTCCACAGGTCAAGTTCGAGCGAACTTGTTCCCTTTTACACTAAAATCTCCGTATTTCAGTCGTGTGTTCGATTCTAACCTATACAATATTCAACACACGCTCTATCTAGCCTATTCGACAAGTGAGGAACACCAGGTGCACCAACATAAATGTTCAAAGAGGCGGAAACTAAGTGACATGTTAATCAGATATGCAAGAATTACTCGTTAATATCTGTTTATTGATCATAAAGTCAATTACATTCGAGTTCCGGATGCGACAGAGCTTCGCCTCTAAGTGTGCAAAGTTACAAATGCAAAACCATGAGGCACCTATTTATAGGGAATCAAGTTCGCTTGGGAGACAACAAGTTCGGGGGGACTTGTTGAACAAGTTTGGCCGAACTTGTTCACGCTTCAACTTTCCGGGCGAACTTGATCTCCTATTTACATAAATACGACATATTCTAACATAATCTCATCTATTCTAAACAGACTCGATACAACACTAAGACATAGACATACTGTACTAACAGCTTGTTAGATCGCTCCTGAATAGCTCGGGAACCTAATTTGTATCTAAATGTCCAAATAGGCGGAAACTAAGTGACATGTTAATCAGATATGTAAGAATTACTCGTTAATAGTCTGTTTATTGATCATAAAGTCAATTACATTCGAGTTCCGGATCCGACAGAGCTTGGCCTCTAAGTGTGCAAAGTTACAAATGAGAAACCATGAGGCACCTATTTATAGGGAATCAAGTTCGCTTGGGAGACAACAAGTTCGGCCGAACTTGTTCACACTTCAAATTTTCGGGCGAACTTGATCTCCTATTTACATAAATACGACATATTCTAACATAATCTCATCTATTCTAAACATACTCGATACATGACTAAGACATAGACATACTGTACTAACAGACTCCCCCTTGTATATCATCTTCGTCTTGATCAGTCTTCAAAAGCTCCATCTTTAAATCTTTTATCTGCAGCGCCCAAAGAAATTCTTATACGTCTTCTTTCTTCTTTCTTGCGCAGGAATTGGTGTTTGATCAGTAGGTGGCACCTTTGTCAAAAACTGAAAACGTCTAAGTCTCGCCTCCCTAGTCTTTTCATGAAAACATTCCAGACGCCTTTCTTCCTTCAAAAACTCTTCGCGTTCTAGCTCTCGCCAACTCGCTTCCCACATCTTTCCAGAATTTACGTCCTGAGCGTAGCAAACATTAACGATCCCTTGATACTGCTTTACCTGAACCTCTTCACGCTTTTTATAACAAATCTTGTTGAAGAATAGACATCGAATATCCTCCTTTGAACAATTCACTAGCCACATCGGGTCTAGTATGTGTATTGTTCTCCAAAGCCCCCACAAACCTTCTTTTTGAAGCACTTCTGCAGATCATTCTTTTGTAATATCCAAATGTTCTTCAAACCTCAAAACTATAACTGCTTCACATGTCGCTGGATCAACTTGCCACCACTGAACAACGGGTAGAAATCTTGTTCTATTGGCATTAGGGGCATGTTCTTCATTGCACGTGGACGTTTCATTATCAACGTAATGTCTTTCTCACCCGTCTGCTTGTTTGTTTTGATTCGACGCTTCGGTATAAACGGCTTCCAGTATTTGAATCCTTGCGTAGCTTCAAACTTTATCATTTTCCATAGTAATTGATCAATAAACTTCATACGATAACTCACGTTCCTTGTTTGCACCAATTCCTGCACATCCCAGTATGGTAGTGTACTGAATTCTGCCAAGTATCGAAAATATTGTACGCAAATTCACGTTTGATGGCGTAAACATTCAACTCTTTCAACCATCCCAGCTTAGGATATCACCTAATGACTTGTCAGCGTCTTTGGTAAAGAATGCTAACGGTCGTCGAAACTTTCTTTCTCTAGGCATTTCTTTAAACCAGGACTTCTTAGCTTCTACAATTTCAGCTTTAGTCATTGGCTTCAGAATCGTTCCTTCACGAACAGATTCTGCTATCTTTTCTTTCAACAGATCTTCATTCAGCTGTTCGTACATCTCTTCAGATGTAGGAAAACTATCTGTGTTAAGACCAACATACTTTTCAGCTTCATCCTTTTCATCATCTGATCTATCTTTGATAATGATTCTGTCGTGATCATCAGCATCAGACATTCTTTTGTAGCAGTATTCATTTGGTTCAAACTTATCAATATTAACAACTTCCTCTTCAAAATCAAAATCAAATGATTCAGAATCAACGTTTAGCAGCTTTGCGAGATCTTCCTTTGTCATACTATGAACAAACTCTCCTTCTTCAACATTATGCTCTAACATTAGTACCAATGGCTTTGCAGGCATTGCAACAATAGCATCAGTCATATCTTCATCAGTTTTCCCTGCTTGCCCTGTTGGCTCCCCCTAACTTTGATTCTTCCATCATATTAACATCATCACTCAGTAACGAGGAAAAGTTAAACTCATCGGACACTTTAGCATCAACAATCTTTAATCTAACTCCACCCTGACCATCATCATTATCAGAATCATCTTTCGGATCATCAAAAGGCTCATCATGATTATCGTCATCCTCAGCTTCTTCATCGTTCTTTTATTCTGTTTCTTCTCTGGGATAATTTCCGACTCAGAAGCTTTAGCAGCATCGGCAGTTTCAATCACAGGCTCTGTTGTCTTAGGCATTCCTTCAATCACATTCTTACCCTTTCCCTATGCTACAAGCTCTTTCTCTGTTTTCTCTTTTGCCTCTTGTAAATCCAATCGTTCATATTCAGCTTTAAAATTAATCCCCATACTGTTAGATAACACTTTCTGTAGTCTGGTAAACCATCTGTCATTCAGTTCCCTTTCTGATTGTAATTTTGCAATATCTTTTTGCAATGTTTCGTTGGCATCCTGTAGACTTTCAATTAGTGCCTTCAAATAACCACGATCTCCTTCTAAGAATTTCACCTTATCATTCAGAATTTCCTTTTTGACTTCACTTTGTTTCACTATCCGTTCAAAAGCAGTCTTTTCATCTTCGTTCTTTGCCAATCTTTCTTATAGAGCTTTGACTCTTTTCTCTAGTTCATCAACATTAGACTCTAGAAAGAAATCATTAATCTTCCAACAAAACAGTCTCTTCAGGAATACTTCCAAATAGCTTTGACCTCGGAGTTGTCTTTGGCGTAGACTTTGGTGTACTCTTCGGTGTTTGCGGAGAAGTGTGAACTGGAACCTCTTTCAAAATAGAACTTTCAGGCTGTGATGTTGTTGGAGGTTCTTGAGACTCTATAATCAGAATATCAAGCAAAACAGACTCAAGAGGTTCTTGTGTGACTCCTGGTTGTTCAGTAGTCTCTTGAACAGCAGAAATTTGAACTGTTTCAGCCGCAGGAGGTTCTTGTGTAGCTCTTATTTCTGTAGCACTAGAAGGTTCTTGTGTAACTTCTTTGCGCTTTTTCTGACTTAAGTAACGGCGTCTCCGCGGCTTTTATACAGCTTTTCTTCCTTTGGTACTTGGAGAACCTATAGTCTTCCAAGTAGCATCTTTCGCTGAAGACTTTACGCGTTTAGCTTTTTTCTTTGGTCTCTCCTCATCAGAACCCGGTTCATAGTCAGCATCACCTTCCTTTATTTTTTCAGACTCTTTTTCTGCAGTAGCCTTCTTTATTTCTTTCTCAAGCGAATCATCACTATCATCGTCTTTTTCAGAAGTCGCAAAGATCACATCATCTTCTTGAGTGTCTTTTTCTATCTTTTGACTTTCAATATTAATCGCAGCACTCGAACCAGCTTCTCCTTGAACATTCTCAGGTTCATCTTCATCAATAAGCATCGTTTCAACTTACTTTGTCTTTCTAGATTGTTTCTTCTTTCTTCAAGGACTTTCTTCAGAAACCAATCATTGCGCTTTCTTTGAAAGTTGATAGCCATTCTTCTTCAGCATTAACTTCTTTTTCGTCACCACTACCCGCCTTTCTCCATTTGTATTCAGGCGGTGCAACATAATTAGCAGACACAATGGCACCAAATAGTGGTTTTGCAACTGGCACTGAAGGTTGTTTTTGAAAAGTAATGTGCTTCTTGACTGTTACTTCATCCATGTGGCTTAGATAAAGAATTTCATTTGGATCCTTCGCTATCTTTTTAAACTTGTCGTCAATGAGCATCTGCACAAACCTCAGATACATAAATTATTCTTCATATGTGTAAACACCAGCTTCGAGAAGTTAAACTTCTTGTTTAGGACCAACGCAGTAGCCATACACGCCATATAATCTTGGACATCGTCTAGACCAGCTTTGCGATGACTGGAGGCATGAATTATCGCGTGCATTAAGAACTTGTACGGATTAGGAACTCCCCCTTTCTTCAATGTCGATTCATTCACGTGGCCTTTATATTCCATTCGCAGAAACATCCACAAACCATCCTTTCATCCAGTAACATTGGATCTTTAGCGCTGTCGTTAAAGTTTAGAACTTTGCGAATATCGGCTTCAGATACTGTAAGCTCCTTGTCTTCTTTCCCAATACGAACAATAGACTTGATCACTGTGCTATCTTCATTTAATGATGCTGCGCTCCAGAATCTATACACATGAGATCAATAAACCATCGTTTTCTCTGTAATCGCCTTGTTTATCGGTTTTGTCGTCATGAAATCCATAATACTGTCATAAGCTGCTAGAGATGGACAAACCGTCTTGTCGAGCATGACGCAAGTGTTGTGAAGCTTATTAAAAGAAAGCTGAATATTTTGCAATCACGATCGAGACAAACGCTTAGAAACAATTTTCACAATTTTAACAAACATACACATCAAGTTCGGGCGAACTTGATTAGACAAATAAACATCACATTATTACCAAGTCTGGGCGAACTTATCAAACAATTAAAACATCAGAATTTTATCAAGTCCGGACGAACTTGACAAACAATTTGATTGAATATCAGACAAGTTCGGGCGAACTTGTAAGACAAACAACAATATTCACATTTGAGAACAAGTTCGGCCGAACTTGGTTCAAAGAACCAGTTAACAAGTTCGGGCGAATTTGTTTTCTCTTTTAGTTCAAACCTGCAACAACCAAATCAAATACATTTGGATCAAATTAATGACATGTTAAGGATGGATTAAGGTTGTTTACCTGATTTTATGGTTCAATTCGTCTTTAAATCTCCTAAATCAGGTTCTATTAACAATTTCAGATCTAGTTCGTTCAAAGTCTGTCAAATTACGGTCCAATCTCAAAACTTATACCTGTTCCATGTTTAGTAGTGTGCAAATCACCACAAATCAAGATAAATTTTGGTAGCACTTCGTTATAATTATGTCAATTTTGATTTTCGCTCAAATTCGCTCAAGTTCGCTTTGAAAGTTCAAGTACCAGGTAATGAAGTTCGAGCGGACTTGTGACTTATATAGTGTTACAACTCCGGGCGAACTTGTAAACACCTTTTCAACAGATCTAATACAAGTCCTGGCAAACTTATTATTCCATCAATAACTCACAACAAGTCCGGGCGAACTCTATATTTAAATCAATATTCTCTTACTCAGAACAAGTTCGGGCGAACTTGATCAAACTCAAACCAACTTTTTCAAAATTTTCAATTTTAACCCTGAACTTTTCAACTTTTACTGGTTTTAACAATCCACTTAGTTGACCAAGTCCAAGTTAATGACCTTGGTTAACCGATTTGTCTATCGAGTCCAAGTTAATGACCTTGGTTCGACCCGTTATGAACAACCTGTTGGTTATTCTGAATTTAAAGTTTCAAGTTAATGAACTTTTAATTGTTTTTGCTTATCAGATTTTACAGATTAGCTCCCAGCCCGTTGTCAATTAGATTTCCACCAGTTTAGTACCTTACCAGACTTCGAAGATCCGTTCTCCAACATTGGCTTGTAGAAACTAATGTAGAATTTTTTTTTTTTTGAATTTTTGAAAGTTTAAGCTAAAACACTCTGAAAATCTTTTTGGTTTTAATCTGTAAAGCAAGTAAGCTATGTACAAACATATTTACAGACATATTTTTGTGAATTCGTGTCTAAGGATCATATCAGTTGATTAAGACCTATCACCAGTACCGTTGACCTTTTGATGACTTTAAGTTTTAAACTTGTTTACCTAGATTATCGATATGTTTGTCCACTTAAACTATTTCTCAATTGTCCCAAGATATCTTAGTTAGAATTATGAAACTTGACTCTGCTAGGGTTCCCATCTCAGAATATACTCCCGTATCAAGATTCCCTAGATTTCATCTTACAGGTGAATATAGCGTAATTGATATCTGTATCTGGGTTAATGCAAAGCCTTGAGAGCTCAGGTTAATAACACCGTATCGACAAAGAGATGAAGGCTCGACTTAAAGTAGTGTTCCAATTTTGGAATCTTTTGAACTGCAATTGTAGTATCTTTCGATATTTTCAATTGAATGCAGTTTTAGGGGATTTTTGCAAAAGCATTATAGAAGTTCTAGGCCATTGCTTCCGCAAAATCAGAAGAACTTGTATAATACCCCAGATATCAATCATCTATAAAGACCTTGTATCTCATAATCAGGCAATCTATCAAACGAAATTTCGGAGTACTAAGTCCATATATCCGAGAGATGTTAATCCACAAGTTTAAGCAGTCGTAAAATTTAGTTTATATCCCGGAAACAATTTACTGTACATGTAAAGCCTATCAACACATCCACAGTAAGACTTGTTTATAACTTTTTTAAACTTTACAATTCTTTAGCATACTGTGATAGCCACTGATGTACTATCATTTCATTTGTGACACAAAATTCTTTTTGTCTTTTTCATGTTTTTTTACTTTTTGATTTTTCATATGTTTTTGTATTTCCTCGTAAAATTTCTCCTCCTAAAATCAAAAACATATTTTTGTATTTTAGTTTTTAAGAAATACTAATCTAAAATATAAACAAACCAATGTGGATCACGTGAACTCGTCGTCCGATCCATATTCAACCTCTGCCTCCGCACCTGTCAACAAATTTTTAATATCGTTAAGCCTCATTAGATATTTAAATCTTGTTAAAGGAAAAACTTTGGTCCAAAAATCAGCTTTTTGTTCATCGATGTGGATTTTTTCTATTCGCACCAACTTCTTTTCGTAGCAGTTACGAATAAAGTGATAACTAATTTTATGTGTTTAGTTCGAGAGTGATGAACTGGATTTTTAGTAATGTCGATAGCTGCCTTATTATCTACATATAAAGGCGTATCAAGAAATTGCAATCCAAAGTCCCTCATCTGTTGTTGAATCCATAGGATTTGTGAACAACAGCTGCAAGCAGAAATGTATTCTGCCTCACAAGTAGAGAGAGAGAGACCGTGGTTTGTTTCTTGCACTGGCATGTTACTAATCGAGTTCCGAAGAACTGGCAACCAGCTGTCGTAGACTTTGAATTCAGCTTGTCCACCCCAAAGTCAGAATCAGCGTATCCCGTCAGATCAAAGTTATCATTCTTTGGATACCACAAGCCGGTGCTTGGGCATCCCTTCAGGTAACGGAATATTCTCTTCACTATCTGCATGTGAGATACTCTAGGACTGGATTGATATCTTGCGCAAAGACAGGTAGGATACATGATATCTGGGTGAGATGCCGTCAGATACATAAGAGATCCTATCATCAATCGATAGAGCGTATCATCCACTTTGGTTCCTGTTTCGTCAATGCAAATTTCGTGATTCAGCGCCAGAGGAGTCGAAAGCGGCTTTGAGCTATCCATTTCAAACTTCTTCAGAATATCATGAACATACTTCGTTTGATGAATGAATATGCCATCTGGTAACTGATCAACTTGTGACCCGAGGAAGAATTTCATTTCACCCATAGAAGACATCTCGAACTTCTTCTTCATAATCTTCCCGAATTCTTTGCAAAGACTATCATCTGTTGAACCAAAGATGATATCATCCACATAGATTTGTACGATAATTAGATGAGTTTCGACTTCTTTGGTAGACAATGTACTATCCACTGTGCCTCTTGTAAATCCATTTCCAATGAGATGTTGAGATAACGACTCGTACCAAGCTCTCGGGGCTTGATGTAATCCGTATAAGGCTTTGTCCAGAAGATAAGCTTTGTTCTTGTTCAGCGGATCGACGAACCCCGGTGGTTGGCCAACGTACATTTGCTCGTGTAGCTTACCATAGAGAAATGCGGATTTCACATCTAACTAGTATACTTTAAAACCTTTCCTAGCAGCGAATGCAAGGAAAATGCGGATTGACTCTAAACATGCAACCGTGCATAGATTTCCGTGTAGTCAATTCCTTCTTGCTGGTGGAAACCTTTGACAACCAACCGAGCTTTGTTTCTAACGATCACACCTCGATCATCCCTCTTGCACTTGAAGACCCACTTCGTATCTATCGCTTTTTGCTTTGGTGGTAAGTTGACAAGTCTCCAAACTCCCAGTTTCTCAAACTGTAATAACTCTTCCTGCATCGCTATCAACCAGTTCTCATCACCCAAGGCTTCATTCACAGTCTTTTGCTCGATTTGAGATATAAAACATGAATAATAGCAATAGTCTTGAGTCGGAGCCACTCGAGTATAGAAACAAATTAAAGCTTTGTTGAGCTGGCTTCTCGTTCTCACACCAGTCTGTAACTCTCCAATTATGTTGTTCGAAGGGTGATATGAATAAGATCGTGGAATCTCCTTGCTAGGAACATCAACTGTACTGTTCTGATTCAAAATATTCTGATCAACGATCAAATCAACTTCAGGAGCACTAGATGTTGCTTCATTTTGATTGCTCGGGCCAGCATATGGGTTTAACATATTGGATATCTGCTCGGATTCTTCATCAGAGGAAGATTCTCCATCATCATCGAAAGTTGGAGCTTTATCAGATTCGGAATTCTAATTCTGAGAAAGAATGGACTCTGTAGTAGTATTTCCTGGTTCAGTGGAAACATTTGCTGGAGTTGTAGTAGTTGTTGTTTCTACTTCAGAAACTTGTTCAATTGGAACACCACTATTACTCGGACCTGCACCAGAAGACGTATATAGAACCAACAGTAGGTTGATTAACCACTATTGGCCTTAAAATCTGTTCTTGATTAGCCGACTGTTGTAGATAATAAAGAGCTGCAAGTTCTTCATCAGACGGTTCTTCTAGCAAGTCGAATGACTTCCACAAATCTTGATAATTGAGCAACCACGCATCACCTTTTCTCTGAATAGGAGTTGTGTACCGAAAGCAATCAACATGTTGTGCTTCGACCACTCTTCTCAAAGTAGTAATGTAAACTCTCCTGAGCGGACTAGCATAACCGACAAAGAAACCTTCAAGCGTTTTAGCACCAAATTTTCCATCCGAATCAATCACTATGCAAGGTGCGCCAAATGGTTCTAGATACTTTAGATTTGGTTTCCTTCTGTTAATCATCTCGAAGCAAGTCGTGTTGGTGGGTTTGACTGTTAAGACCCTGTTTAAAGTGTAGCATGCCACTGCAACCGCCTCACTCCATAAGTTAATAGGAAGTTTGGAATCTGCAAGCATTATTCTTGCTGTCTCAATTAGAGTTATATTCTTCCTCTCAGCTACGCCATTTTGTTGTGGAGTATAGGGTGCACTGAATTCGTGCAGAATTCTTTTGGCATTGCAAAAATCTTTCATCTTGGTATTTTTGAACTCCGTGCCATTATCACCTCGAATCCGTCTAACAGGGAGATGATATAGATTTTCAAGCTTCTTGAAGAGAATCACAAGATTTTTGAACGTTTTATCTTTAGACTCTTGAAAGAAAACCCATGATTATCGAGAATAATCATTTGTGACGACCAAACAATACAGATCTCCGGATATACTTCAAACATTCACTGGATCGAAAAGATCCATATGTAGACGTTCAAGCGGCAACTTTATGGAGTTAAGAATCTTCTTAGGGTGTGACTTCTTAATCTGCTTCCCTTTATTGCAATCAAATGATCCGCCATATGGAAGCTTCGAAGATTTACTCCTTTGACCAAGACATTGTGAACCAGAAAATTCATTTTCCCCAGATGTATATGCCCCATCTTTCTGTGCCATAGAATAGAATCCTTCTCTGTGGCTTTTGTAACAAAACATTGAGCCGACTTTGACGATGTTGTAGCCACACTCATGTCTAGCACGTAGAGATCGTTTTCGCGTGGAGAGCGCATTAGAATCCAATCATCCAGAATCTTGAAGCCTGGCTTAAAAATCATGCACTCCTTATCGTTGAAATGAACGGTGAACTGCTTATCGCAAATCTGTGAGATACTGAGAAGATTATTCTCTAGCTCGGCGATGTAGTTAACACGATCAAAAGATACCACACCATTTGAAAGCTTTCCTTCAGCTACGATCCAGCCTCCTTGATTTCCAACGAAGCCTACATACCCTCCATTAATCGCTTTGAGATCAAAGAGTAGTGCTTTCAACCCGGTCATGTGCCTCGATGCTCCGCTATCCAGAATCCACTTCGATAATATGGATCTTTGGAGCCCCTTCACACGTTAACAACTCAGTGAAAAAGTGCAAACCAAGCCTTTTTGGTCTTGGGTTTGGGATAATAATCTTCAAAAAAATCCTCATAAGCCCTCTGATATTCAAAATCATCATTTAAAACTTCATTGACATTTAGATTTTCAAACTTGACTTTCTTCTTTTCTTTTGAAAGTTTAGGAAAAACTTTATCAATTTCAGTTTTACCCTTTGATTCAGACTCTTTATCAATACCAATCTTGACTGACTCAGACTTGACAACTTCAGATGATGTTGTTTTCTTCTTTGCAACCCAAGATTGTGATTTAACTCTTGCTTTCTTAATGTAGAATCTTGAATCTTTGTTTTCGTTTGATTTGGAAGTTTCACCTTTCTCAAAAGTTGAATTTTCAAACTTTGATTCAGTTTTAGGTTTCACTTTGTTTTTAGATTCATTGTTTCGTTTTAAGATTGTGACAGGTTTTACAATCTCTGGTTGCTTAAGTTTCTCAACATCTAAATTTGTCTTTCTTCGGTGATACACGGGCTTTGATTTCGGACACTTGCGAGCAATGTGACCAACTTCATTGCATTTGAAGCAATTCCGAGTATCATGAGAATGTCCACCAGTGGGTTTTACTCCACTTGCGGATTTAGCCTTATCCCGAAATTCGTTTTCCTTTTTAAACTCATTATTTGATTGCTTCCTAATCAAATTCTCTTCTTAAACCGTACTAGTCCCATACACGAATGCCATATTCTTATTTTTATATTTGCGAAATGGTGACTGTTTGTTTTTCGGTTCTTCTTGTTCTTCCAAACCCAAACCCGCTCTCCAGTTTTCAGGAAAGTCACCACCATTTCTCCGGCAGTTGTTAAATCCTCTTTTAGGTTTAGAATAAAACTTTTTCTCATTTCTCTCCAAATATTCTGATGATACTTCAACAAGTTTGAACAATTTATCAAGTTGATCTTCTTTAACACTCCGAATCGGAAAACTATCATCGAAATATAGTCTATCAGATTCCTTAACTTTGTACATGAGAACTTTAGGATCATCACTGAGGCTATCTTCCAATGATGTATCGTCATCTTCAGATTGTAAATCAGAACTGTTCAAACTCGCACTGGCGCTCTCAAAGCTGCCATCATCAGAATCACTCAAAACATTTTCAACAACATTTTTTACCACAGCTTCACTGTCATCTTTTGTGTTGATTATGTCAATGTTCTCAGGCAGCTCATTTTTCTTTTCGGTCAAAAGTTCAATATTAAGCGCCTTTTCCATCCCTTCAGCTTTCTTGCGACAATACTTTTTGCACAAGGGTGGTGAAACATTGCTATAATCCCCACGTTTCTTACCTTTTAATTTCTGAGCATTTTCTTCCAACCGAATCATTGGATGAATATGATCGACAATATAGCATTTGTGGTATAGCTTTTAAAAAGCTGTCTCACCCTTTCGGTTTCAATTTTCATATCTTGAAGCTCTTGTTTTATTTCAGCAATGGTATTTATGTAGATATTAATGGCTTTTTGTTTTTCCATTACTGTTGCTTTTAACATTCTTACTGTGTCATGTTGTTTAATGTTGTTTTTATCAAGCCTGTTGTAATCGTCTTTCATTTTATCATAAGCTTCCTTCATTGTGGGATAATCATATTTAAAATTGTTGTTATGCACATTGAGTTTACTTATGATTTGAGACTTTTCAGCGCATTGCACACAAGGCTTAGTACATTTTGTGCAAGGTTTTTCAATCTCAATGATTTGCACTTTTACAACCTCTTTTTCTACAACTTTTACCTCTGGACCTACCTTTGTCAAATTTGCCATCATTGCTTTGTTGGCGATCTCCATGAGATTTTCCACATTCATCTCCTTGGTCACGTTGATTACTTCCCAACTTCTAGTTTTGTTTCCTTTGTTGTAATAACTCTTCATGCATCGCTATCACCCAGTTCTTATCACCCAAAGCTTCATTCACAGTCTTTGGCTTGATTTGAGATATAAAACATGAATAATAGCAATAGTCTTGAGTCGGAGCCACTCGAGTATAGAAACAACTTAAAGCTTTGTTGATCTGGCTTCTGATTCTCACACCAGCCTGTAACTCTCCAATTATGTTGTTCGAAGGGTGATACGAATAAGATCGCGGAATCTCCTCGCTAGGAACATCAACTGTACTGTTCTGATTCGAAATATTCAGATCAACGATCAAATCAACTTCAGGAGCACTAGATGTTGCATCATTTTGATTGCTCGGGCCTGCAGATTAGTTTAACATATTGGATATCTGCTTGGATTCTTCATTAGAGGAAGATTCTCCATCATCATCGAAAGTTGGCGCTTTATCAGAGTCGGAATTCTGATTCTGAGAAACAATGGGCTCTGTAGTCGTATTTCCTGGTTCAGTGGAAACATTTGCTGGAGTTGTAGTAGGTGTTGCTTCTGCTTCAGAACCTTGTTCAACTGGAACCCCACTATTACTCGGACCTGCACCAGAAGACGATGTAGAACCAACAGTAGGTTGAATAACCACTATTGGCCTTAAAATCTGTTCTTGATTAGCCGACTGTTGTAGATAATAAAGAGCTGCAAGTTCTTCATCAGACGGTTCTTCTAGCAAGTCGAATGACTTCCACAAATCTTGATAATTGAACAACCGCGCATCACCTTTTCTCTGAATAGGAGTTGTGTACCGAAAGCAATCAACGTGTTGTGCTTCGATCACTCTTCTCAAAGTAGGAATGTAAACTCTCCTGAGCGGACTAGCATAACCGACAAAAAAACCTTCAAGCGTTTTAGCACCAAACTTTCCATCCGAATCAATCTTTGTGCAAGGTGCGCCAAACGGTTCTAGATACTTTAGATTTGGTTTCCTTCGGTTAATCATCTCGAAGCAAGTCGTGTTGGTTGGTTTGACTGTTAAGACCCTGTTTAAAGTGTAGCATGGCACTGTAACCGCCTCACTCCAGAAGCTAACAGGAAGTTTGGAATCTGCAAGCATTGTTCTTGCTGTCTCAATTAGAGTTCTATTCTTCCTCTCAGCTACGCCATTTTATTGTGGAGTATAGGGTGCCCTGAATTCGTGCAGAATTCCTTTGGCGTTGCAAAAATCTTTCATCTTGGTATTTTTGAACTCCGTGCCATTATCACTTCGAATCCGTCTAACAGGAAGATGATATAGATTTTCAAGCTTCTTGAAAAGAATCACAAGATTTTTGAACGTTTCATCTTTAGACTCTTAAAAGAAAACCCATGAATATCGCCAATAATCATCTGTGACGACCAAACAATACGGATCTCCGAATATACTTCGAACATTCACCGGACCGAAAAGATCCATATGTAGACGTTCAAGAGGCAACTTTATGGAGTTAAGAATCTTCTTAGGATGTGAATTCTTAATCTGCTTTTCTTTCTTGCATTCATGTTGGGATTGAACCCTATGAAAGGAACAGATGATACAAAGCCAAATAACACTATCCGAGCTTTGGTTAAACTATCAGAGGTTTCTGATGTACATACACTGCTTTCCCTAAAGACTGCTCATCCTATCACCTGCCTTCACAAAGATTCAAAGGTCTGCTAGAGTTACAAGGGTCAGAGGATAGAGATCAGAGTTTAGTCATTAGTTTAGTAAATCTATGTAACAGTGCTAAGCACTGATAGTTAGTATTAGCAGTGTTTTCAGTTAGTTACAATTAGTTTCTTGTCACTATCAACCCTGACATCATCAAAGATGCTCAGAGGTTAGATAGTTAGTATAAATAGGTAACTTATGTAACAGTTTAAAACTTGTCTATTAAAAGATCAACTTTCGCATATCATCTTCTCTGCATTTTCTTATTACCAAACTGTAATTGCAAAGGCTGAGGGGGAGTTTGTAATCACATGCAAGTTAATCAACTTGAAAGCATGATGATGATGAAAACAAACGACCATTGCTTGTAGTAAAAGCTTTCCATCTTCTTTCGCTGCAAATCTCTTTTAATTCAATCATTTTCCATTTTTGAAACAAAAACTACAAGTAATTCAAACTCAGATCCTAACAATTGGTATTAGAGCTTGGTTCATCATATTTTATCTAACAATCGATTTGGTTCGAACGGATCAGCTCTCTTGCTAATCAGTTTGGTTGTTTTAGCTTGATATTCAGAGTTTTATTACGTTCAGAGTTTTTAAAACAAAATCTGTAAAAATCAACTGAAAATGCCTCAAAACACACAGGATGCCAATTCTGGATCCTTGTTCAAACCGCCGATGCTCAAAAGAAATGAATATTTCATTTGGCAACGATGGATGGGTCACATCCTTGCTCAGCAAAACACCGGTTGCTGGAGATCTGTTGCTTATGGACCTCATGTTCCAATGGTTCCAAGCACAGAGGATCCAACTAAACAAGTGCCAAAAAATCCTGAAAACTTTTTAGAGCAGGATTTCCAGAAAATTGAATTGGATGCTAAGGCATTTAGCATAGTTGCTTCGGCCTTACCCAATGAAATTTATGCTGGTCTACTCCATTGCAATAGTGCAAAGGAGTTATGGGATGCACTTAAAGAGCAATTCGGTGGGACTGACGAAGTGATAGAAAGTATAGAGAAGTTCTAAATCAGCAATATGAAATGTTTTGTCACTTGAAAGGAGAGTCTCTAACACAACAGTTCGAACGTTACAGCTGTCTCATCAGTGAACTTAGACTGGTTAACGTGGTTCTATTTAATTCGACTGTCAATAGTCGTTTCCTTATATCGTTACCAGATAAGTGGGAGACTATAGCTTATGTATTGAGAAAGTCTGTTGGGTTTAAAGAAATGTCGTTGACACAACTTCATGGGATACTCCTCACCTATGAGAGAGAGTTAAACCAGAAAAAGAAGTTGCAAGATTCTGGCAAAATGACTGATGATTACTCATTGGGTAATACAGCTCTTTTTGGCCAAGAAGAGGGATCTGGCAGCAGTAAGGACCGAAGTTATGATCACTATATAGATATTACATCTGGTGGGAACTTTGGATCTGAAACATATGCACCCAACTATGCTTTTACTACTAGTGGGGAAAGCCAAACCTCTGACAATCTATCCTTTGAGCTGAATGACTTGCAACACTTTGAACCTTCTGATCTTGAAGAAATGGATATTTTGCACTTTGCACCAACTGACCTTATTGAGTGTTAGGCTAGTAAATTCTATAAGAGAACTAGTAGGAAATTCCCAGGTTTGCATGGGGGGTTGAAGGTTGGGCTGCATAAATCAAAAGTCAAGTGTTATAAGTGTAATAGGCTAGGACACTTTGCAAGAGAATGCATGTCTCAAAATTCTGGACCAATAGTGACTCATCCTGGCCCTAGACCTCAGCACACACAAAACACTGCTCATTAGTCCAAATATGCCCCTGCTCAACATGTTCAAAACACTGCCCACTTTGCACATCCTGCTACCACTGTTCCAGTGCATTATGTTCAATCCACTACTCCACAAATTCAATATGTTCAGGCACTACCACATCCTCAAGTGCTTGTACAACAAGCACCCATTGTTACACAACCTGCTCAAACCACTGCTAGTCCAGCAGAGGTTGGTCAACAAAGCTTTTTCACACAAAGTTATGTAGACTGGAGTAGCTTGCCTGAGGATTTGACTGATGAAAACTTTGCTTTAATGACCAAAAATGAGGTTGAACAATAATTTTGTTTAATGGCCTTAGAGACACTTGCTGAAGGTGTTGAATCTGAGGAGTTAGTGTCAAAAACTGATGAAGTTCAAGTTTGTGATGAAACAGTGGTTTCAGGTGAAGAAATGAAAAATGCTGCTGATAAGGAAAAGTACTCTCCTGCTGACCCATGGAATGTTGATGTGTGTGAAGGTAGTGTGATTGTGCTCTCATGGCTGCTACAAAGGTATCACCTCAGATCCTTAAAGATCTATGTTCTGACAAATGCATCATTGCTTTTGCAAACATTAAGCAGGTGAATGAAAACCTGAGAAACAAAATTTTAGAAGATGAACTTAATTTTGAAAAACTGATTAAAGAGTTAAAATCAAAGTTAAGTGAAAAAGATTCTGAAATGAGTAGCCTGAGGCATGAATCAAGCATAACCAAGGACCAACTCCAAACCATGGAAGAAAAATACCAAATGTGTAAAAAGGAGTTGGAAGAAACCCAAATCACTTGTGAAAAATGGGTTGAGTCATGTAAAGGTTATAAGATTATGCTTGATGCTCAGATCAAGAGCAACATTAAGTTTGGTGTAGGTTTTAGAACCAATGACCAAATTGAGAAAAATGATGCTGAAATTGATTCTGAGTTAGTTGAAGTAGTTCCCAAAAATTTGGCTGGTAAAGATAAAAACCACAGATAAAGCTGGAAACAAAATTGTTTTGGAAAAACCAGAGGTTTCAACAAAAGATAAAGAAATTGAAAAATATCAGTTTAAACCAACCTGGTCAGATGAATGTGATATCTTAGAAAACTTTAAGCCAATGGACTTCACAACCACTGATGGTATTAAAGCCCCAAAAGCACTAGTGATCCCTATCAAAGATGTACCAGCAGAGGTTACAACCACTGCTGATAAAAAGTCTGATAGGAAAAGAAGAGTAAAGATTAAAAACCTGTTTTGTGAATTTTGTGAAAAAAGAAATCATGTGGCTGCAGATTGTTTTCTTTTAAAGCCTATGACATTAAAAAAACTTGTGTTGTCAAAAACTCTTCAAAATGCACCATCTGCAACAAAACAAATCACTCAACTCAACAGTGTGCCTATCTCAAAAACTGTGAACAAAAGGTAAAAGAGATCAAGGCAAAATCACTAGAAAGAGAAAGTTCAAGTTCTGCTGGAAATAAATCTAAGCAGAGTTTTGAACAAATTGAAACATCTGTTGCAAAAGCCTTAAACAAAACCTCTGTTCAAAGAGAGGTGCAAGTGACAGATGCTCCACCATCAAACTCATTTCCAAGAGGGTATGGCCAACCTGCTTATAAAAAGGTTCCTCATGCTTATGAAGGTTACAAAAAGCCTTCAAAGCAAAGAGTAAACAGGCACCCTTATGGATACAATCATCTGATAGGAAATGGTCAAGAGCAGATGTTACAAGAAAATTTCAAAACCACTGACCATTGTCCTAGACTTGAGGCTGGACCATCTTAACTGATCCATTTACTTGATGTGCAGGGACCCTCTACTTGCCTTGATAGCTTATGGTATGTAGATAGGAGGTTCCAGGCACATAATAGGATGTAGAGCCCTTCTCAAGGACTTCGTGGCTCATGGGGGGTGATATATCTTTTGGGAATAACTCAAAGGGAAAGTTTTTAGGGTCTGGGTCGGTTCTGGCTGGTAAACTCAAGTTTGAAAATGTGAATTTAATTGACAATCTGAAATTTAACTTGCTGGGTGTCTCACAAATGAGTGACAGAGGATATGGATCCTTCTTCACTAAGAAAACTTGTCAAATTGTGGGACCAGAGGTTGTTGAAAAGATTGATCAAATCATTGCTGAGAGCAAAACACAACTCACTGCACACAGAAGTGGGAATGTGTATGTGGTAGATATGCTAAAAGATAATCCTATGTCTGGGACATGCTTATTCTCAGTTGCTTCTAGCAAAGAGACTAAGTTATGGCATAGAAGACTTGGACACACAAATCTTAAAACTATCACCACACTCTCAAAACAAAGTCTTGTAAGAGGTTTGCCTCAACAAACAATTTTCCTATGATGAACATTGTGTTTCCTGTTTAAAAGGCAAACAACATAAAAGTTCTTTCAAATCAATTGAAGAGTCCAAAACAAGCTAGTGTTTACAACTGCTACACATGGACTTGTTTGGCCCAGTGCAAATCATGAGCTTAAAACACAAAAGGTATTGCCTAGTGATAGTTGATGATTTCTCTGGGTTTACATGGACCTTCTTTCTCCACTCTAAGGATGAAACTGCAGGCATTTTGCAAAAATTTGTCAAACAAGTAGAAAGCAATTTGATCTTCTAGTAAATATCTTTAGGAGTGACAATGGAACAAAATTTAAAAATAGGGAGTTGGATGGTTTTTGTGAGTCAAAAGGAATTGTTAGACAATATAGCATTCCAAGAACTCCAGAGCAAAATGGGGTGGTTGAAAGGAAAAACAGAACTTTAATTGAATCAGCAAGGACTATGCTAGCAGATTCTGGTTTACCCTCGTCTATCTGGGCAGAGGCTGTAAACACTGCTTGCTATGTTCAAAATAGAGTTTTGATTAACCCCAGGCATCAAAAGACTGCCTATGAGATTTTGTATAAAATCAAACCTCTGATTTCCTATTTTAAAGTTTTTGGTTGTCCATGCTTCATTTTGAACTTAAAAGATTCTATATCTAAGTTTGCAGCCAAAGTTGATTGTGGTTATTTTCTTGGATACTCAACCACTGCTAAAGCCTACAGAGTATTTAACTCTAGGACCAAGTGTGTTGAAGAAACTTTTAATGTGAAGTTCAATGAACTTTCATCACTGAAAATCCCAGCAAATCCTGCAGAACTTTTTGATTTAGAAAAATTCACATTTGCTGATGTTTCTATCAAGCTAGATAATGCAGGTACACCACAACCATCCGAGGAAGATCAAGATCAAGGATATGACTGTGTGCTTCACAAACAAAAGTCTATTCTTCCAACAGAGGATCAGGTGCTACAAGCTCTTGTGTAAACTCTGCCACTTCTGGGTCAACAGTGGTTGATCCTCAACCCTCCACCGGTTCCCAAAATCAAACATCTGTTGATAAAATTCCTACATTTGGGCAGCAAAATCATCAGAATGTTACCTCCATACCCCCAATACCTCCACCTCCATTCTCATCAGTGGCTGATACTTCAAATTCACCAGCAGAGGTTAGCTCAGATGATACACATTTGCAGCCATCACCTCAAAATGCTATTGTTCCATACCAATGTGATCTGATTTATCTGAAAAGCCATCCAGCGGATCAAGTTATTGGCAACATCAAATCTGGGGTGCTCACACGGAGCCAATCCCAAAATATTTGTCTTTTTGCTGGTTTTCTATCACTCATACAGCCAGTCAAGTACCAAGAGGCACTGAAAGACAACAGCTGGGTAGAAGCCATGCAAGAATAGCTCCTTCAGTTCAAAAGACAACAAGTTTGGGAGCTTGTGCCACTGCTAAAAGATGTAAGTCCAATTGGCACAAAGTGGGTCTTCAAAACAAAACTGATGAAAGGGTTATTACTGTCAAAAACAAAGCAAGGCTCGTGGTTCAAGGCTACAGACAGGAAGAAGGTATAGACTATGATGAGACCTTTGCTCCTGTAGCAAGGTTGGAAGCTAGTCGCATGTTCTTAGATTTTGCTACTAACCACAACATAAAGGTGTTTCAAATGGATATAAGAGTTCATTTTTGTATGGAAAAATCAAAGAAGAGGTGTATGTCGGTCAAGCTCCAGGTTTTGAAGATGCATTCCATCCTGATCATGTCTACAAGCTCAACAAAGCATTGTATGGCTTGAAACAAGCACCAAGAGCCTAGTATGAAACTCTATCCACTTTTCTCTTATCCATAGGGTTTACTAGAGGTGAAATAGATAAAACCCTATTTTTTAATTGGAAAGGAAAAGTTTTGATGCTTGTCCAAATTTATGTGGATGACATCATTTTTGGATCCACAAGCACTTCTATGTGTGAAGAGTTTCGAAACTCATGGCAGCAGAGTTTGAGATGAGTGCAATAGGTGAGCTCCAATGTTTTCTTGGTCTCCAAGTTAAACAATTGCACAATGGTACATTTATCCATCAAAACAAGTATGTGAAAGAACTGCTTAAAAAGTTTTATATGGATGATTGTAAACCATGTAGCATACCCATGGCAACCTCCAAGCTAGTCACCATTGATGGTAAAGATGACCTTGTTGATCAAACTCTTTATAGAAGCATGATTGGGTCTTTATTGTACCTAACTGTATCAAGGCCAGACATCATGTTTGCAACATGTATTTGTGCCAGATCACAGGCATTACCTAGAAAGTCTTATCTTATTGCTGTAAAAAGGATATTCAGATACATAAAAGGTGCTCCCACACTTGGTATCTAGTATCCAGCTAATGGGAATATTGAGCTTTCAGGTTTTTCAGATAGTGACTTTGCTGGGTGCAAAACTACGAGGAAGTCCACATCAGGAGGATGTCAATTCCTAGGTGATTGTCTAGTGTCTTAGGAAAGCAAAAAGCAGGTTGCAGTTTCAACATCCACTGCTGAGGCACAATATATTGTTGCTGCTAGCTGCACTGCTCAACTCTTGTGGCTTCAAAACCAGTTGCTAGATTTTGGTGTAACTGCACTAAAGACTCCACTCAAATTGGATAGACAAGCTGCTGAAAACATCATTAAAAATCCAGTTTCTCATTCAACTACAAAGCTCATTGACATCAGACATCACTTTGTGAGAGATTGCTATGAAAAAGGTTTGATTTCTTTGCATCATGTCCATGCTTCAGATCAACGGCAGATGTTTTAACCAAGGCATTGGATACATCTACCTTTGAAAAATTGATCTCAAGAATTGGAATGCTAAACATGGATTAAAAACAAGGTTTCTTGTAAATTCATGCGTACATAGCATAAGATGTTTTCAGAAAATCAAAAACTCATCCTTAAAAATAGTTTAAATTGAATTTTTTGATAAATCTTTAAAAGTCTGATCATAACATCTGATTGCTCAAAACCTCTGATAGGCTTCAAACTCTTATCCACTGTTAAAGTGTAACCTCTTATTTCCATTTCTACCGCCTTTTCAAAACACTGATAGCTATCCACTGATAGTGTTAAAAATCAGTATTGTCCAATCCCATGTCCTAAAACAGTGGTTTGCCACCTCAACGGTTACTTTTCTCATCAGAGGTTACACGTGGACAGATGTTAGCCATCAGATCTTGCAACAGATGCCACGTCATGTTCACTTTTTCAAAACCCTATAAAACCCCTGTTCTATCCTTTATCAGTGTTTACCCTAAACTGTGTTGATTTCAAAAATCTCAAAACAGTTTTTCTTTCTAACACCATGGCTCCCAAATCAAAATCTTCGAAGAAATCCACACAAGAACTTTTTTGATTCATCCATGTTTTCTGAGTGTTTACTTACAAGATCAAATCAAAGGTCCTGAAAGTAAAAAAGGCGATGTGACTAAACCAGGCTGCCTCACTCATGTAATCTTCACCAGAATAACAAACCAAGATAAAGTTGCAAAAACACAAGTAGAGGAGGATGAGCAAGTTTTACCTGAACAAAATGTTCAAACTCAACCTCTTGCTACTGAGCCCACTGCGCTTGGTGATCAGGGCATCACAACCGCTGCCCTGAAACCAACACCAAAAATTTCCAAAAAGAAAACCAAACAATCTCCAAAAAGCCCACCAAACCCAAAAAGGGTCCTCTGGAAGATGAGATCCCATAGGTTAACCCAGTGACAACACAAAAGTCACAAACCACTGCTGCTACTTCTTCACAGCAGATGGTTCAAAGATCTCCAACCGGCTTTGAAACTCCTCCTTCTTCCTCACAAAAGGAAAAGGTTGTAGACACAGGGACACCACTTTATGAAGCTCTAGATCCACTTGGCTCTACCTTCCACAGCCCCTCTCCCAGGGCAATGTCGCTTTCTACACAGCCACTTTCACCAATACCTTCACTTCCACCCACAATTGTACCATTGCTGAATGCAATTGAATTAGTTCAGACACAAACCAGTACTTCTCAACAACCTATTACTGAGAATATACTTCATCAAGAGGCTGGGTCTGATTCTTTATTCATTGCTAGCCCATCAGCAAATGAAGAGGCTACATCCCTTGGGTTACATGTAACCCTTGGTGATAGCTCAACACAAGCAGCCACTACAATTGTTGAACTCCCAAGTTCTCAGTTGGACAGTGGTTTCATTAATAAGACTTGGTTGAAGGCAACCACTGTTGAGGCAACAACTGTTACCTCTGTTGTGGGAAGTCCCTAGTACCAAGACAAATGGGCATCTATGTTTGAAGCTGGTGCTAAAACCACTGCTCATGATGACATAGATATAACTACCACCATTGGTAGGAGTTCAGATGATCCTATTAAATTAGGTGATGAACTATAATATCAGGATTTGACAGAGAGAGTGACAAGGATAGAAAGTTCTGTTGATGAAATCAAAAGTTTACTAAAGCAGATGATAGCTACCAAAAGTTAACCCTCTGTTCTATCCACAGCTGATCTCAAAGAAGCTCTTAACCCTCTGTTTCAACATCAACAACATTATTTGGATCTACAACGCAAGCATCAGATGAATGATGTTAGGAACATGTTTGAATCAAGGTATCAAGACACTACTGCAGACATTAAAGCCATCAAAGCACATCTACTCACAACCACTGGCCATGCACCTCCAACGGTTATATTTGTTACAACATATGAAGCCAAAAAGGGGGAGAAACCTTTGGGTCCAAAGAAGCTAACAATAGATGATGATAAGGCCATACCTACCATAAATATTCCAAGGCCTGATGGTTCAAAGAAGATTGATTTAACTGATGAAATTGTGGCCAAGGCAAGGGCTAGTCACAAGAAGACAGGGATTGAGGAGAGCAGAGTGTTGGTTGAGAAAAAGATTGAACAACAAAAAGAAAAAGGAGAGGTTGGTACTTCATCAAAAAGGATACCTGCTAGAAAAGCTAGGCAACCAACATCCACACCTCCTAAAACTAAGCCTGCAACCAATCCAACCATTAAAACCTCTGCCTCTCAAAAACCTATCACATCTTCCAAATCACAACCCACATCCACACAAGCAGATGTTACAGCACCTGTTGTGTCCACATCTGTTGATACAGCAGGGGTTGCAACAAATGCAACTCTATCCACTGCCATGATCACATTTCCCACATCAACCCATCCATTATCCACACCACCAAAGATCCACAACCACCATCACCCACTCTAAGGTTAAAAAGGAGAAAAATCACAAAAGTGATCAATGATGATGAGATCTCTGCACCTCTTCCAATATCATCAACACCAGTGACCTCCACATAGTGCTTACAACATCTTCAACTCTTAAAGTCACTCCTGCATCAAAGTTGTATCCTCTTGATTTACCAGCAGTCAGGGAAGAGATCCTAAGTTTCTTTTCAGAGGATGACCCTGACAAAAGAACAATCCTATCCCTTGATGGCTATCCAAGACCTGCAAATGTTGATGATTACCTGGAATTGAAACGGAAGCAAGTAGAGGATATTGCCAAAAGAGAATCAGCTGGTAAAAATGATAGAGAAATACAGATTGTCATGTCCTTTCAACTGAGTAAAGTCACCATTTTACAAAACTTTGTCAAAGATCTGAGCAACCAGTTGTCGGTAAGGGAAGATAAGCTGCTCAAAAGTTGAACTCATTGAGTATATCATGGAAAAGAAGATGTATAAGGCAACAAGGGCACAGTTCAGGGATTGGAGCATAGATGAGCTAAGAGAAGAAATCAACAGAATGCAAGAAATGTTGAAAGACCCTCTCAAAAAGCCAACTCCTCCCAACTGGGATTTATACAAGAAAGATATGACTGAAACTGCCTTGAAGTTGAAGAGAATGAAGCAAGAACTGATTCAGAATCATTATGGTTCCAAAAACCAAGTGATGAGATGGGGTGAGGTGAGGGTGATAGACACCTACAAAAGTTTGGAAGAAAGAAGGAAAAAAGGATCCATCCATGCCTCCTAAGCCTGATTATTCAAAAGAAGATGCTATCCTCAGAGCTCAACTCTCCAAAAAGTCCAGCTCAACATCTGCCCATTCCACACTTGCCCTGCTACACAGGAAAAAGCAAGGGGATATGTCTGAAAAGACTGACAAAGAGTTTGAGGATACATTTATCAAAGAAGGGATTCAGAACATGATTGATTATCCAACAGATGATAGAAGTGCCAAGCTAGCTAAAGATCTATCACAAAAAGCTCCTGCTCAAACCTCTGCAATAAAAGCTCTTTCAAGAAAACCATCAGACCCAAAAATTCTAAAATGGAAGGTCGACAAAGACACCCATGAATTGACACTGCTAAAGTCTGATGGTGCAGCCACTAAACTATCCATGGAAGCTGCTTATGAGCTTACAGTAGAAGACTTCCAAGAACTACTATGTTTAGAGCTGGAGAAGGATGCTGATGACACGGAATCTCTTAACTTTGAACTTCAATTCAAAGGTCAAATAAGAGAATTCCTTCTAAGGAATAAAGACCAAGAATAAAGTGTTTTTGGCATCATCTGTTCCAGGGGGAGATTGTTGGGATTGAACCCTATGAAAGGAACAGATGATACAAAGCCAAATAACACTATCCGAGCTTTGGTTAAACTATCAGAGGTTACAACCTCTGATGTACATACACTGCTTTCCCTAAAGACTGCTCATCCTATCATCTGCCTTCACAAAGGTTCAAAGGTCTGCCAGAGTTACAAGGGTCAGAGGATGGAGATCAGAGTTTAGTCATTAGTTTAGTAAATCAATGTAAGAGTGCTAAGTACTGATAGTTAGTAGTAGCAGTATTTTCAGTAACTTACAATTAGTTTCCTGTCACTATCAACCCTGACGTCATCAAAGATGCTCAGAGGTTAGATAGTTAGTATAAATAGGTAACTTCTGTAACAGTTTAAACTTGTCTATTAAAAGATCAACTTTCGCATATCATCTTCTCTGCATTTTCTTGTTACCTAACTGTAATTGCAAAGGCTGAGGGGGAGTTTGTAAATCACATGCAAGTTAATCAACTTGAAAGCATGATGATGATGATGATGAAAACAAACGACCATTGCTTGCAGTAAAAGTTTTCCATCTTCTTCCGCTGCAAATCTCTTTTAATTCAATCATTTTCCATTTTTAAACAAAAACTACAAGTAATTCAAACTCAGATCCTAACAATTCAAGACAATGATCCGTCATATGGAAGCTTCGAAGATTTACTCCTTCGACCAAGTCATTGTGAACTAGAAAATTCATTTTCCTCAGATGTATATGCCCCATCTTTCTGTGCCATAGAATCGAATCCTTCTCTGTGGCTTTTGTAACAAAACATTGAGCCGACTTTGACGATGTTGTAGCAACACTCATGTATAGCACGTAGAGATCGCTATCGCGTGGAGCTCGCATTAGAATCCAATCATCCGGAATCTTGAAGCCCGGCTTAAGAATCATGCACTCCTTATCGTTTAAATGAACAGTGAACTGCTTATTGCAAATCTGTGAGATACTAAGAAGATTGTTCTCTAGCTCGGTGATATATTTAACACGATCAAAAGATACCACACCATTCGAAAGATTTCCTTCAGCTACGATCCAGCCTCCTTGATTTCCAGCGAAGCCTACATACCCTCCATTAATCGCTTTCATATCAAAGAGTAGTGCTTTCATCCCGGTCATGTACCTCGATGCTCCGCTATCCAGAATCCACTTTGATAATATGGATCTTTGGAGCCCCTACACACGTTAACAACTCAGTGAAAAAGTGCAACCAAGCCTTTTTGGTCTTGGGTTTGGGATAATAATCTTCAAAAACATCCTCATAAGCCCTCTGATATTCAAAATCATCATTTAAAACTTCATTGACATTTAGATTTTCAAACTTGACTTTCTTCTTTTCTTTAGAAGGTTTAGGAAAAACTTTGTCAAATTCAGTTTTACCCTTTGATTCAGACTCTTTGTCAATACCAATCTTGGCTGACTCAGACTTGACAACTTCAGATGATGTTGTTTTCTTCTTTGCAACCCAAGATTGCTTTCTTAATGTAGAATCTTGAATCTTTGTTTTCGTTAGATTTGGAAGTTTCACCTTTCTCAAAAGTTGAATTTTCAAACTTTGATTCAGTTTTAGGTTTCACTTAGTTTTTAGATTCATTGTTTCGTTTTAAGATTGTGACAGGTTTTACAATCTCTGGTTGCTTAAGTTTCTCAACATCTAAATTTGTCTTTCTTCGGTGATACACATGCTTTGATTTCGGACACTTGCGAGCAATGTGACCAACTTCATTGCATTTGAAGCAAGTCCGAGTATCATGAGAATGTCCACCAGTGGGTTTTACTCCACTTGCGGATTTAGCCTTATCCCGAAATTCGTTTCCTTTTTAAACTCATCATTTGATTGCTTCCTAATCAAATTCTCTTCTTAAACCGTACTAGTCCCATACACGAATGCCATATTTATTTTTATATTCACGGAATGGTGACTGTTTGTTTTTCGGTTCTTCTTCTTCTTCCAAACCCAAACCCGCTCTCCAGTTTTCAGGAAAGTCACCACCATTTCTCCGGCAGTTGTTAAATCCTCTTTTAGGTTTAGAATAAAACTTTTTCTCATTTCTCTCCAAATCTTCTGATGATACTTCAACAAGTTTGAACAATTTATCAAGTTGATCTTCTTTAACATTCCGAATCGGAAAACTATCATCGAAATATAGTCTATCAGATTCCTTAACTTTGTACATGACAACTTTAGAATCATCACTGAGGCTATCTTCCAATGATGTATCGTCATCTTCAGATTGTAAATCAGAACTGTTCAAACTCGCACTGGCGCTCTCAAAGCTGCCATCATCAGAATCACTCAAAACATTTTCAACAACATTTTTTACCACAGCTTCACTGTCATCTTTTGTGTAGATTATGTCAATGTTCTCAGGCAGCTCATTTTTCTTTTCGGTCAAAAGTTCAATATTAAGCGCCTTTTCCATCCCTTCAGCTTTCTTGCGACAATACTTTTTGCACAAGGGTGGTGAAACATTGCTATAATCCCCACGTTTCTTGCCTTTTAATTTCTGAGCATTTTCTTCTGACGGAATCATTGGAAGAATATGATCGATGATATAAGCATTTGTGGTATAGCTTTTCAAAATCTGTCTCACCTTTTCGGTTTCAATTTTCATATCTTGAAGCTCTTGTTTTATTTCAGCAATGGTATTTATGTAGATATTAATGGCTTTTTGTTTTTCGATTACCGTTGCTTTTAACCTTCTTACTGTGTCATGTTGTTTAATGTTGTTTTTATCAAGCCTGCTGTAATCGTCTTTCACTTTATCATAAGCTTCCTTCATTGTGCGATAATCATATTTAAAATTGTTGTTATGCACATTGAGTTCCCTTATGATTTGAGACTTTTCAGCGCATTGCACACAAGGCTCAGTACATTTCGTGCAAGGTTTTTCAACCTTAACGATTTGCACTTTTACAACCTCTTTTTCTATAACTTTTACCTCTGGACCTACCTTTGTCAAATTTGCCATCTTTGCTTTGCTAGCGATCTACGTGAGATTTTCCACATTCATCTCCTTGGTCACGTTGATTACTTCCTCAATTTCTGGTTTCGTTTCTTCAACGATATGCTCAAAAAATGTTTCACCAAAGCAACCTGCAAAAATAGAAGTAATGTTAGGAGAAAGAACACTTTGCATCCTCGTATGATGATTGATCTCCTCTTCTTCTTCTTGTTGCAAGTATTCTTCTATCATTGCATTTTCCAGAGCTGCATCCTCAGTAGATGTATCTTGTTCTTCCATGATTTCTGCCATTAGAGCAACTCCCGTCTTGTTGGCAATATATGAGTTCCAATCAAATCCATCATCTTCATTAGAAGCAACCATGGCTTTTTCTGCATTGTTGGATGGTTTCTCTTGAACTTCGATTTGAGTTTTCTTCGGAAATGGCTTATATTGCAACGACTTCTTGTAGTAATCAATGCCGCCTCCGAAAGGACTTCGATTGCCACTAGCTTCTGGATTCTTGCATTCTCGTTTGAAATGCCCTTTTTGTCGGCATCTGAAGCAAGTAACTTTCATCTTATCGAATCCCAATTTGTTTCTCGAGTTTTCGATGTCTCTTCCGGTTAGAGCAACGAAATTAACTCTCCTTATAATCGAAGCTAGGGATCATTTGATGTCCATCAACTCAAGTTCTTCCTCATCCACTTGATCATAATCCTCGGCAGTCATTTCTGGATTACCAATCTTTCCGGCCACTAAACTCTCATAAGATTCCAACACTGTGGCAAGTAGTGCCTGAAACCAGTTCGTAAACTTTCCTTCCACCCTTCGTATTCATCCATGCACATAAGTTTCGGTGGCTTCACTGACATACCCATCTCGTTATCAATATTAACTTGATTCACCATGTTGGCATTTGAAGTTGAAGCCCCGGCTGTCATGTACGCATTGTGGATATCTTCCATCGCAGAAAACAAACGAGTATCGCTGAAAACACGTTCACAAACTTGAAGAATTGATTAGTACTCTGACAAGTTTGGGCGAACTTGTGCAGCAAAACAACTCAGATTCAGTTTCAAACAAGTTCGGGCGAAGTTGTGTTGAAAAGTTTTGAAAATTTCACCCTGAGGAAGTTCGAGCAGACTTGTAGGAATTTCAAGAGAAACAAACAAGTTCGGGCGAACTTGTAATAAATTTTCAACAAGATTTGATCAAGTTAGGGCGAACTTGATGAAATTTGAATGAAAATTAAGCAAGTTCGAGCGGACTTATCTAAAATCTTTGAAAAATCAATCAAGTTCGGGCGGACTTGATGAAAAATCACTCAAAAAGTGAAATTTTCAGTCAAGTTCGAGCGAACTTGAGGTCAAGTTCGGTCAAACTGGTTTTGCAAATCATGATTTTTCAACTTTTCGACATCAATTCGTTTGAATTAGGTCTTGAAACTTTCAGGGGTTTATCTTTAGTGGATTTTACATGACATATTCAAAATTTAGCAGATTTTATCAATAGGTTCATTGTTTTTCATGAAAAAAGTTAAGAAAAATGATAGAAATTAGTAGAAATAGAGTAGTTCTTGTGACGATTTCACCAAATCAGGTATCCGTGGCTTTGATACCACTTGTTAGATCGCTCCTGGATAGCTCGGGAACCTAATTTGTATCTAAATGTCCAAATAGGCGGATACTAAGTGATATGTTAATCAGATATTCAAGAATTACTCGTTAATAGTCTGTTTATTGATCATAAAGTCAATTACATTCGAGTTCTGGATCCAACAGAGCTTCGCCTCTAAGTGTGCAAAGTTACAAATGAGAAACCATGAGGCACCTATTTATAAGGAATCAAGTTCGCTTGGGAGAAAACAAGTTCGG
Organism: Scalesia atractyloides; assembly: GCA_947069175.1. NCBI lineage: Eukaryota > Viridiplantae > Streptophyta > Magnoliopsida > Asterales > Asteraceae > Scalesia > Scalesia atractyloides. The sequence continues at coordinate 48,841,539 of CAMTDV010001633.1, read as the reverse complement.
GCGAACTTATTGAACAATCGGCCGAACTTGTTCACACTTCAACTTTCCGGGCGAACTTGATCTCCTATTTACATAAATACGACATTTTCTAACATAATCTCATCTATCTAAACAGACTCGATACAAGACTAAGACATAGACATACTGTACTAACATTTACAGGTCTGTCAATACATATGGGGTCCGGTGCAAAAACCAAATAACTTGATTAACTGACACGCCACTTAAATAACTCATAAGGAGTATATAAAATAATTTAGCATTTGCATTCAACAGGTGTATTGTCACACCCCAACCGATAGCGGAAACATCGGATGAGACGAACAAATCGTTCAAAAGCATCATAACACTATTTGCAACAATATAATTAAATCCAATTTCATTAAATACTAAAATTCAATACAAGGTTCAAATAAACGAACAAGCATAACAAATATTTAAAGTGTGTTTCTAAAGCTTGTCCTAACTTGATTTCTTCGCTTCATCTTGGCTAACAACCTGCAACATGTATTAAAATATGATCAACAAATAATGTTGAGCGAGTATACAAGTTTGATACATAGTATAATAGAATAAAAAGACTCATATCCAACACGAACAATATGATACAATTGAGTAACATGCTAAAGGTGTACTATATGTCGAACCTTAAATGATGTTGCAAACCAATCCAAAGAATAATGGGAGGTTAATGCGTTGTACAATACCCAAGAACCAGGAGGTATTGCCTTACTCTTAGGCCATAGGAGTTAGAGTAGTCTAATAGGAATTACAATACCCAAGAATCAGCGGGGTATTGTCTTACTCATAGGCCATAGGAGTTAGAGTAGTCTAATATGATTTTACAATACCAAGGATCAGGGAATATTGTCTTACACTTAGGCCATAGGAGTTAGAGTAGTCTAATATGATTTACAATGCCCAAGAATCAAGGGGGTATTGTCTTACACTTAGGCCATAGGAGTTAGAGTAGTCTCACAAGTCTAACAAGTATAATGAGGTTAACGAGCATATAAACCACTAAGCATAAAATACATCAAGCATCAAGTCGTTTCAAGTATTCATGGATAGAGTGTGCACAAGACTAAAATTGTTTGGGTGATTTTGATATAGAGATACATGTTGCACCCCAAAAGTGATAAAACTAAAAAGGGAATTGAGTATACTCACCTTAGGTTGCGTATAGTTTTCTTGAATAAGCGCACGAGTAAAGATTGAAGGATCAACGAGAGCGTTTAATCTAGATGATAATACAAAAATTCGTTATTGGTTATGGGTTTGAAGGGTGTTATTTAGATACGTCTTGATAGAGAAACGCTCCAATAGTTTGGTATGAATTTGGTGATCGGTTAGTTATATTGTTAATAAATTGTTAATTATCAAAATACTTTTATGTGACTAATTGTTACTAAAATATTAGTCTAATAAAGTTTATAATAATAATAATAATGATATTAATAATATCTTAATGATAATAATCAATAACAATAATAGTTTAACAAATCTTGAAAAATAATAATATCTTAATGATAATAATCACCCACTGTTTATATATACATATGTATTGCGACAACGTTACATATCTATAAGAAAAACGGGAATATCTAAAAGAAAGATTTCAGGACGTGAAATATCGGATTAAATGGTGCTGACGTTGGATCCGTCGGACTCCGGCGTCTTTTCCGGCGATCGAGCAGCGGCGATAATCTCCGGCGACTGAAACCGAGAGAGAGTGTGTGAGCGTGTGTCGAGATGAGAGTAATGAGGGTTGCGTGAGGTTTGTAAGGTTTCAGTATTTATAGATTGTTCGTAAACCGAATCGAGTCATAATATGGGTTCAAGTTCTTGATTGGGTTAATAGATGGAATGAATCCATAAAACGCAATCTCGAACAATTAGGGAAAAATGAAAATGGAAGGTACGGCTGTAAATGAGGTGATGTTCGCTGGCAATTTTTGGCGGCATTTTGAAATCAGTCCAAACGAATCCACGTTTATATTTTAAATGGGTTCAATTACAACAGAATGAGGTTTGTGATTGACCGGTTATGTGTGTGTTTGGTCAAGGGTGTGGCGCCGGTTCGAGTTTCAAAATTCGCACAAACAGTCCCTGCACTTAAGTTAGGTAAAATGCACGTTCAGTCCCTGTAATATGTTTGTTAAAATGCTCCTTTAATCCCTTGACTTATTAATTAACTAGGTTACTTAATGAATCATGATTAGTAATATAACAACTTAAGTAAGTTAAATGATAATAATTAGACTTTGTAAAATTAAAATAAATAATTTAAATGAATAATTTAGATAATAAATAATTGTTTATTTAGTACTGAATGAAGGATTCAAAAATATATTGAATAATCATATAGATAATTAAATGAATATATAAAGAATAAATGATTAACTAACTAAAAAACATAATGCATCTAAATAAATAAATGGATAAATAAATAGTTTAATAAACGCGAAAATAGGGAGCGTTACATGTATGCCTACACCCGTGCATAGGTCGTGGTCATTAGTAACTTAAATGAGTCAAGGATATCCAGGACACGGTCGAGTTAACCCACAATGTTTAAGTTATCAAACAATACAGATTAAAACAGGTTATGAGATTTAGTTAAATCACAATCCGACAACATGATCCCATACCTGACCAAGCGGTAATAATTTATCGTATCCCAAGCCCGTATACGAAAAATAGGTTGAAAGTATTTACCTGAGCTTTATAACTCAGCCGTTAATCAAGAGAAAAGTTGTAGGTAGCAATCTACTAGAAGGCTTCTAATCTGGAATGATGGTATTAATAACCAATTAGAATGCTAACGGGCCCTATTTAAGTCATAGACTCGGACCAGCAAGTCTTAAATAATGAAATACGTTACAATACGCTAGATTAAGCGATGACCGGAATAGAATGTATTTAAACCCGACAAGTACTAAGACTTGTATAAAATGGGTAAACATATAACATTCTAGATTTTGAGATAAAAAAGATAAGGTTACACTCGTTTTGGTTAAATTACGAAAACTAGTCACGTAGGCTTAACCGTACGCATATAAGCGACACCGGGTAACCAGATGAGTCATATACAACTTCCATATGCCATTATACTTAAAACAGGTTATAATATCAATGGGATATCAACATGTATGCCCGTTAAGGTTTTAAAATAAAGTTAGCCTCAAAAGGGCGTTTCGGTCATTTTACTACTTATAAAAGGAGCTTACAAGTAAAGTGATATCATGGTCATAAACATTCTGGAAAAATATTTAATTTATGATGTTATATCAGTAAGATATCACATATATGTGTGGTTTATAGTTTAAAACCAAACTATGCTTCGTAGGGGCATTTTGGTCATTTCACACATAGTTTTGATAGCTTATTTGGATTCTGAGTTTAGAACATGTACCTACTGTGAAAATATTTAAAATAAGTTTATTAATGAGTGGGTAACAACTTTTAGTTCATAGATAACGATTTGACTTTTGGCTTAAAGCGTAGAAAAATGAAAAGAAAAGGTTGGAACACTTACAAGTGATCCAAGAAAAGTTTATAAACTCAGAGGATGCTCCCAAAAGCTTTAGGAACTTCCAAGTGAGCAAGCGAAGAGGAAGAAAGGTATGAGAAAGGAATATGAGCTCAAAGTGGATGCTATTTATAGCCAAGGGAAGTGTATGGAGATGGTGCCAGGTGTTAGAGGTGCTCCAAGAGGTCTCCAAGTGGCTAGGGACGTGTAAGGAGCTGCATTATGGTGGCCATTTGCGGGATAAGTGGCAACACAGGAGGCTGTCAACCAAACTGTCACTGAGTTTGGATTGAACCCTAACAAAGGAACATATGATATGAAAACCAAATACACTAACCGAGTTTTGGTCCAACTATCAGAGGTTACAACCTCTGATCTACCTTTACACTGCTTTCCATAAACAATTGCTCCTATCATCTGATCGAACAAGAAGTAAAGGTCTGATAGAACAAACAAGATCAGAGGATAGAGATCAGTGCTTAGACTAGTCATAGTTTATTCAATGTAATAGTGCTACGCACTGATAGTGTTAGTTTAGCAGTGTTTTAGTTAGTTATGATTTTGTTAGCTGTCACTATCAACCATGACGTCATAAAAGATGCTCAGTGGTTAGATAGTTAGTATAAATAGTTGCTCGATGTAACAGTTAAACTTGTCTTCCTGAAAAAGATCAATTTGCATTTTATCTTCTTCATTTCTTACTATCAAACGATTGTAATTGGCTAAGGGGAAGTTTGTGAATCACATGCAAGTTTACCAACTTGAAAGCATGATGATGATGAAAACAAACGACCGATTGCTTGTAGTAAAAGTTTTTCATTAATTCCGCTGCATATCTTTAATATTCAAACCATTTTCCATCTTTAGAAACAAAAACTACAAGTGATTCAAACTTAGATCCTAACAATTGGTATCAGAGCTTGGTCAATCGATTTTGATTTAACAGTCAAATTGATTTGAACGTATCAGCTCTTTGTGCTAATTCGTTTGATAGTTTTACTTGAATACAAAGTTCTATTACTACAAAAGTTTCTAAAACACAAATTTGTTGTGAACAAGAGAAATGGCACAAAACAACCGGAATCCAATATTGGATCCATGTTCCAACCTCCGATCTTGAAACGAAATGATTATTTTATTTGGCAACGTCGGATGGGTCATATCTTGCCCACCGGATGCTGGAGATCCGTTGTATTTGGACCTCATGTTCCCATGGTTCCAAGTACAGAGGATCCCCACATGCAGGTCCCTAAGAAAGTCGAAAATTACTCTGAACAGGATTTCCTCAAAATTGAATTGGATGCTAAGGCCTTTAGCATTGTTGCTTCGGCTTTGCCCAATGAAATTTATACGAGATTACTTCATTGTAATAGTGCTAAAGAGTTATGAGATGCTCTTAAAGAGCAATTCGGTGGTACTGAAGAGGTGATAAAGAATAACAGTTAAATCAACAGTATGAAACATTTTGCCACGTTAAGGGTGAGCCATTAACCCAACAGTTCGAGCAATATAGCTGTCTCATCATTGAGCTCAAATTGGTAAATGTGGAATTTCCAATTTCGATTGTCAATAGTCGTTTATTGAGATCTTTACCTGAGAAATGGGAGACTGTAGCTTATGTCACTAGAACAGCTGTTGGTTACAAGGAAATGACCTTGACACAACTTCATGGACGACTCTTCATATATAAGAGAGAGTTGAACCAGAAAAAGAAGCTGCAAGAGTCAGAGAAAATGACTGATGATTATACTTTGGGAAACACTGCTCTATATAGTCATGAGGAGGGTTCTAGCAGTGGAAAGGATCATAGTTATGATCATTACATTGACATAACATCTGGAACAATTTCAACTATGATCCCTGTACACTCAATTTTGCCTTTGCTGAAAATTGTGAAAGCCAGACCTCTGACAATCTGTCTTTTGAAATGAATGATTTACAACATTTTGAACCCACTGACCTTGAAGATATGGACATTTTGTATCAGCTGGCACTTTTAAGTGTTAGAGCAAGTAAATTTTACAAAAGAACTGGTAGAAGATTTTCAGGATTGTATGGGGGGGGGGTTAAAAGTTGGGTTGGATAAGTCTAAAATCAAATGTTACAAATGTAACAAGATGGGTCACTTTGCCAGAGAATGCAGATCACAATCTGCACGACCAATTGTAACACATCCTGGCAACAGACCTCAAAGCACGGTCCAATATTCTCAATATACCCCTGCACCTCAAATGCAAAACACTGCACACTTTGCACACCTGTTGCTACAGTTCCTGTCCATTATGTCCAAGCACCTGCACCACAGATTCAATATGTCCAAGCACCACCTCAAGTACATGTGCGCAAGTGCCACAAGTTACTCAACCTACTCAAACTACTGCTACACCAGCAGAGGTTAGTCAACAAAGCTTTTTCACACAAGGTTTTGTTGATTGGAGTAGTTTGCCTGAGGATTTAACAGATGAAAACTTTACTCTCATAGCCAAAAATGATTTTGAAAATGAAAATATACGTTTAATGGCTTTGGAGACCATTGTTGAAGGTGATGAATCTGTGGAGCAGGAGTTAAAGTCTGATGTGTTTTGATTGTTGTGAAGCAGTGGTTATACCAGAAGTTACACCAATGGTTGAAGTGAATGTTGTTGATGTTGAAAAAGACACTCTATCTGACCCTTGGGATGAGAAGGTGTGTGAAGAAGAAGAATGTGACTGTGCTCTTAGGGCTGCTTCGAAGGTATCACCTCAGATCCTTAAAGATCTATGTTCAGACAAATGCATTATTGCTTTTGCAAACATAATGCAGGTGAATGAAAACCTGAGAAACAAAATTTTAGAAGATGAACTTAATTTTGAAAAACTTATGAAAGAGTTGAAAACAAAGTTAAGTAAAAAGGATTCTGAAATGAGTAGCCTAAGGCATGAATCAAGCATAACCAAAGACCAGCTCCAAACCATGGTAGAAATACCAAGTTTGCAAACAGGAGCTTGAATCTACCAAGATCACTTGTGAAAAATGGGTAGAGTCTTATAAAGGTTATGAGCTTATGCTTGATGCTCAAATCAAGAGCAACATAAAGTTTGGGATAGGCTTTAGAGACTATGACCAGACTTGTGAAAATGCTGCAAAAATTGATTATGAGTCGGTTGAAATAGTCCCAACAAACTTGGCTGGTGCAGAAATTAAAATCACAAATAAAAATGGAAACAAAAATCATTCTTGAAAATCTAGAGGTTTCAGCAAAAGATAAAGAAATTGAAAAATATCAGTTTAAACCAACCTTGTCAGATGAATGTGATATTTTGGAAAAATTCAAGCCAATGGACTTTTCAACCATTGATGGTATAAAAGCACCAAAAGCACTGGTGATCCCTATAAAAGACTTGCCAGTAGAGGTTACACGCACTGCTCTCAAAAAGTCTGATAGGAAAAGGAAAGAAAAGGTTAAATACTTCTTTTGTGAATTTTGTTAAAAGAGAAATCATGTGGCTGCAAATTGTTTCTTCTAAAAGCCTTTGACATAAACAAAACTTGTGTTATACCTAATTCTCCTATATGGCCATCTGCAACAAAACAAATCACATGACCCAAGAGTGTGCCTATCTCAAAATCTATCATCAAAAGGTAAAAGAGATTAGAGCAAAAGCTCTTGAAAGAGAAAGTTCAAGCTTTTCTGAAAACAAATCTAAACATAACTTTGAATCAATTGAAACATCTGTCACAAAAGCCTTAAATCAAACCTCTGTTCACAGAGAAATTCAAGTGACAGGTGCACCTCCATCAAACCAGTTTCCAAGAGGTAAAAGCCAACCTAGTTATCAAAAGGTGCCTATGGTTTATAAGACTTACAAAAAGTCTTCTAAGCAAGGGTAAATAAGCATCCTCATGGTTACCAACAGTTGATAGGAAGTGGCTCACATCAGTGGTTACAAAAACCTGATCTAACCACTGCTCATCTATCTGAACTTGAGTCTGGATCATCTGATACCCCATCCAAAGCCATTCTGGCTTTGGAAACTCACCTGAACTAATCATTTCAAAACATGTACAGGGAGCTTCTACTTGCCTTGACAGTCTTTGGTATGTAGATAGTGGGGGCTCAAGGCACATGACAGGATGTAAAGCCCTGCTCAGAGATTTTAAAGCTCATGGAGGGGGTGATATATACTTTGGAAATAAGTCAAAAGGGAAGGTGTTGTGGTCAGGATGTGTCTCAGCTGAAAAAATCAAGTTTCAGAATGTGAATCTCATTGATAATAAAAAGTTCAATATTCTAAGTGTCTCACAAATGAGTGATAAGGGTTATTGATCCTTCTTCACAAAGGAAACTTGTTAGATAGTAGGCCCAGAGGTTTTTAAAAAGATTAATCAAATAATTGCAGAGAGCAAAGCACAACTTACTGCTAATAGGGTAGGAAATGTGTATGTGGTAGACATGGTAAAAGATAATCCTATGTTAAATGCATGTTTGTTCTCAGTTGCTTCAAGCAAAGAAACAGAATTATGGCATAAAAGACTTGGTCGCACAAATCTAAAAACCATCTCCGCTCTCTCAAAACGAAGTCTTGTCAGAGGTTTGCCTCACAAACAATTTACTTGTGAAGAACATTGTGTTTCCTGTTTAAAAGGCAAACAACATAAAAGTTCTTACAAGTCAATTGAAGAGTCCAAAACAAGTCAGTGCTTATAGTTACTTCATATGGACTTGTTTGGACCTGTGAAAATCATGAGCTTAAAACACAAAAGGTATTGCCTAGTGATAATTGATGATTTTTCCAAGTTCACATGGACTTTCTTTTTACATTCGAAAGATGAAACAACAAACATTTTGCAAAAATTTGTTAAACAAGTTGAAAAGCAATTTAATCTTCCAGTAAAAATCTTTAGGAGTGAGAATGGGACAGAGTTTAAGAACAAAGAGTTGGATGCTTTCTGTGAGTCAGAAGGGATTGTTAGGCAATAAGCATCCCAAGAACTCCAGAACAAAATGGGGTTGTTGAAAGGAAAAACAGAACTTTGATTGAATCAGCAAGAACTATGCTAGCAGATTCTGGTTTACCCTGTCTTTCTGGGCAGAGGCTGTAAACACTGCTTGTTATGTTCAGAACAGAGTTTTGATAAACACCAGGCATCAAAAGACTGCTTATGAATTGCTTTATAAAATCAAACCTCTGCTCTCTTATTTTAAATTCTTTGGCTGCCCATGCTTCATTTTAAATTTAAAGGATTCAATATCCAAGTTTGCAGCCAAAGTTGATTGTGGTTATTTTCTGGGATACTCAACCACTGCCAAAGCCTAGAGAGTTTTTAACTCTAGGACCAAGTGTGTTGAAGAAACTCTGAATGTGAAGTTCAATGAACTCTCATCTTTGAAAATCCCAGTAAATCCTGCTGAACTGTTTGACCTATCCAAATTTACATTTGAAGATGTGTCTGTCAAGACTAACCATGCAGGTACCCACAATCATCAAGTCAAGAGCAAGGATATGATTGCATCTTCCAATTTCAAAATCAATCCTTCAGACAGAGGAGCAGATGTTAGTAGCAATGGTGAAAGCTCTGCCAGGTCAACAGTGGTTAATACTCAAACCTTTGCCAGCTCTCAGAACCAAACATCTGTTGATAAAAGTCTACAACAAATGGACAAAAGTCAACCCACTTTCACATCCATTCCATCGATTCCTTCACCACCATTCCAATCAGAGGCTGGACCATCAAATTCACCAAGATGATACACATTTGCAAGCTTCACATCAGAATGCCATTTTCCCATAACAAGGTAAATTGATTTTCCTTAAAATCCATCCTTTGGATCAAGTTATTGGCAACATCAATGAGGGAGTGCTCACCAGAAGCCAATCCCAAAACATTTGTCTTTTTGCTGGTTTTCTATCACTCACACAACCTGTCAAGTACCAAGAGGCACTAAAAGACAACAGTTGGGTAGAAGCTATGCAAGAGGAGCTCCTACAATTCAAAAGACAAAAAGTATGGGAACTTGTACCATTGCCAAAAGATGTATGTCCTATTGGCACAAAGTGGGTCTTCAAGAACAAAACATATGAAAGGGGCATTGTTGTCAAGAACAAAGCAAGGCTCGTGGTTCAAGGCTTATAGACAGGAAGAAGGCATAGACTATGATGAAACATTTGCTCCAGTTGCACAATTGGAGGCCATCAGACTGTTCTTAGCTTTTGCTGCTAACCACAACATCAAGGTGTATCAAATGGACATCAAAAGTGCATTCCTGTATGGAAAGATCAAGGATGAAGTGTATGTGTGTCAACCTCCTGGTTTTGAAGATGCATTTCATCCTGCTCATGTCTACAGGTTAAACAAAGAACTATATGGTCTAAAACAAGCACCCAGAGCCTGGTATGAAACGCTATCCACTTTTCTCTTATCCATTGATTACACCAGAGGTAGGATTGATAAAACCCTATTTTTAAAATGGAAAGGAAATGATTTGATGCATGTCCAAATTTATGTGGATGACTTCATTTTTGGATCCACATGCACTACCATGTGTGAAGAGTTCAGAAAACTCATGGCATCAGAGTTTGAGATGAGTGCAATGGGTGAGTTACAATATTTTCTTGGTTTACAAGTCAAACAAATGCAACATGGCACTTTCATCCATCAAAATAAGTATGTGAAAGAACTAGTTAAGAAATTTGATATGGATGATTGTAAACCTTGCAGCACACCCATGGTAAAATCCAAGCTAGTCACATTTAATGGCAAAGATGACCTTGTTGATCAAACATTGTATCAAAGCATGATTGGGTCTTTACTATACCTAACTGCATCAAGGCCAGACATCATGTTTGCAACATGTGTTTGTGCTAGATCACAGTCATTGCCAAGAAAATCAGATCTTATTGCTGTAAAAAGGATATTCAGATACATAAAAGGTGGTCCCACACTTGGTAACTGGTATCCAGCTAATGGTAACATTGAGCTTGCAGGATATTCTGATAGTGAGTTTGCTGGATGTAAAACAACAAGGAAGTCCACATCTGGAGGAGCCCAATTCCTAAGTGATTGCTTAGTGTCTTGGCAAAGCAAAAAGCAAGTTGTAGTTTCCACATCCACTACTGAGGCAGAGTATATAGCTGCTGCAGGTTGTACTGCTCAACTCCTGTGGCTTCAAAATCAATTGTTGGATTTTGGCATCACTGCTTTAAAGACTCCACTCAAAGTTTATAGTCAAGCAGCAGAAAATATCATCAAAAATCCTGTCTATTCCACCACCAAGCACATTGACATCAGACATCACTTTGTGAGGGATTGCCATGAAATAGGTTTGATTTCTTTACAACATGTCCATACCAAGGATCAACTGGCAGATATGTTGACAAAAGCGCTTGATGCTCACACTTTTGACAGTTTGATATCTAGGCTTGGAATGCTAAACATGGATTAAAAACAAATTTTTTTATGATCCATGTGTAAATAGCAATAAAATGTTTTTAGAAAATCAAAATCCATCCTTAAAAATAGTTTAGAATTGAATTTTTCAATAAATCCTCAAAATCTGTTCAAAGCACTGATAGCACAAAAACACTGTTCGTTTAGAAAAGTCTATCCACTGTCAAAAAGTGTACCCTCTGATAGTTACAAATACTGTTCTTATCCACTGATCAAAAAGTTTAAATAGTGTTTAGCCAAACAACTGTGTTCCATTTTCAATCAGAGGTTACACGTGGTCAGATGTTATTCGACAGCCGTTGCATCAGATGCCACATCCTCATCACTTTTTCAGAAACCCTATAAAAACCCGGTTCCATCCAGAACAGAGGATTCACCAAACTGTGTCGATTTCAAAAATCTCAAAACAGTTTGCACTCAAATCATGGCTCCTAAAACAAAATCAAAGGTGAAATCAAAGCAAGATTTACCACCATACGTCTTGATTATCAAAACCCCACACAATTACACGGGGATCTTAGAAGAAACCAAAGTCAATACACGATACCACACAATGATTCGGATTCTAAGAAAGTCAAAATTTAAGCATATGCTCGAAGTCAAAGCCAAAATTTAAATCGATTCTCTTTGGGATTTCTGGAAAAATGCTTAGGTCAAAACATCCGCTGATGGTGTTCCCTATGCAATAATCTCAAGGGTTGGGGTACCTCTATGCAAATTAGTCCACAATCAATCTCTCAAGTTTTTCAATTGAATGATATAGCACATCCTGTATCATTTTCTTTAAGAGAGATGCAAACATAGTTTGTGGAAAGGGGTTACACTGGCCAATTGAAAGGTATGACAATCTTTAAACCCCATTTTCCAGAAGAGATGAAATTCTTTTTCCATACTCTTTTAACATGTCTCTCTGCAAAATCTATTGCTTTCAATGAGATTCCATTGAACATGCAATATCTGGGATATGAAATTTTAACTGATTCTGATTTTAACTATTCCTAGGTATTGTTCAATGATTTGGTAAATAATTTTAAAAGAATCTCAAAAAGAAAAGATTTCTTGATACATCCTCGATTCTTGAGTGTTTACTTGCAAGACCAGATCAGATCTACAGCAAGTAAACAAGGCGCAGTGACCACACCTGGCTGCCTAACTCATGAAACTTTTGCACGAATAACAAATCAAGAAAAGGTTTCCAAAACATAAGTAGAAGAGGATGAGCCAGTTTTACAAGAACAAAATGTTCAATCTCTTCCTCCTGCTACTAAGCCCACTGCTCTAGGTGATCAGAGCATTGCAACCACTGCTTTGAAACCCACACCTAAAATCACCAAAAAGAAACCAACAAAAACATCCAGAAAACCCACCAAACCCAAAAAGGGTCCTCTGGAAGATGAGATCCCAGAGGTCAACCCTGTGACAACACCAAAGTCACAAACCACTGCTGCTACTTCTTCACAGCAGATGGTTGACAGATCTCCACCTGGCTATGAAACTCCTCCTGCATCCTCACAAAAGGATCAGGTTGTAAACACAGGGACACCAAAGTATGAAGGACCACTTGGTTCTATCTTCCACAGCCCATCTCCCAGGGCACTGTCTCTTTCTGCACCTATCCCTTCTCCAATAAAATCACTACCACAAACATTTTTACCCTTGCTGAATGCAATAGAACTAGAGCAAACATTATCCAGCACTTCTCACTAACTTGTCACTGAGAATATACTTCAACATGATGCTGGGTCTAAATCTATTCTTTTGCTAGCCCATTAGCAAATGAAGAGGCTACATCCCTTGGTTTACATGTAACCCTTGGTGATAGTTCAACTAGAGCAGCCACTACAATTGCAAAACTACCTAGTTTTCCTTTGGACAGTGGTTACATTACTAAGTCTCTGTTGAAGGAAACCACTATTGAGGCTACCAAGGTAACCTCTGATGTTGTGGGAAGTCCCCAGTACCAAGAACAAGGGGCATCTAAGATTGAAGCTAGTGTCAAAACACATGCTCATGATACCTTAGATATAACTACCACCTCAGGTAGGAGTTCAGATGATCCTATTAAATTAGGTGATGATCTAAAATACAAAGATTTGACGGATAGAGTATCAAAGATTGAAACTTCTGTTGAGGAGATCAAAAATATCTTGAAGCAGTTGTTAGCTACAAAGAGCCAACCCTCTGTCTTAACCACTGCTGATCTAAAAGAAGCCCTAGACCCTCTGTTTCAGCAACAAAAGTACTTCTCTGATCTACAACACAAACATCAAATGCAGGATGTAGGAAACATGGTTGAAGCTGGATTCATGGATACACGGGCAGACATTAAAGCGATAAAAGCTCATCTTCTCCAAACCACTGGTATTGCTCCGCCTACAGTAATTTTTGTAAACGCTGAAGATGATGCCAAAAAGGGGGAGAAACCTTTGGGAAAGAAGAAGCTTACAATAGATGATCAAATGGCAAAGCCAACAGTGGATATTCCCAGGCCAGATGGTTTAAAGAAAAAGGATCTAACAGATGATATCTTGGCCGAAGAAAAAGAGAAGCAAAAGAGAAAAGTATTTCTTGACGGCAAGGTATTGGTTGAGCAAAAGATTAAGCAGCAAAAAGAAAAGGAAGAGGTTGGTACCTCAGCAAAGAGGAGACCTGCTAGAAAAGTAAGGAAACCAACTCCCACATCCTCCAAAACTGAGCCTGCTGTAAATCCAACCATTAAAACCTCTGGTCTCCAAAAATCAAGCACACCTACTTCAACTTCCATACCCATTTCCACCAAAGCAGATGTTACAGCAACTGTTGTGTCAACATCTGTTGACACAGCAGAGGTTGCAGCAGATGCAATCTCATCTACTGCCATGGTCATTTTTAATACATCCACCTAACCTCTACCAACACCAACCAGAATTCCAACTCATCCATCATCACCTGAAATCAAATTTAAGAGGAGAAGGACTACAAGGATGGTAAATGAAGAAGAGATCTTTCCTGCTCCTACTCCTTTATCATCAAAACCACTGACCTCCACATCAATGCTTCCACCATCTTCAACTCCAATCACTGATCCCCTTAAAGTTATACCTGCAGCAAAGCAATATCCTCTTGATTTACCAGCAGTCAAGGAAGAAATTATAAGCTTCTATTCTGAGGAAGACCATGACACTAGAATCATATTATCTCTTGATGGCTACCCAAGACCTGCAAATATTGATGATTATCTAGAACTCAAATTGAAACAAGCAAAGGATATAGCAAAAAGAGACTCAGCTAGTAAAAGTGATAGAGAGATACAGACCAACATGTCTTTTCAGCTAAGCAAAGCCAGAACATTGCAAGATTTTGTCAAAGATCTGAGTAATAAGCTGTCAGAAAGGGAAGATCAATGCCTTAAACATGAACTCATTGAACATATCATGACGAACAAGAAATATAAAGCAACAAAGGCACAGTTCAAGGATTAGGGTATGGATGAGCTGAGAGAAGAAATTGTAAGAATGCAAGAAATGTTAAAAGATCCTCACAAGAAGCCAACACCTCCTAACTGGGAAAAACATAAGAAAAACATGCCAAATAGAGCTTTGAAGATTAAAAGGATGAAAAAGAATTGATACAGAATCACTATGGTTCAAGGAACCAAGTGACAAGGTAGGGAGAAGTCAAGGTGATTGATACTTATAAGATGTTAGAAGAGAGGAGGAAGAAAGATCCAAACATGCCTCCTAAACCAGTTTACCCTCCATCAGATGATGTTCATAAAGCTCAACACTCTAAAAAGTCTATCTCATCATATGTCCCGTCCATCCTTGCTTTCAATCAATTAAAAAGGCAAGAAAGGATAGATGGAGAAGACAAGAGAGTGTATGAACACATCAAAGAGGGAATTAAAAACATGGTTAACTATCACACAGATGAAGCTAGTGAAAATCTCAGAGCAGATTTGACAATGATAGTTCAACAAAAAGCTCTTCAAACCTCAACCAATAAAAGTTGTCCTAGAAAGCCAGAACACCCAAAAATTCTAAAGTGGAAAGTCGACAAAGACTCCCACGAATTGACATTGTTCAAGTCTAATGGTGATGCTGTCAAGATTACCATGGAGGCTGCATATGAGCTAAGTGCAGAAGACCTTCAAGATCTTTTGAATCTGACACTCGAAAAGGATGATGATGATGAAATTTCTTTGAATTTTGAATTACAGTTTAAAGGCCAAATCAAAGAATTTCTGTTGAGGAATAAAGACCAAGAATAAATAAGTGTTTTGGCATCATCTGTTCCAGGGGGAGATTGTTGGGATTGAACCCTAACAAAGGAACAGATGATATCAAAGCCAAATACACTATCCGAGTTTTGGTCCAACTACCAGAGGTTACAACCTCTGATCTACCTTTACACTGCTTTCCATAAACAACTGCTCCTATCATCTGATCGAACAAGAAGCAAAGGTCTGATAGAAGAAACAAGATCAGAGGATAGAGATCAGTGCTTAGACTAGTCATAGTTTATTCAATGTAACAGTGCTATGCACTGATAGTGTTAGTTTAGCAGTGTTTTAGTTAGTTATGATTTTGTTAGCTTTCACTATCAACTATGACGTCATAAAAGATGCTCAGTGGTTAGATAGTTAGTATAGATAGCTGATCGATGTAACAATTAAACTTATCTTCCTGAAAAAGATCAATTTGCATTTTATATTCTTCATTTCTTACTATCAAACGATTGTAATTGGCTAAGGGAGTTTGTGAATCACATGCGAGTTTACCAACTTGAAAGCATGATGATGATGAAAACAAACGACCGATTGCTTGTAGTAAAAGTTTTCCATTAATTCCGCTGCATATCTTTAATATTCAATCCATTTTCCATCTTTAGAAACAAAAACTACAAGTGATTCAAACTTAGATCCTAACACACTGGCACTCCCATATGGACCATAAGGGTTATGGCTTACGGTCCGTAAGCCATGTCGTAAGCCATGTGTGCGCCCCTTGTTTTGAATATGTTAAGGACCGTATGGACTAAGCCTTGCAGTCCGTAACCGCCTCTCAATCCTAATACATTTTCCCTTCTTATGGTCCTTAAGCACAATGGCTTACGGTCCATAAGGCTCACTCAGAGGCCATAAATATGGCATGTTGACATTTAGTCCCCCAACTTTTGTACTCATAGTTCAGAGGTTAAAATAATAACATAACGACGTTTTGGTCCCTTTCGGCCAACTTGTGGCATACGAGGATCAGCGAGACACGTATCGGGATTTTATTGGACGAGTTTTTACAAGGTATTACATCCTCACCCCCTTAAAAGAAATCTCAACCTCGAGATTTTATTAAAAAATATAGGGGTACTTTTGTCGCATAGTGGACTCGACCTCCCATGTATATTCGGGGCCTCGACGGGCATCCCACTTGACCTTTACAATAGGCACATGCTTCCTGCGGAGCTTTTTAACCTGTCGATCTTCGATCGCTATTGGTTTCTCAACGAACCTCATGTTTTCATCAATTTGCACGTCTTCGTGTGACATTGCTAGCGACTCATCGGCTAAACATTTCTTTAAGTTCGATATGTGGAACACGTCGTGAATTCCATTTAGCTCCTCCGGTAGCTTAAGCTTATAAGCTACCAATCTGAAACATTCGAAAATCTCGAATGGTCCTATATATCTCGGGCTCAACTTGCCCTTTTTACCGAACCGCATCACGCCGTTCCAGGTTGATACTTTCAGTAGAGCCTTGTCCCCTATCTGGAACTTAAGAGGTTTACGCCTCTTATCTGCGTAGCTTTTCTGCCGATCCCTGGCCGCTTTGAGACGATCACGGATTTGTATTATCTTATCCATGCTCTCTAGGACTACCTCAAGTCCTAATAGTTGGGCTTCCCCAACTTCTGGCCAACAAACGGGTGTTCGACATTTTCTCCCATACAAGGCTTCAAACGGAGCGGCCTTGATGCTTGTATGGTAACTACTATTGTAGGAGAATTCAACTAGGGGTAAGTGGTCATCCCAGCCTCCACCTAAATCGATTACACATGCACGTAGCATGTCTTCCAACGTCTGGATGGTACGCTCACTCTGTCCATCAGTCTGCGGATGGTAAGCCGTACTGAAATTTAAGGCGCACACATGGCTTACGACATGGCTTACGGACCGTAAGCCATAACCCTTATGGTCCATATGGGAGTGCCAGTGTGTTAGGATCTAAGTTTGAATCACTTGTAGTTTTTGTTTCTAAAGATGGAAAATGGATTAAATTTAAGTACAAGATACACTTCTCACGTAGCATGTATCCGAGTACCCAAGGATTGCTGGAAACTTTTCCAAAAGTGAGAAGTGTATCTTGTATCTCTATCGGATACAATAGATACCGGCACTTCGTGTAGGGACACTATCTCGTCCACATACATTTTAGCCAATTTGTTAGAACTAAACGTCTCTTTGATTGACAGAAAATGAGCTGACTTAGTCAGCCTGTCGACAATGACCCAAATCGTGTCATTACCACGTTTGGTCTTTGGTAACTTAGTAATCAAGTCCATAGTTACCATTTCCCATTTCCAAGTAGGAATTCCAAGTTGTTGTAGAAGTCCTGACGGTTTCTGATGTTCGGCTTTAACCTACGAACATGTCAGGCATTTAGCTACATAAGTGGCTATGGATTTCTTCATACCCATCCATCAATAATTCTTTTTTAAATCTTGATACATCTTGTCCCCGCCGGGGTGAACTGAGTATCTTGTATTATGCGCCTCTTGGAGGATTTGGTCTCTAAGTCCTCCATAGATTAGAACCTAGATTCTGACATTAAGTCTGAGGATTCCATCTTTTCCAGGTGACAACTGATCCATAGTTCCACCTAATCCTTCATTGGATATGTTAGCCTCTAGTATGGCTTGCTTTTGCGCATCAAGTAGCTTTCCATTTAAGCTGTTTCTGAGCTCAATACTCTTGGTGTTACCCTAATCGGCTTAACCCTCTCTTTGCGACTAAGCGCATCAGCAACTACATTTGCCTTGCCTTCCATCCAATGACGTTGTCGCATATTCAAGTCTGTTTGATTAAACAGATGTTGGAGACTTTTGTAATCGGTGTAAATAATACATTTTGTTCCATATAGATAATGTCTCCACAACTTAAGTGCAAATACATCGGCACCCAACTCCAAGTCATGGGTGTGTAATTCCTTTCGTGCACCTTAAGTTGTCGTGATGCATAGGCAATCACTTTGCCCCTCTGCATTAGCACACAACCCATACCAGTGTGTGAAGCATCACAATAAACAACACATTCCTCAATGCCTTCTGGCAGAGTTAGTACTGGAGCATTGCTCAACTTCTGCTTCAAAGTCTCAAAGGATTCCTGTTGCTTTGGACCCTAGTAAAACTTGACATTTTTGCGGGTCAATGTAGTCAAAGGAGTGGCTATTCTTGAAAAGTTCTCAATGAACCTTCTATAATACCTAGCCAGTCCTAAGAAGCTACAAATCTCAGAAGGTGTCTTCGGTGCTTCCCAGTTCATGATTGCTTGAATCTTGGCGGGATCAACTTGGATACCACGCTCACTAACCACATGTCCAAGGAACTGGACTTCGTAAAGCCAAAATTCACATTTGGAGAATTTAGCATAAAGCGTCTCCTTCTGTAATAACTCTAGGATGCACCTTAAATGTTTCTCATGATCAGAATGATTACAAGAATAGATAAGTATGTCGTCTATGAAGACAATGACAAACATATCTAAATACGGCTTGCAGCCTCTATTCATGAGATCCATGAACGCTGCAGGTGCATTAGTGAGCCCGAAAGGCATCAATAAGAATTCATAGTGGCTGTATCTGAACCTGAAGGCCGTCTCGGAACATCTTCACTTCTGACCTTTAGTTGATGGTAGCCTGATCTTAGGTCTATCTTTGAAAAGTAGCTAGCCCCTTGAACTTGATCAAACAAGTCATCGATCCTGGGCAAGGGATAACGATTCTTGATCGTTATCTTGTTAAGCTCGCGGTAGTCAATGAACATACGCATTGAACCGTCCTTCTTTTTAACGAACAAAATTGGAGCTCCCCATGGTGATGAACTAGGCTTTATGAAGCCTTTCTCCAGAAGTTCATCAACTTGGGTTCTTAACTCTTTCATCTTGGTTGGTGCTAGGCAATAAGGAGCTCTTGCAACTGGTGCAGCTCCAGGTAGGATATCTATCCTAAATTTTACTTGCCTATCGGGGGTAAACCGGATAATTCCTCAGGGAATACATCTGGGTACTCAGAGATGATAGGTATATCTTCAATCTTTGGTTTTGGCTCATCGACGGTTACTTGTGCCATGTAGATGACACAACCTCTCTTCAGACACATGGATGCCTTAAGCAAAGATGCTTTTTCGGGAAATCCATAGTGTAAGTCTCCATGTATGGTAAGTACATCACCGGATGGGGATTTAATCTCGATGAGTTTCTTATCGCAGGCAATACGGGCTTGGTTAAGAGATAACCAATCCATGCCTAAAACTACATCGAACCCCGCCAATTTCATTGGCAGAAGAGAGATAGGGATTGAATGATTCTTGACGGGTATACAGCATCCATCAAGAATGGAAGAAGCGGTATCTATTGTTCCATCGGCGAGTTCTACTTCATAGGTTATGTCTAGAGTTCTTATAGGCACGTTTAGTAATTTACTAAACTTATGGTCTACAAAAGACTTATCAACACCCGAATCAAAAAGAACTCTAGCATAAATGTCATTAATGAGGAAAGTACATGTGATAACATTTTTGTCGTTAACCGCTTCTCGAGAATTCATTTGAAAGGCTCGAGCGTTTATTTTCTTTGCCGCTCCATTCTTTGTAGCACCATCCTTGTTGTACCTGGGACCGTTTGTTTTAACGTGGCCTCTCTCACCACAACCAAAGCAGGACGCATCTTTGAGAACCTTGCAGTCCAAGGTCTTATGTCTCATTTTCTTACAAATACCACAAGGTTTTGTTTGTGGGTCGATTCGGCATTGTCCTCCATGCCTTTTGTTGCAAATCTAATAAACAGGTCTATCATCAAATCTACCCTGGTTATTGTTGAACCCAAACTTCCCTTTCTTTTTAGACTTATGGGAGTTATCATCCTCCCGCCTTCTCTTCCCGTCAGTCTCAGACTTGACTGACCTTTGTCTCACTAAATCCTGAGTGAGTGTTGGAGCTAGGTCCACAGCGGACCTATAGGTATTTGGATTTGAAGCCCTAACCATACCTTTTATTTCTGGTGCTAAGCCACCAATAAAACGCGCAATGAATTTGGGTTCAGGGGTGATCAAGTATGTCATTAGTCTCGACAGAGAATTGTAGTCGGTGACACACTTCCTACAATCCAAATTCTTCATAGCCGGAGTCAAGAAATCTGACTCGATCTTCTCCACCTCGTGAGGTGGGAAGTAGTTGTCTTTAACCAGGTCCACAAACTTGGACCAACTCAAATTGTATAAATGTACCTTACCGGCCGATTGTACCATGGCCTTCCACCAGATTAGGGCATCGCCCTTGAACGATTGTGAAACAAACTTCACAGTATCTTTATCAGCACAACCGCTGATTTCAACAATCGTCTCCATTTCATCCAACCATCTTAGTGCTTCCACAGCCCTTTCTCCCTATTAAAATCTCGGGGTTTACATGACACGAAGTATTTGTAGGAACAACCGTCCTTGTAAGAATGTGTCATTTTCTGATGTTCATGCCTTTCACTCCTCACATTTGAGGAGTGTACAGAGCTCTCCTTTTTCTCTGAAGGAGGAGGCTTGGAGAAAGGTTTGGAGTTGGGCTTAGAGCGAGAAGCACTCAACTCGTTTTGTTTTTCTACATAGGCATTTATAGCCTTGCCCACCTCCTGGCTATTAAAGCTTGGAGATCATTTCTTGTAATATTGATGTTAGCATTTGTGTCACTATCATCGCGTCTGCTATTGGCTTCGTTAGAATTAGCCATTCTATCTGCTAGGTACTAAACACCATGTTATAATAATCAGTCACTCGAATTTGATGACTCGTTGTGCAAATGTTATGGTATTATTAAACCATGTAAACTTTAGGATGGATATATAAATCCTTTACTTTCAGGGCTAGTGGACACAATTGCCAAGCTTAAACATTTAAATGAATGTTATATGTAATTGGCCTAGGTTTTCAAATGACCATGGCAACTGAATTTGGACACAGTCCTTCAGTTATTTGGACAGTTAATTATAAAGTCACAACTGTCATTATCATTAAGACAATATATATATATATATATATATATATATATAATGTATATAAGAGAGAGAGTATTGAGATGTTGAAAATTAAGAGTTTTAACTTTAAGTGTATGTATGTTGGATATACTAAAATTTGGATTTTTACAACTCTATTAGCTTATGTTCAACTCTTTGAAACAATTTTAGTGGGATTTTGTTGATGCAACCAGCCAAAAGTGAATCTTTTCACTTTTCAAAAATCACCCACAAAATCCCCACCGTCCATATGGTACTCAAATCAACGGCAAGGATCCGATCCGCATCACTGAACAACAACCAATTACCACACCCTCCAACACCCTACATAAACAAACACCCATGTGACCACACTTCAAGCCTCAGTCATTCAAATTCCCACCTTTTCATCACACACATAATTTCTCTCACTCAACACCAAAGGCCTTTCAGAATAAACCAACGGCGTAGAAGAAACCGACGGTGGAGAAGAAACATACAACTGATAAGAAGCTTCAGAATTTGTAAATTTTTGTTTGATAAATATGTTTGTTGAATAGTTAGTTTTGTAAAATATATGGCGTGGATCTATGATTGATGCTTTTGAGGAAACGAAGTTCATATCAGTGGTCAATTTTGAATTTAGAAGATATATTGTTGTATAATTATTTGTTAGTTGGTTGTTGAAGGGCCTTAGTAAGATGCTTTCTTTAGATCCGTGTATTTTACTTTTGACGAACATGAAATTCACGTTGGTGAAGTATTAACTCATGTCAAAAAAATATTATACAGGTGTTATAAATTCTAGAAACTATTTAGTTAAGAAATAGTTTAATAATAAGAAACGTGATAACAAAAATTTCCCCTAAATGAAGAATTCAATTATTTTGTTGTACAATATGCAATAAAAGTTGTACAAAGGAGTTAGATTTGAAAAGCAAAACACACCACTCATGATGATCATCACAGATCACCAGAAGTTAAATGCTAACCAGCAGAAACAAAGAAAACCCCATCGTCCCATCAAACCCACCACCTCAGCCATCTTGTGCAGCCTTACCGGTGGTTAGCCTTACCTCTTAAATCTAAATCAATTTGAAGATTCAGTTTCTTATCAAGGCACATCATTTGTTTATGAACGATTGTGAAAAAGACATAAAAGTCTTGAAATTTGAAGTAGTAGTAGCAAGGTATAGCAGAGGATCTTTTTTGTAAAACCATGCACATTTTTACGGACCCTTTCTCTGCTTGCTGGCAGCTTTTTCTGGATAAGAGAGAAGAAAAACACTCAACATCATCATGCTTAGTTTTAATGTATAATGTATTTAAACTATTATCATTTCCATATGAGTTAAATGCTAAAATGGTCTCTGAGGTTTGTTCACTTTTGACACTTTAGTTCAAAATCTAAAATTTTTAAATCTGAGTCTCTGTGGTTTGCATTTTGTTGCCATTTTAGTCCAAAATCAAAATCAGGTCAGATTTCTCAAAAAAACATGCTATTTTGTCCTTTTCCTCAGAGGTAAAATGGTTATTTAACATTATATATAATAAATAAAATAAAATAAAAACTCAAAACCCCTCTCACTTTCTCTCTATAAACTCTGCAAAACTCCCCCTCTCTCTATAACACCTCAAAACACCACCTACTCACCTCCTCCCCCGTCACATGACCACCGCTGTCAGCAAGCTCATCAATAGAACCACCATCCCACCACCGTCACATGACCACCGTCGTCACAGCAGATGAGAGAGAGAGAGATCAGGTTAGTCATCTGCATTAGAAAGGGTTTTTTGTGGCGGCATAGGAGAGAGGGGAGAGAGGGTGCGGAGCAAGATGAAATGGGGTGGTGCGGTGGTCGCCTGCACATGAGATAAGAGAGAAAGGGTTTTTTTGCGGTGGGCAGAGGAGGGAGAGAAAGGGGTTTTTCTGTGTGGCGTTGGTTACGGGTGGTGGTGGGTGTACGATGATGGGGAGGGAGGCGGTGGTGGTGGGTGTACAGTGTGGAGGGGACGGTGGTGGTGGTGGTGAATGCTGGGTTACCGGTGCGAAACCCTTTGTTTCTCTCTCTAACTGTTCACCGGCGAAACCCTTTGTTTATCTCTCTAACTGTTCACTGGTGATGGGAATGGTGTTGGTGGCGGTGGTGCACGGGGTTGGGGATGGTGGTGGTGGACGGTGGTGCAGGGTGTACGGTGGTGAAGGGGGTTGGAGATGGTGATGTGGCTGATGAAGGCTGAAGAGGAGTTTTGCAGAGTTTAGAGAGAGAGTGAGAGGGGTTTTAAGTTTTTTTTTAATTTTATTTATATATATATATATATATAATATTAAATGATCATTCTGCCCCTGAGGAAAATGACAAAATAACATGTTTTTTATTTTGAGAAATCTGACCTGATTTCGATTTTGAACTAAAATGACAACAAAATGCAAACCACAGAGACCTAAATTTAAAAATTTTAGATTTTGGACTAAAGTGTCAAAAGTAAGCAAACATCAGGGGCCATTTTGGCATTTAACTATTTCCATATAATGCATTCAAACAATTATAATTTCCGTAGGACTATAAGGTGAACATAAATGTTCAAAAGAAAGTTGAAAACCAAGTAAAAGTATGAAGGAAGAATGTTGAGAAGATTTTGAGTTACTTTTTTAGATTTTGGGGATGTTTAAAAAGTAGGGAAATTAACGTCAATAATTATATCCCTTTATTACATATAAATAAATTGGCGGTGTTGTCAATAAAGGTTACTTTACGTCAGAGTAGTTGAATCTATATTATATAAAAAAAACCATTGATGACACATGCACTCCCAAATTGAATCTTAGTGGTTTTTTCCCGTTTTTTTTCACACATTATTGACTTTTTGACCGACCTTTCATTCCCTTATCATTCTCATCCTTTCAAACCCTAACACAGCCACGCATCGCACATCAGATCCTCCCGTCCTCACACGATTGTCAAGATTCATCACTAAAAACCCTAATTCCCTTCTTCCAATAAGTTTCTTATCTTCAATCAGTTCCTTATCTTCAACGGTCAAGATTCAAATGCAGTACTTCAATTTATTTAATAGGTATGCTACATATAAGATCGCTTTGTTTGATTTTAATTCATTTTTTTGTTTTCAGTTCATTTAATCTTTCAGAGGACGTAACAAATCGGTGTTTTTTTTGGATTTTTGTTTTAATTTTAACTAATTGTTGTTGATTCCATTATATAACAATTTTGTTGGATTTCTGTTTTGATTTTAACTAATTGTTGTTGATTCCATCATATAACAATATGATGTTACGATCTGAGAACAATCCGTTTTGAATTTTGTAATATTTTTCATGTTGAATCGATTATAGAACAAACAAATTTTTAGGGTTTCGATTTCTTTAATTTTTAGGTTATAGATTATTATATAAAAGATCACTAATATTTGTTTTGTTCATCACTTAGATGGTTTATTTTAATTCTAGATTTAATGTTTTGGTTCAGGAATGTGTAGGTTGTAATCTCGAGGGAATGGTTATTTTTCTCCAATTACAGGGCATATGTTCATTCACAGTCTTCAATAATCAAGACACTTGATGGCCCGTTTAAACCTGGTACACGTGTTGAAGATGACGAATTATCACGTTTAATTATACCAAGTCTTTGTTTGTTGAGGTTCTATATCACATTTGCGATTACTTTGCTTCAAGTAAATTTCTTACTTTTAATTTATAACAATGGTCGCTTATTGAGGCTGTTGAATGCTGGAATGGTTTCATTTTGTTGTTTATTAATATACTTTTTCTAAGTTCTATTATTTGTTTTCTATTTGCATGTGATTTCTTTAGCTATAAAAGTGGTGAATGAATAAAGCATTAATTAATTGCACTAAGATTTGGAAAGCTTGAAATTAAAACAAAATCACATATCAAAACTTTGGCCAGGTATATTAATGCAATCTTATCTGTATGGTATTGCTTTATATTCCACTCATGTTTGAAAACGATGAAGAAGAGAAGTAATAAGGACAACAATATATACTTGAATTATGTAAAGATATTTAGAAGAAACAGGCAATATAATATATTTATCTATGTGGTTAACTTAGTTCTATTCATCTATCATTACACATGAGTTTGTTGTTAAACTTTTTATATTTGGAATTATGCTATTTTGTGATTTTGGATTGTCCTCATGTAGGCAGCATCCGATCTTATAAAGGCTAAATTCGAGCCAATTCTTGAGCAATATAGATTTTTTTTTTAATGGCTCAGCGGTACACACCCCTCAAGAATTGAACCCCCACACGAGTTCGAATCCCGGGCCCCCCTAAGGTCCAGCCACACTGGAATTACCCAATATTGGTACCAGAGTGGACTCAAACCGTGACTACCACGCAAGCGTGTTAAACCCTCCCACCTCCACCACTGGGCTATGGCTTCATTGGCGAGCAATATAGATGAATGGTATTATCTTCACTGTCATTTTCCAAGTTTACCCTTGGAACAGTTGCACCACAATTTACACGATGTTTTCACCAGTTGCCTATTTAGAATTCTTTTATTTCAGTTTGCTAGTTATAGTGGTTAGGTAGCATGATATCCTATTTTAAGATGATTTTACATAATATTGAGCTCTAATTGATTATGTTTTTAGGAGTTTCTATAATTGAAGGTGGAGATGAAGGAATAAATATGGAATTAGTGATAAATCGGGATTGAAACCCGAGTACAATACTAGATATTAAGACCAGACTTGGAGTTGGTTTGTTCGTTCAGGTACGGTTTCGGTAGTCGTCTTTTTGCTATTATTGGATAGTGAATAATTAATAAATGGACATAAGTTTATTACCATTAACAAAATAGATATTTGATCTTATCCATGATCAACTTTTCTTGGTTTGCTAAAAAAATGAATGTATGTGTCTAATGTTTTCATGAATTTGGATATTACCCATTTGGTGTTTTATAAAGGTAGCATGTTTTTAAACGATAAGATTTAAGACACCTAAGTTATGCAATACATTATGATTTTAGCATTGGTTGTGTCTTCAGTTTTCATGAATTTGGATATTACCCATTTGGTGTTTCATAAAGGTCGCATGTTTTTGAATGATAAGATTCAAGACACCTAATTTATGTAATACATTATGATTTTGGCATTGGTTCATGCAAAAACTTCTAAATACTTTATTTTAACTGATGTAGAGAAAAGAGACACAAAATGTCAAAGGCTTTCTTAGAGCAGCAAGTGTTGTGAGCGATGCCACAAACGAAAGCGCTACCAAGAGAATTCGGGAAACACTAGCGTTCACGTCCACATTAGGCGAGAAAGATCTGGTATTAAAGTGGCAAAAAAGAACAATGAATGCTGTGAAGTACAAAAAAATAAAATAAATGGAAAGGCCGCAGTATGAACTCACGATTTCCACACAAATAAACATTCGTCTTACCAGTGACGCAAGAGAGTATTAATTGGAAAGTCAGAGCAAAAAGTATATGATATGTCGGTTTATATTGGAAGAAACAAAAAACAGATTCCACCACAAGAATCAACCAACAAGGACACGTCACTGTATATCGCCTACGTGATTGTCACTATATATCGCCTTCATGATTGTATGTATATATAATTTCATCTTTGTATTAACTCATTTATTCTGATGTAATTGTTTCTTGAAGTATTTTAAATTTCAAGAAATTAAGAGTATTTTCGTTTGTGAAACCGCGTGTCACGCGAGCATTAACCTACTGTAGTTTATATAATCAAAAGATATAACAAGATAACAAGTAGAAAATAATATAACTATAAGACCATCCGTAGCGGGGCAGTTTCAGACTTTTTTGCCTTTAAAAACACCCACAACGCCCCCTGGGCGTTTTTGACCAAAAAAATCGAGTGGGGTCTTTAATACACGTCGTGCAATGTCTTTTGTGGCCAATCAGATCATTCCAACTCAATATCATTAGTTTTTTTTATTTATTTTTTTACACTTCTTTTAACATAATGCCCCACATGCCCACATTCTCACTATACCAATTTTAGAAAAACACCACATAACGCCCCATTGCTGACTGGGATGACACGTATTGCACAATACTCATGGGTGGGGGCATTATTCATGCTCTCCACTACACATGGTCTAATATTACGATTAGTGTTTTCTAAAAAGTAAAAAAAACATAAAAAGACCATTTACTTTTAATCGTCGTTTGCATATCACCCGACAAAGGCGGATGGTTCGAAAGATTGATTTTTTAATTTAAATTATTATTTTTATTATTAAGATTTTCTTCTTCATGTGTTAGATAACCTTTTGTAATATTATATGAATAAGAAAACTAACGTAAACACTATACAATATATCACGGAATGATTGATAAACTAACAGAAACAAGTATGATGTTGCAAATTGTCGTCACCGCAACATCGTGCGGGTTTCCTACTAGTGTGTGTATATATAATATATATATATATATATATATATATATATATATATATATATATATATATATATATATAGTGAGGTTCATGAGTGAATCATAGTGTTTTTATGAACAAAATGAACAAATCTTGTCCATTGATTTAGGAGATGATAGATTTTAGATTAATGGCATTATTGTAATTAAAAATACATAATATTTGATTTTATTTTTTTAACAAAAAGGGTAAAATTGGTAACAAATTGAAAATTGGTACCCGTCAACTCAATTCAAATTTTTTAAACGAAATCAATTTTTTTTCACAAATTTATATTACAAAAACAAACCTGTAAAATTACCTTTACCTTTTTCTCTTCTTCCAAAGAAAAAAAAAACAAAGATCGCCAGGCTACATTGAAATTAAATGGTGACTAATGGTTGATTATTCAACACAACAATGATTGATAGTACCAGATAAAAAAAACCATCCAAATCACTCGACCTAAAACCCCTTAATTTGGCTACATTTACAAAAGCATCCTGATCTAATTGTGTCCTATACACAATGTGTATATTGTGTACAAATGGACTCTACATATGTGTATACTCATGCATGTATTTGTCTACAATGGTAAAGTGGTAAAAGAAAACGTGTAATGTTGTGTATACTTTTATTATACGTATATATATACTAGCGTAATCAAGATGTTTTTATGATTGTGTACAGTAGGAATAATTGGTTATGAAAAGGGTTAAAGTTGTGTATACATATGTGTATTTGATGTTATAAAGTTGTAGTAATACATATGTGTATTTGATGTTATAAAGGTGTGTATACATAGGTGTATTTGATGTTATAAAGTTGTAGTAATACATAGGTCTACAAAATAAAGATGTACACTAGTTTTTTTTGGGAATGAATTCAAATTTTAGATCCCAAGATTGTAGGGGAAGTTATTTATATATGGTAACTACTCTTCATTATTCAAAAATGATAATAAAGATAATTTTTAAATGTCTATTGACAATCCTATCCTTATAATTATTAAACTAGATCAAGGGTTAAGATGAGTTCGTTTTGTTCACAAACAGGGGTAAGGTTCATAAATGAACCTAACCCTATATATATATTAGCTTAGTTACCAGTGTGATACGCGGACTGATATAATATGTTATGTTAATAGATGTTTTTGATTAAAACTACATGGAAATATAGTAAATTCAGTGATGAAGCAAAAATATATATGAAGAATATATAAAAAAATAAAAAGTGGATTTAGAATGTTACATTTGATTTTTGTGAATCGTTTCCTAGATTTTGCAACCAAAAACACTGAGTAATATAATATAGAAAAAGAGTACACTGATCTCTTGGCATAATCACTGGATTTCCTAGATTTTGCAACCAAAAAAACTGAGTAATATAATATAGAAAATGAGTACACTGGTCTCTTAACATAATCACTCGATAACTACAAATGAGCATCATGTCTAGACATTAATTTCTAGCTAATGTGAACTATACTTGTAGTAGAGCATTGACACAATCATTATTATTGATAGCATAATCACTTATCACATACCCATACACACTTTATGACCAAAATGTAGTGAGATGCGACCCAACGATTCGTACTCATTTTATAAAGTCATGAAAGCCAAAATATATAATTAAAATGGGTTAAAACGACATGGGTATAGCAACCTTTGTGTTGGAGGAAGTAAATTTTCCAAATCAGTGTTTGGTCCTTCTAGTTAAAGAAAATTATATGATTAAAAGTCGCAAATAATTCATACAACTTCTAATCATTATTAAAATATTTTACCTATTACTTTAAAAATAGAATTATATGTCATTTTAGTCCCTGTAGTTCGGACTATTTTGTCAGTTTAGTCCAAAGGTTTCATCTTTCGTCTGTGGATCCAAAAAGATTTTACCCGTCACCATTTTAGTCGACTAGGTTAACTTGATCCATTTGTTCTATTAACAAGAATGCCGATTCAGTCATTTTATATGTAATTCTGTTAACTATAAGGGCAAGTCAGCCATATAAAATAATCGAATTGCCCTTCTCGTTAATAGGAAAAATGGATGAAGTTAACCCGGTGGACTAAAATGACAACGGTGAAATCTTTTTGGATCCACAAACAAAAAATGAAACCTTTGGACTAAACTGGCAAAATGACCCAAACCACATGGACTAAAATGACATTTAACTCTTAAAAATAAAGGTAAGAATAATTGAGCCATTGACAATTTATAAAATGGATACTAAGTTTTCGCAAGCCAACCCAATTCGCCAGAACACGTATCAACTCATCCCCTACCCGCCCATCTTGCCCCTCTAGTGATGATTACCATGAATACATAATGTGTCATATACCAAGTCTACAAATAAAAAAGCCATAATATTGTTAATTATGCAAGATTCTTCCTAAGCAGCTTACATTTTTGTGTACAAAACTAAACATACTCTAATACTAAATATATTATTGATCAATACTCGAAAGAAAAAAAAAACACATTACCGAAGTTAATAAAAAGCATGTAGAGCATCATTTCACTATTCACAATCATAAGTTGGAAAAATGAGAAAATATGATAAAATTACATTGACAAGTAGTGAACCACATCAATTTTACAAGTTTTATACTTTTATCCACTCAAATATTTTCTTGCCCATGCCTTGGCAGCTTATTGATCCAATACGTCTGCATCTTTGCTCAAAATGCTTGGTAAGTAAAAACTTTTACCTTCACTAACACCAAAACATCCTTTATATTAAACATTAAACATTAATCTTAGAAATAAAAAGTCAAACCACTTACACTATTTTTAATTGATCAGGGAGCGCTTTATTAGAAAAAAAAAAACACATGCCTCCTATCAAGGTGCTAGAAGGACAACGCCAATACAACCATCAGTCTCAAAATAAGTTTACAGCCACCTATCTAGAGTTGAGTTCTTTCATCTTGCTTGGTATCTCATCCACAAGAATGTTGTCTCCTTGATGTCAACTAAAATCTTTGTGATAGAGCAGGACCTTCCTTCAAAGACACTATTATTTCTGCAACCCCAGATTGTCCATAGTACCATCCCACGCTACTACTTGCATTGCCTTTTTTCTTTGGTTTGAGCAATTTAGTTCGCCTAGCACCCTCATCACATCCCTTGCTAATGTGCATAAGGCAATAGCTAGGACTTCTACCCATACCCCAATGGCCGCCATATTGACTTAGCCGGAAGGCATGACACCAATAGATGATCTATCGATTCTTCAGCATAACCACATCTTGGGCATAACGTATTTTCAACCGACACCCCTTTTTTGGAGTTCTATAGCTGTTGGAATTTTTCCAGTTGTGGTCCTCCGTACAAACATGTTCGCCTTCAGTGTTGCCCAATGACACCACTTCATCTATACACCAGTTTGGTTCAGAGATGTAGCGGTCTGTAGCTCCTCTCGTACAAGCCTAACTTCAAAATCTGACGCACCATTATAGTTCCAGCCCCACAATGCCTTTGCATGTTAATGGAACGGTCTTTCAGAGTTGTCTTCAGTTGTAGGAACTCGGCCCATAATCCAACTGTGTTGGGATATTCTCCTAAGTCTGACAACCTAGAGTATTAATCAACTTACAATACTGGTTCGACAAAGATTTAAAAAGTAATCTCTTAACCAAATAAAGTCGTCTTTTTCTCAACCATTATGCTATGTGTTATAACAGCTTGTACTATAAAGATAATAATAATAATGTTGCCATTGGTTACATAGTGAACCCCTTTGTGGAAGCTCCCACAAAGTAGTGCGGCTACGACTCCCTTTTTTATCTGCTCCACCATCACTATCTTGGTATAAAACAGGCCCTTATCAGTTAAAGTATAAGATCTACCAGAAAATTTGACCTTTAAACCCTTTTTCTACATTCTAGAGAGTGACACCTAAAACTTTTGTTCAAGTTAATTTTAATCATTTTCATTCAAGAACATTATAAAAATGGTTGAATTCTTATAAATTCTCCCACGAACCCTAGAAACCAAATTGATGTCGCAAGGTTTCATAACCGCAATTAAACGAAAAAATATCATTAATGGCGAAAGAGAATACTTGTATATGCGAATTAAACATATGGCGATCTCGTTTTATTGCTGTAGAAGATGATCTCGTTTCATCCAGACATCCATTAGATATTATTGACTCATCAAATGAAACATATGACAATCCCGTTCCAGATCTGGGCCGATGAATAGAAGAGGGGAATGGAATAGTTAGGGTTTTGAAAGGAAGGGGTGAACAACTGGTGAGGAGGCTGACAATGAAGTAGGAGGGTTTCGAACAGTGAGGGCGTGATTTTTTATTTTTTTGGTAAGCAATTAGAATGACAGAATCAATCCGTAGCCTAAACATAATACGCCCCGTGGCATCAAAGGAATAGAGGTTAACATAATAAGAATGGGATGAAAACATGACAAGTGTACTTTTATTTTTATTTATAATTAATATATATATATATATATATATATATTGGCACTAAGGTCTGTCACCAAGGACTTATAGATATGGCACAAACGACATTTAGTTGTAGCACAAATGGCTTGTCGCAAATGGACATTATACATCTAAGCCGTGATCTCAGTTGATCAACAAGCTTTTAAGGCCCGAATACAATTCATTACCTTTAGACAGGGAGTTATAGACCACAACTGTCGTTGTCTCAAATGGACAATATATTATGGCCTGTAGGTAATACATCACTAATGGATGTTTTAATAATAATGGCCCGTAGGCATTTCATCACTAGTGGATGTTTTGATCATCGTATTACTGATACTACCCATGATCTAATCTTGATCATATAGCCTTTTAAGGCTTGGATGTAATCCAAATACCTTGGCGGCTAGTGTGGTTCCTCAAGCCACATAGCCATGAGCGTTAACATTCGTTGAATGTTAACATAGAATAATTGTCTTAATGATTAAATGATATAGCTATGGTCGCATTGACCATAGAGGCTTGGTGGCTTGAACATAGTCCACCACCTCTGGATAGAAGGGATAATCTTCCTTAAATATCATGGTAGAAGGCTATTCTTCTAAACTACCATTTTTTGTTTGCCAAATAATGTGAACTAGTCACTTGGCTGGTGTAAACCATTAAGAAGACTTTTGGAATTTTATAGCAGATCGATCAAGATCGAATTAACATCGAGACGATCGCTTTGAACAAAGGAATAAATGAATACTTAAAATACAAACTCCAAAATATCCATAAATTGATAAGAGATTACATTAGTGCCTTAAACATGACTTTTAAAATTAAGTAAACTGATTGTCCACGCAGGGACTAAAAAGGAAATAACATGACCACGCAGGGACTTTTGAAAATTAAAAACAAATAAAAAGACTTAGTCGTCCTTCTTCCCTCTAACCATCCTGGAGAATTTCTTGAAGAATTTGCTAGCTTTCTTCTCCGTTTTCTCAGTCTTACGTCGTATTTCTTTCATCCGCTCTATGGCCTCATTCATGGCCTCAAGTTATGGCGGTGATTGAGGTTGCGGTGATGGTGAACCTGAATACTGGTACCCATAATTGGGATATCCAGTAGTTGGATAGGGAGTAGCAGAATAAGGAGGGAAAGGGGAAGGATAAAGTGCATTAAACATTGATGCTTGCATGTATGGGTCATATGATGGCACATGAAAATTAAAATCAACAGGCGCCGCTGTTTGGTTCAAAGAGTTAATTCAGACGTATCTGGATAAGCAGGAATTGGGTTATCATAACCTGATGGTGGCGGTTGAACCACATGTGGTGGTGTCAGATCAATGCAGGTGTTGGGTTTGAGAGTCCACCCTCAAGAATGGTTGGGTAGGTTGGAGGCAAAGGTGGTAGCGATCCCGACCTTTGTCCCGCACGCACCGACATGCGTGCACCACGCTTTCGTCGTGGTTGTGGTTCAGGTGGTGGTTGTGGTTGTTCCACCGGTTCCATTTGAATATCCTTAGGAGGAGGTGGCTGAGGAGCATGGTAGGAAGGGGTATTGTGGTAGGAAGGTGTTTTAATGAATTCATATTGATCCCACCATTGTTTGAATTCATCCGGACCGTGGTACGGTGATCCAGCATAGGAATTTAAACCGCTGGATAATTCTATGGGATGGCCGAGGGATCTTGTTGGCGGTATTTCAGGATCAGAATCCTCGTCCATGTTGTTTGTTGGAGAATCAACTGGGGTGTAATTGGAGGTGAATTTAAATAAAGGTTTGGATTAAACCCTTCATGATAAGAGTGAGAGTGTGAATGGTGAGAGCGGTGAGATTGGTGGGAATGGTGTGAATGAGAAGAATGGTTTGAGTTTTGGGAGTTAGGCGGTGAGTATTTGTGGATATCTTATGTCTTATTGGTTCCCATGGCGATGAAGAATCTCCGGATCCTTCATAGGGGTTAGGAGATGATATATGTGAAGGTCCTTGCATAGACGGCCCTCCCCTCATGGGGCCTTTGCCTTTTCCTCCGCGTCCATGTAGTCTACGCGGCATATTTCCTGCTTCAAAAACAAATTAAAACAAAACGGACAATGAAAAATAAAATAATGAAATGAGTAATCCTAGGTCAAAGCTTAGACTCAGAAGTCTAAGGAACGTGTTACTGTGTCGTTTGAGATCAAACACAAAAGACTAGTGTTGAATTCCCTCAAACGTTGGCTCTGATACCAACCTGTCACACCCCAATTTCCACGTATGTCCTGGTGGGCCTGGTGGGGAGTATTGTGACGTAAGATTGATAACATCATAACCAAACAACATAGAGTACACGATAGAAGTCTTGGATTTAAAATAATATTACAAACCGTAAATGTTCAAATGTTCAAAATAATAATACAGACGGCTTGTAATAAGATCCACAGGCGGATCGTAAAATGTACAAGAATGATCAACAAACTTTGGGCACAACTAAGGACTTGCAAGATCCTCTACGTCGCTACGAAGCAGCTCCCAGCCTATTACGTGTTGTACCTGTAGCTTAGTCTTTTGAAAATACGTCAGTTTACACTAGTAAATAAAAATAACTGACACATTTTGAAAATCTTTCAAAATTAATTTAAGTGCACATGGCACAATTTTCATAAATAACTTGGGACAATTCAAAAAGATCTTGTATACAGTTTTATAGGTCTGTCAATACATATGGGGTCCGGTGCAAAAACCGAATATCTTGATTAACCAACACGCCACTTAAATAATTCACAAGGAGTATATAAAATAAATTAGCTTTTGCATCTGACGGGTGTATGCCTACACCCCTTTACATAGGTCGTGGCATTAGTAACTTAAATGAGCCGAGGATATCCAGGACACGGTTAAGTTAACCTCCAATGTTTAAGTTATCAGACAATACAAATTAAAACGGGTTATGAGATTTAGTTAAATCACAATCCGACAACATGATCCCATACCCGACCAAGCGGTAATAATTTACCGTATCCAAGCCCGTATAGGGAAAATAGGTTAAAAATATTTACCTAAGCTAATTACTTCAAAGTTTTATAACTC
Source organism: Scalesia atractyloides (assembly GCA_947069175.1). NCBI lineage: Eukaryota > Viridiplantae > Streptophyta > Magnoliopsida > Asterales > Asteraceae > Scalesia > Scalesia atractyloides. The sequence continues at coordinate 48,806,388 of CAMTDV010001633.1, read as the reverse complement.
AGCCGTTAATCAAGAGAAAAGTTTTAGGTAGCAATCTATTGGAAGGCGTCTAGTCTGGAATGATGGTATTAATAACCAATTAGAATGCTAACGGGCCCTATTTAAGTCGTAGACTCGGACCGGCTAGTCTGAAATAATGAAATACGGTACAATACGCTAGATTAAGCGATGACCGGAATAGAATGTAGTTTAAACCTGACAAGTACTAATACTTGTATAAAATGCGTAAACATATAACATTCTGGATTTTGAGATAAAAATGATAAGGTTACACCCGTTTTGGTTAAATTACGTAAACTAGTCACGTAAGCTTAACCGTACGCATATAAGTGACACCGGGTAACCGAATGAGTCATATACAAGTTCCATATGCCATTATACTTAAAACATGTTATAATATCAGTAGGATATCAACATGTATGCCAGTTAAGGTTTTAAAATCAAGTTAAGCCTCAAAAGGGCGTTTCGGTTATTTTACGACTTATAAAAGGAGCTTGCAAGTAAACTGATGTCATGGTCATAAACATTCTGTAAACATATTTAATTTATGATGTTATATCAGTAGGATATCAAATATATGTGTGGTTTATAGTTTAATACCAAACTATGCTCCGTAGGGGCATTTTGGTCATTTCACATGTAGTTTTGATAGCCTATTTGAGATTCTGAGTTTAGAACATGTACCTACTGTGAAAATATTTAATATAAGTTTATTTATCAGTAGGTAACAAGTTTCGGTTCATAGATATGGTTTTTCTAACCATACCATGCGTCGAAATGGCGATAAAGTCGCTTAAATGACGATTTAAGCGTTGTTTAAAGAAAACAAAAGTTATGATCAGGTTTATATGACCAAAATATGTTATTTAATATAACATATCAGTGAGTAAAAGGTTTTGTACATAAAGAATGATTAAAATCTATTTTAAGTGCCGTAAGAGAAATATCGTCATTTAAGGACTTAATACGAGGACTTGTGTGTAAACCCAGTTTGTAACCTGACTTGGTATCCCAAATATTCCTACTTATGACATTACATCAGTAGGTAATGAGTTTTGGTAAAAGAATTACGTTTAAACCATTTTAGATGCCGAAAAGGGTAATTTGGTCACTTAAAAGCATAATTTACGACATTTAACCAAAACTCAGTTTATGACCAGAATGTTGACATCAAAATAGGTTTAACAAGTTAACATATCAATAGGCAATTCATTTGCGGGCTCATTTATGTTTAAAACCTCATTTTAGGCAAAAAGGACATACTAGTCAACATAAGGCATAAATACGGAACTTGTAAAATAAACTCAGATTACTATATGACCATGTAGTATAACTTCAGAGGGTTATTCTACAATATAATATGGCCATAATGCAACTTACAATTAGTAGCCTAAGTTGCTAATTCGGGTCAGAACTGAAACTCAAAACAGAAGTCAAACTTCACGACTTTCGGTTGCGAACCGACCTTAAACCTGGAAATGACGAGCCGAACATGTTTACACATGTTCTAACAATTATTACCAAGTTATTAAAGTGATAAAAAATATTTTATATCACCTACATTATCAGATAAGAATTATTATCAAAAAAGACCCGTTTGACTTTTATTAATTATAACTTTGACCCGTCAATTGACCAAGCAAACGTGATTTCCAGGAGGTGCCCTTTTGAGGGATTAACATCTACCTTATTATGATCACGTAGCCATATTCGTACCGAACAATGGCTGGACCATAATGGTCTTAACCGATGGTCAAAGCGTTATTACGATAACACTTTGACTTTTGGCTTAAAGCCTACAAAAATGAAAAGAAAAGGTTGGAACACTTACAAATGATCCAAGAAAAGTTTATAAACTCAGAGGATGCTCCCAAAAGCTTCAGGAACTTCCAAGCGAGCAAGAGGCATGAGCAAGGAAAATGAGCTCAAAGTGGATGCTATTTATAGCCAAGGGAAGTGTATGGAGTTGGTGCCAGGTGTTAGAGGTGCTCCAAGAGGTCTCCAAGTGGCTAGGGATGTGTAAAGAGCTTGCGGGATAAGTGGCAGCACAGCAAGCTGCCAAACAAACTGTCACTTGCAGTCCCTTACGGACCGTAAGGGTTATGGCTTGTGGTCCGTAAGCCATGTGCGCGCCCCTGGTTTTGAATATGTTACGGACCGTAAGGACTAAGCCTTGCGGTCCGTAACCGCCTCACAGTCGTAATACATTTTCCCTTCTTACGGTCCATAAGCACAATGGCTTACGGTCCGTAAGGCTCACTCAGAGGCCATAAAAATGCCATGTTGACATGTTTAGTCCCCCAACTTTTTTAGTCGTCGTTCAGAGGTTATAATAATAACATAACGGCGTTTTGGTCCCTCTCGACCAACTTGTGGCCTACAAGGATCAGTGGGACACGTGTCGGGATTTTATTGGACGGGTTTTTAAGAGGTGTTACAAGTCAAGATGGAGAATCAAGTGTTTGGAATGAAGCTACATCTTCAGAACATGTTGCTGAGCAAAATGTTACGAATCTGCAAAGTGAAGTGATTGTTCCTGATGAAGTGATGCCAAGAACCTAACCCATCTGAAAACATAATTGAAGAACTGCAAATCTGGAGTGAAAAATGAGAAATCAAATCAATAAGGATCTCAGTTGTTTTTATACAAAAGTTGTTCCACTCCAAAATACAATTTCTTATAGTTGCTTTATTTTGCAGGTTGAACCAAATACATGGAAAGAAGCTATTCAAGAAAAAAAGTTGGGTTGAAGCAATGTAAAGGAGTTGTTGCAATTTGAGAAGCTTGGAGTCTGGAAGCTTGTAGATCTAACTCATAATCATAAGAAATCAATACACGATGGGTCTTCAAGTGCAAAAGAAATGATCGAGGTATAGTGGTCAGAAATAAAGCTCGGCTCGTGGTCCAAGGCTTTCATCAGCAAGAGGGGATAGACTATACTGAGGTCTATGCTCCTGTCGCACGACTTGAAGCTATCTGCATATTCCTGGCTTTTGCGTCATCGAAAGGGTTTAAAGTGTACCAGTTGGATGTAAAGTCTGCTTTTCTATAGGGTAAGGTCAAGGAGGAAGTGTATGTTGGTCAACCACCAGGGCTTACTGATTCGATACACAAAGACATGGTTTATCTACTGAATAAAGCTCCATATGGTTTACACCAGGCCCCAAAAGCCTAGTACGAGACGCTTTCTAAATATCTTCTGGAGAATAGCTTCACCAGAGGAATAGTAGACAGTACCCTCTTTACCAGAGAAGTGGATGGACATCTGATTATCGTACAAATCTATGTGGATGTATCATCTTTGGATCGACAAATGCATCGCTGTGTAAAGACTTTGAAGAAGTCATGAAAAGGTAATTCGAAATGAGTGCTATGGGGGGATAAAGTTGTTTCTGGGACTTCAGGTTGATCAATTACCTGAGGGGATCTTATTCATTAGACGGAGTATGTCCATGACGTGTTGGAGACATTTGACATCACAGGAACATCAGCAGCATCAACTCCATTAGCCACAAATCATGGCATTCATCCAGATCCTAATGGAGTCAAAGTTGACTAAATACTATATCGCTCCATGATCGATTCATTGATGTATCTCACAGCTTCCAGGCCAGATTTCATGTATCCTACATGCCTTTGCGCCTATTATCAGTCCAATCCTAGAGATTCACACTTGCTGATCATCAAAAGAATAATGCGCTGCTTGAAAGGATGCCAAGCACTGGCTTATGGTATCCACGAAATGACGACTTCAATCTTGTAGGATATTCAGATTCTGATTTTGGTTGCTGCAAACTCAACGCCAAATCTACAAGGGCTGGTTGCCCGTTCTTCGGAACCCGTTTGGTAACGTGGCAATGCAAGAAACAGACCATGGTCGCTCTCTACTTGTGAAGCTGAATACGTTTCAGCATCCAGCTGTTGTTCCCAAATATTGTGGATACAGCAGCATATGAGAGACTTCGGCCTGTAATTTCTTGATACGCCCATATACGTTGATAATAAGGCAGCCATTGATATCACAAAAATCCGGTTCAACACTCACGCACTAAACATATTGAAATTTGACACCACTTTATCCGTGATTGCTACCAAAAAAGTTGGTGCGAATAGAACAAATCCACACTGATGACCAAAAAGCAGATTTTTACACCAAAGCTATTGATAGAGCAAAATTTAACAATCTTTTTAAATTAAATGGTTTGAAAAATCTAACATCAAGGGATGAGATTAAGGTTGAATTCGAGGATGACGAGGACTTGACGTGATCCTCATCGGTATGTCACATGTTTTCCTTTAAATGTTTACTTGATTTCTTAAAAAACAAAAATCCCAAAATATGTTTTTGATTTTAGGGGGAGAAAAAGTGGTGAAAAATAAAAAAAAAACATTGAAAATTTTGAAAAATACAAAAACATCAAACAGACAAAAATAGTTTTGTGTAAAAGAGGAGATAACAATACATCAGTAGACTGTCACAGTGCACTAAAGAAATGGAAGGTTTTAAAAGATGTTTAAACAGGTCTTACTGTTGATGTGCCAGTAGGCTTCGCACATTCAGTAAATTGTTTTCGAGATATAAACCTAAATGCAAAACTGATTAATCTGTGGTTTAACATCTCTCGAATATATGGACTTAGTACTCTGAAATTTCATTTGAGGGAATGCATGATTCTGAGATACTAGGTCTTTATATTTAGTTGATATCTGGGGAATTATACGAGTTCTTCTGATTTTGTGTCTTACCTAGAAATTGTATAATACTTTGCGCATTATTCACCCCCAAAAGCTGTATAAAAATGAGAATATGTCAGAAAAGATACGACATCTGCAGTACAAAAGATTCCTAAATGGAACAACACCTTAAAGTCGACCCTTCATCTCTTTCTCTATATGGAAGTACTAACCTGAGCTCTTAAGGCCTCACATTCACCCCCTTTACAGATATCAGTTAGATGTATTTACTTGTGAGATGAAATCTAGGGAATCTCAATGCGGGTGTATATCCTGAGGTGGGAAACACAGTTAAATCGTGTTCCTGACATTACCTAATGTATCTTGAAACAATTGAGAAATGTGCAGAGGTTTAAGTGGATCAATATACTGACAATCTAAGTAGATCTGTTTAACACTTAATGTTTTATCAAGAACAACGGTGCTGTGATGTGTCTCAAAAACTGATATGATCATCTAACACAAACTCGCAAAAATATGCCTGTAAATATGTTTGTACAAAGTTTAATTATCTATTCCAGAAAAACCCAAAAAGATTTTCAGTGTGGTTTAGCATAAACTTTAGAAAATACAAAAAGATTTGATTTTTATCTTAGTTTTTCGACTTCCGATGATCGAAAAACCGTTCGTCCAGGTCCAAAGCGACAGTTGCAGATGGAAAGCTGAAGGATTACGGGCTGGAAGGTAATCTGGAAAGAGAAATTGATCTGAAACGTTAAAAAGTTCATTAACCTGAAACTTAAAATCAACGAAAAGCATCAGTTTTGGTCAAAAAGTGGTCAACCAAGGTCATTAACTTGGACTTGGTAGGCAAATTAGTTAACCGGGGTCATTAACTTGGAGTTGGTCAACTGAGAGGGTCGGTAAAACTGAGAAATACACAAGAAATAAGAAAGGAGAAAAAATTTCTAGGCTACCTCGCACGAGTGACCCCTCGTACAGGTGATGCCTTGTACGATGGACCTCCCCTATTTAAAGCCTCCTGCCTCGCACGAGGCACATAACTATGCTTGTGCGATTGAGAAAGCCCTCTGTGCGATTCATTGTGTTTGGCCAAATTTCGATCGATTCACGTACCTTCGACACCTTGGGGAGGTTGATTTTTACACCTCTTGCAATGTTAAAGGTAATAACTCAAGATCCAACCGTAAATTCTAGCGATTTCGGCCCATTTGGACTTAAAACGTAGATCTGGGTTAAACGAGCTGGTAAAAGTTAAAATTGATCTCGTATTCATCATTATCGGCACTTTTAGCTTAGTGTTGACTGTTCAATCTGTTAAAATTCACACGTTTTGAGTTCGATTTCAAAATTGAAGTCTTTGCGCGGGTCTTGCCTCGTACGAGGGATCACTCGTATGAGGAGGTCTTATCTATTGAAGGTGTAAAAGCTTGCCTCATACGAGGCGTCGCTCGTATAATTGGATATTCCTGATGGACATATAAAAGCATGCATCGTATCAGGAGACACTCGTACAAGGAGAACTGTTTGTTAATGAATGCAAAAGCTTGCCTCGTACGAGTAGTCACTCGTACGAGGAGACCTGTTTATTTTGAAAAAATTTCTAAGTGTTGGATTTCTTTTTCACGTGTAGGAAAGAAGACGGAGTTTTCTCCGTTTCACAACATCTACTGTCTATTTGACAAAGATACTCCTGAACTAGAAGCTTATGTTGATGTCCTCGAATTTATGGGACGATTGCCGATCACCAAAGCTTTAACAGATAAACATACTGCCTATAGATCACACGTTGAACGTTTCTAGGAAGCGGCAAGATACCAGGCAGAGCCAGAGGCAATTATTTCTGTGGTACAGATCAACAACGTCGACATTGAAGTTGAGATTAAAGAGGATCTAATCCGAAAAGTGTTAGACTTTAAAGATGACAAAGATGATCCAACAAGATATACTGAATATATGGTTAAAGGTTGTTTCTACAGAATGTGAAATGCCGGTCACGTGAATTCAGCTCCATACAAGAAGGCCAATCTACGCGCACCATTCAGATATTTTGCGCACTGCATTATACATGTTCTTAGCCACAGGAAAGGAGGGTTTGATGATCTCGCCGACTACCAGATGTGTATGATCACAACACTGATTCTGAATCAGCCCTACAAACTTCTCAAAGTTAATCTTCATGCAGATGGTTCAGAATATCGATAAAGAGAAATTCCTGCAGTATCCACGTTTTGTCCAAATTCTTTTGGATCACTTACACAAGAATCTGAAGAAGGAAAAGGACGATGTGCTCAAGCTCGAAGATACGGATGTCTCGATGCTGAAAAGATGAACTTACATTTGAAAGCAAAGCCAAATGCTAAGCCGATGTTTGGGGCTATTGTCGACAGAAATTATGTGGCGCCTCCTGAAGGAAAATGGAGAAAGGATGCTAGTGGAGATGAACGTGCTGAGATTGCTTTGTTAGATGGGTATGTGGCTAAACGCAGTAAGTGGTTTGAAAAGGAGGACACTAAGAAGTGTAAACATTCAACAAGAAAACAAGCAGCTGGATCTTCATCCTCTGCTCCTCACCAAACAAAGCGTGCTACAGTTAGCATAGGTTTAGTTGATGATCCTGAGACTGAAGAAGTCCCCATAAGCGAACCTGCTCATGTTGAGGTTTAAGTTGAGGCAACTGTAAATGAAGAGAATGTTGAAAATGTGACAGCTGATATTGAGCAACAGGCTTATGGTGGAGGTGAAGGAGGTGATGGAGATAACGAAGGTCCATCTTCCTCTAGCACAGATACAGATGGAGAGATTGCTACAAGAAAAGAGAGAGAAAAAGAGCAAAAACGTCAAGAAGAAGAATGCAAGCGTGCTGAGGAACATAAACGGAAGGAAGTTGGTGATGATGATACGTATGAGCCATCTGAGTCTGAGGAAGATTTAACAGTTGTGAAGCCTGCTAGGAGGCAATCTAAACGAGCAAAGAAATCAGTGCCTAAAGATGCAGCAAAACCTACAGGTTCTCCAGTGGCACGTCCTAAGTTCAAGTTGAGGAAAAGGCACCTGTAACTGGAGTTGTGACACCAACCATTGAAACTTCCATTCCTCCACAACCATCAGCACTACCTCATCCCTCACAACAAAAACCACCATCACTAGAAAAACAACCAAATCCACAACCAACACCACCACTTCCAACACAACCACTTCCAACACCACCACTACCACCACCACTTCCAACACCACCTCATCCAACACAACCACTTCCAACACCACCACTTCCAATACCACCTCATCCAACACAACCACTTCCTAGACCACCACATTCAACACAACCACATCCAACTCAACCTCCTCTACAGTCTTTGAGGGGAATGGCCTTGGAAGACCAGTTTGATTTTTTAACTTAGGGAGTATTCCAGGAGGAGAGGAGTTCACTGTAGATATGTTTGATGATCCGACGATAGCAGAGATGGAGATTCGTATTGTGATGAATGATGTAAAGATTGATGCTTTAGAGAATCAGATCAAGTTCTTGGAGGATGACAGGAAGAATTTAGAGGCTGTGTTACAAAGTTTTCTGTCTGAAAACGAAAGGTTGATAAAGCTGATAGAAGAATACGATGATGAATGTCTAAGGAATAGAAGACAAATGGATTTGCTCTAGAAAATTCTGATCAAGAAACTTGGAGTTGACTATGCAGCTGAGGTTGACGAGATTGAAAAGGAAGAAGCGAGAGAAAGGATCGCTGAAAAGAAAAGGCTAGCTAAAGCCGCATCTGATGCACTTGGAAAAGGAAAATGGAAGATTGATGAAGTTCCTGTCATTGTTCAACGAGCAAGAAGCTGTATCTGCGTCAGAAACTAGGATAAATGAAGCGCCTGCCATTGTTCAATTTGAGTTAGAAGCTAAATTTACGCCAGAAACTAGGATGGTTTTTTATGTGCCAAGAGTGTCTGATGTTCCAGCTGCTAATGAGGAGACAAAGTCAATATTTGTGATTGTTGATGATAGGGTTATCATTCCATAAACACTGACAAAGGAGAAGATTCTAGAGAAGTGAAGGTTAGCAGTTGAGATAGATGATATGGTAAATGAGGTATATGATATTATTGTTGATTAGGGGGTTGATGGTGTAAAAGTCACAGATTTTAATGAAAAGTTTATCTTTGATGCGTACATGAATGACTCTGCTAATGAATTAAGTGAATTTGAATTTCAGGGGGAGTCTAAGGCTGAAGAGACCGTGGTTGAAACATTGGGAATCCTCACAATGACTTCTACGTCGGCTGTTCTCGATATACAGAAGGCTAAAGTTATTTATCTGGAACATGATGTTGAGGATGGGGAGTTTGTGCACAATTATACGAAGGAAGAGATTACACATATGTTAGGAGTTGATGAAGATTCCTTCGATTTCGATTTTGAAGATGATCTAAACAACATCAATGCTGTTCATCCTAATGATTATGTCTATGAGCACGTCCCTGAGGCAGATAATTATGATAGGGTTGTCATGGAGGATGATTCCGACGAAGACGAAACAACCAAATATACAGGTGAAGGAACCGATGACTTCCCAACCTTTAATGAAATGTTTTCTGAGGCAAATGATGATTTGTTGAAGCGTAAAGTTGAAGAGGCTGTAAAAGAAGGATATGTTCCTAAACCTCCATCACGAGAAGAGACTGCTGAAATGAAGAAAAAATGGTTCAAAGAAATGCCTGTTGAACGAAAGTGTAAACGTCCTTTAGCTTTCTTTACCGGAGATCCAGATATTTCACGAGGGGATATCATCAACTGTTGTTGGATCGAAGAGATGAATGTGTACGCAATCAAGAGAGAATATGGCGTGCAATATTTTAGATATTTGAGTGATATTAAGACTCTACCATTTTGGGATGTTAAAGAGTTGGCGCAAACCAAAGTTATTAATCTGAAGATGCGTTTTCATGATCAGGGTTTGTGGAAGCTGATAAAGTATGAAGCTTTGCATGGTTTTATCATTGGAAACCACACATTCCTAAGCAGATAACCAAGATTGATACAGTAACGAAGGAAAAGAATGTTACATTGCATATTAAAATGCCATGAGTCATGAAGAACATGCCTTTAATGAAGATGGAACAAGATTTTTATAAGATCTTCAAGTGGTGGCATATGATTTCGGAACTGGAAAAGCAGTGATATGTGTCCAACCTGATGAAGATTCCTGGAAAATCACTGAGCAGCTGTCAGAATCTGTGATTGCACATAAGATAATATATGGCTTGTGGAGAGGGATCCGTGTGCTAGACCCGATGTGGCTAGTCAACTGCTCAAAGAAAGATATTGAACGCTTATTCTACATCAAGACCGGTTATGAAGATAAAGACAAATAGCAGGCTTTGCAGTTTCAAAAGGTTGTTAATGTTTGTTATGCGAATGATATAAATTCAGGTAAAGCATGGAACACTGAATGGAGGAAGATTGATGCTAAAGAGCAACGCAATAATGATAAAAAAATAAGCCATTTTTGCCGAAACAATAAAAAAGCTAACAACTAGAAGATTCCAGTTTGGAAACACGTACAAACAGACCTCCTCGGACAGATTAAACGCCTAGCTATACTGAGGGGCATCGGAAAAAGAGAAAGCGTTTCTTTGGTTGATAACGTAAAATATTTTGAAGATTGTTTGAAGGCTATCCAAGACTGCGGCAACATCCAAGGGGAGTTTATTGGTGCACAATGTCTACTGCCTACGTCTAGGATATGTCGATCATGTAATAGGGCTTTGCAGTGTTAGAATATTAAGTTTTGTATGTATTATGTATATCTCGTACGAGTGACAATCTCCCCCATACGAGGCAGGCAACACCCTCCCTTGTGCGAGCCATGTTTGTTGTGTTAGTAAGCTATTTTTGTGAGACTGAGGCGAAGCCCTGTCCATTTAGCATCGGTATTTCTTACACGTTTAACATATAAGAAGCAGTGATGTTGAAACAGTAGATCTGATTGTTGTCAACTTTCTAACAATGAATTCCGCCTCTGTTAGTTAAGTCAAGTCAATCCGGTGCTCACGATGTAACAACTCGACTTTTTTGGTTGTTTCGTACTATCGTTATTCTTCCTTGTAACCGTTTTTTAATCCGGGATTCGATAAATAATAGAAATAGGTTTTATTAAATACACTTCATCACACAGCATAACATTACACTTAAAACGCTTTCATACTCGCAACACTAACGCTACACGACTCACAGTAGCTTATGCTACTTTATAAGCCGATTGTGTTTGTTTGTTTGGTAACCACTCGTGCCTACGACCTTGCTTCTCACACAAATCGCAATCGCAATTATTTACGTTACTGTATGTTGTTTATATGTATGGATTGTGCTCGCTCTCGCAAAACGCTCTCGCTCACACAACTCACTATATCGCAATACAATGATTAATATAACACTTAATGCCTCGCTAAAACACTAAACCGAACTAACTAATACAAAAGAACATGCCAACGAATAGCCAATGCGTGAATTGTGAACGATTCGACGAAATAGGCCACTTCGTACGAATTGACCACTTCGTGCGAACTGACCAATTCGTACGAATTGGCCACAATTTGTACGAATTTAACCCTTTATCCTCCTCTCCTATAAATGCCCAACACACTCATGCTCCCACTTCTTGCTGCCACTTCTCATAGTAACTCCCCCTGCTTGTTTTCTCTGATTTTCAAGTAAGAAACAACTATTTTCCAAGCAAACACAACGATTTCCACTATAATTTTGCACGAGTTTATCTCCGATTTCATATAAACTTCTCTGTTTATGAAAATCTTCATCTTTTTCACAAAAAAACTTCTGATTTTACTTTGGATGTACACATAAAAGAGCGTATTTGAGCTAGCTTTGGCTTCTCAAAATGGAAACCTAGTGTTTCAAGCTCACGAAGTGTTTCGTCTAACAAAAACTATTTTCAACTCGATTTTTGCACTAAAATGGATCAAACCGACAATGTTTCGTTCACTTAACAGTGGAACGGAGCGGTATCTAAACCATCATGAAAAGGACTCGAAATCACATCCGATTCAGACGAAAACTCAGTTCCGGGCGCACGAAATCGCAAACAGTCAACTTGTGCGAACTGGACTGGCTCGTACAAATTGGCTCAGTTCGTACGAACCAACCCAAGTTCCTACAAGTGACTAAACTGCTCTAAAGACCTCCCAAGCTTTTGGTTTGCTCAGTAACTTGAGGTTGGAAGGATGGACACTCGATTTCCCGAAGAAACGACACGAAAACACTCGATTTTGGACACGAAACAGCCTAGTTCGCACCAAACTCAATTCGTACGAATTGGTCAATTCGAACGAATTGGTAACAGTTCGTGCAAACTGACCAGTTTCTTCCACACCGTCACTTTGTTTCGACCGATTCAGCACTATGGAAGACTGAAGCACTTATGTTCCTGCTTACAGGCTGACCCGACACTCTCCTTGCTCTCCTCTACCCTTACAACTCTCTTTACCAACTCATTGTGAGTATACTTGAACCCTTTTCGCTTAAACACACTTGTGGGTGTTACATACGTTCTCTATATCAAACCACGCAACACACAACACAAAATTTGTTAAATGCTAACCGCTCTCGCATGTTATACGTGAATCGCTGAATGTTTGTTTGCTATGTGTAAATAATGAGGACTCGTCGACCACCCTTAGCAATGATAGTACTATAGTTTGGACTCAGCACCTGATTGGTTCAAGGGTTGTTAAGGCTCGCAAACTCACTTTACGTGCATGTTCACGTTTGTGGACACGTATCACGCATAGTCGATCTCGCAGTCACCTTGGTTAGCTTGTATCATTGTTGTTAGCATACTTGGATTCACCTATCTACGTGTTACATGCTGGTTATGCGTAAACGCTTTATCGCTATTATTATTTTATTAAACCTGTGTACTCACCTTTACTTTTGTATTGACTGTTATTTTAACGTATGTGACAGGTTGATAATTATCTTGAGCTGCAAACGGATAGGACTTCTAGAAACTCACTAAATAAATGTAGGTTGTCGGACTATGTTTTGTTTAAGAGACTTGTAATTCATTTGACTGTTTTATGAATATTCGTTTGATTGTATGGGAAATTGAACGTTAAGAATATTGTCAATGAAATAGTTGTTATGGATGGTTCGCCTAGTGTCGCGCCCGGATGATTCCGCCATCGGTTGGGGTGTGACAAATGAAGTGAAGACGGTCCTCTCACAAGCTTCTACTTTCCTTGATAGTTTATGGTACGTAGATAATGGAGGATCCAGGCATATGATAGGATGTAGAGCCTTTCTCAAAGATTTTCTAGCACATGGAGGGGGTGATATATCCTTTGGTAACAACTCAAAAGGTAAGGTGTTGAGGTCAGGGACAGTCCAAGCAGGGAAACTCAAGTTTGAGCATGTTAATCTTATTGACAAATTAAAATTTAACCTTCTTATTATATCTCAAATGAGTGACAAGGCTATGGGCTATTCTTCACTTAGAAAACTTGTAAGATTGTTGGACTGGAAGTGGTGAAAAAGATTGAAGAAATCATAGCCCGTAGCAAAACAAAACTTGTTGCTCATAGGAGTGGCGATGTGTATGTGGTTGATATGTTGAAAGATAATCCAATGTCTAATGCTTGTCTGTTCTCAGCTGCCTCTAACAAAGAGACAGAACTATGACATAAAAGACTTGGTCTCACAAATCTCAAAACTATCACCACACTCTCAAAGCAAGGCCTTGTAACAGGTCTTCCACCAAAACTTTTCACACGTGATAAACATTGTGTTTCCTATTTAAAAAGTAAACAACATAAAAGTTCTTTCAAATCCATTGATGAGTCCAAAACTAGTCAGTGTTTACAATTGTTACACATAGACTTGTTTGGCCCTGTTAAAAATCATGAGTCTTAAAAAGAAGAGGTATTGTCTTGTCATAATTGATGATTTTTCAAGGTTTACATGGACTTACTTTGCACTCCAAAGATGAGACTGCAGGTATTTTGCAGGACTTTGTAAGAAAAGTTGAAAAGTAATTTAACTTCTCAGTAAAAATCTTCAGGAACGACAATGGATCTGAGTTTAAAAATAAGGAGTTGGATGACTTCTCTGTGTCAAAACGGATTGTAAGGCAGTACAACATCCCAAGAACACTGGACAAAATGGGGCGGTTGAAAGAAAGAATAGGAACTTAATTGAGGCTGCCAGAACAATGATTGCAGATTCAGGTTTACCATTGTCTTTTTGGGCATAGGCTGTAAACACTAGCTATGTGAAAAACAGAGTTTTAATTAACCCTAGACATCAAAGGACTTCTTATAAAACTCTGTTCAAGATCAAAACACTGATCTCTTATTTCAAAATCTTTGGCTGCCATGTTTCATTTTAAACTTAAAAGATTCAATTTCAAAATTTGCAGCCAAAGTAGATTGTGGTTATTTTCTAGGATACTCAACTACTGCTAAAGCCTACAAAGCCTTTAATACAAGGACTAGGTGTGTAGAAGAGACTTTGAATGTAAAGTTCAGTGAATTTTCTTTATTAAAAATCCCAGCAAACCTGCAGAATTGTTTGATTTAGATAGATTTACATTTTAAGATGTATCTGTCAAGACTAACAATGCAGTTACACCATAGTCTCCTCATCACGATTATGGATTTGACATTGTGATCCCACAATCTAAAGTCACTTCCACCACCAAAGGAACAAATGTTCAAAACATCTGTCAAAACTCTACTACTACATCAACAGTTGTTGATCCTCAAACCTCTACCAGCTCATCAAGTGAATCAACTATTAACAAAAGTCAAACTTCTGCGGACAAAAGTCAATCTAGTTTTACACCTAATCCACCCATACCTCCACCTCCATTCCAAGAAAATTGTTGTCTCTTCAAAATTGCCAACAAATGTTAGCTTAGATGATTCCCATTTGCAACCTTCACCTTTAAATGCCATCATTCCATACAAGGGAGATCTAATCTACCTTAAAAATCATCCGCCAGATCAAGTTATTGACCAAATCAATGAATAGGTACTCACAAGAAGTCAATCCCAAAACATTTATCTTTTTGCTGGTTTTCTATCACTCACACAACCTATCAAGTACCAAGAGGCACTGAAAGACAACAGTTGGGTAGAGCTATGCAAGAAGAGCTCCTACAGTTCAAGAGACAACAAGTATGGGAACTTGTACCATTTCCTAAGGATGTATGTCCAATTGGCGCAAAATGGGTCTTCAAGAACAAAACAGATGAAAGTGGTATTGTTATAAAAAAACAAAGCTAAGCTTGTGGTTCAAGGCTATAGACAAGAAGAAGGCATTGATTATGATAAAACATTTGCTCCTGTTGCAAGATTAGAGGCCATCAGATTGTTCTTAGCTATTGTTGTCAATCACAACATCAAGGTGTATCAAATGGATATCAAATGTGCATTTCTTTATGGTAAGATCCAGGAAGAGGTATATGTATGCCAACCCCTGGTTTTGAAGATGCATTTTATCCAGATCATGTCTACAAGCTTAATAAAGCTTTGTATGGCTTGAAACAAGCACCGAGTGCCTAGTATGAAGCTCATTCTACCTTTCTCTTATCCATAGGCTTCACTAGAGGTAAAATTGATAAAACATTATTTTTAAAATGGAGAGGAAAGGATTTGATGATTGTCCAAATTTATGTGGATGACATCATTTTGGATCCACATGTGATTCCATGTTTGAAGAGTTTAGGGAACTCATGACAATAGAGTTTAAGATGAGTGCCATGGGTAAACTTCAATGCTTTCTTGGTCTCCAATTTAAGCAATTGCAAAATGGTACATTCATTCATCAGAGTAAATATGTCACATAACTATTAACTAAATTTCATATGAATGATTGTAAACCATGTAGTACACCCATGGCCACCTCAAAATTGGTCACTGTGATGGTAAAGATGACATGGTTGATCAAACACTTTTTAGAAGCATGATTGGGTCATTATTTTACCTAACTGCATCTAGGCCAGACATCATGTTTGCCACATGTGTCTGTTCTAGATCCCAATCAGCACCTAGAAAGTCAAATCTTATAGCTGTGAAAAGGATATCCAGATACATAAAAGGTGCTCCCACACTTGGTATCTAGTATCCTACTAATGGTAATATTGAGCTTCCAGGTTACTCAGACAATGACTTTGCTGGTTGTCATGCTAAAAGGAACTCCACTTCAGGAGGATGTCAGTTTCTAGGAAATTGCTTATTTTCATGGCAAAGCAAAAAGCAAGTAGCAGTTTCAACATCAACAATAGAGATTGATTATATTGCTACTGCAAGTTGCACTGCTCAACTCTTGTGGCTTCAAAATCAGTTGCTTGATTTTGGTGTACTACTCTAAAGACTCCTCTCATGTTAGATAGTCAAGCAGCTGAAAACATCATTAAAAATCCAGTATCTCAATCAACAACCAAGTACATTGACATCAGACATAACTTTGTGAGGGATTGCTATGAAAAAGGTTTGATTTCTCTGCATCATGTTTCAACCAAGGATCAGCTGGCAGATGTGGCATACTAAACATGGATTAAAAGAAACACTTTTTTTCCATGAACAAAAAGCATTAAAATGTTTTCAGAGAATCAACAATCCATCCTTAAAAATGGCTTAAAAATGAAAATTTTTCAAAAAATCTAAAGTTTGTTCTAAACCACTGTTTCTACTAGCCTCTGTTTGGCTAAAATTCTATCCACTGCTAAAAGGTATCCTCTGTTCCCATTCACCACTGTTCATATCCACTGTTCCCAACCTCTGTTGCTTTCCAACACAGGTTATCAAACAACTGTCATCCATTATCACAACAGAGGTTACCACGTGGACAAATGTTAGCCATCGGATCTTTTAAACACACACCACGTCAGCATTCACATTTTCCTTTTATATATCACTGTTCATCCAAACAGAGCTTTTACTACCGACTTGAATTCAAAATTCACAAAAAGTGGTTACTACTACCATCTTCTTCACTAATCCTCACCTCCCATCTCCAATTATGGCTTTGCAAATCAAAACTCCCCATAACCACCTTCCTTGTTTCGAAAAATACGACAAAAGTCAATCCTTCCACTAAATAATTGATGTTTTGGCATCATCAAAATACAAAACAATGCTCACTGCTGATGCACCAATATATGTGGATACTTTCTGACAATTCTGGGCTAAAGCTGAAGTTCAATTTCAAAATAAAATGCCCTATGCTATCACGTCTAAGGTCTTAGAAACCCTGGTTCAAATATCCCCATCTTCCATATCCACAACATTTGCTTTGAACGACCAGGCATGTAATAATATTTTTGCAAAACAGCCTCTTCACACAGAGTTCATAGAAAGAGGGTATGAGGGTCAATTGACAGGAGTTTCAATTTTTAAACCTCAATTTCCTCCTGAAATGAGATATGTTTTCCATACCCTACTTGTATGTCTCTCTGCGAAGACCACCTCATTCAATGAGATTCCACAAAATGTCCAATACTTGGGATATGCCATTTTAACAAATTCTGATTATAACCTATCCCAGGCATTGTTCTTGGACTTGGTAGCAAATTTGAATGTTATAAAAGGAAACAAAAATAAAGCTTTTCTTATGTATCCCAGACTTTTAAGCTATTACCTTCAAAAACAAATGTCTGATAAATATTTTCAATAAGGTGAAGCTTTCCAAATAAAAAGTCTTACTAATGAATTTTTACCAGAATGCAAGATCAAAAGTCAAAAGTTTTAAAAACATAAGCAAATGGAGATGAGCCAAATTTAGATAAGTCCACATCTGTTGCTCAAACCTCTGTTGTTGAGACTACTGCTACTGGTGATCATGACATCACAACCAGTGTTGTGAAACCCACAAAGCAAAACCCAAAAAGAAACCCCACACATCCAAAAAGCCCACCAAACAAAAACAAAATAAAAAGGCACCTCTGGAAGATGAGATCCCAGAGGATAACCTTGTGGAAACACAAAAGCCACTTGAAACCATTGTTGCTGCTTCCGCACAACAGTTGGAAAGATCCCCACCCATCCAAACTCCTCTTGAATCCTCATAAAAAGGATCAAGTTGTAAGCACAGGGTCACCATATCGAGAAGCAAACCTTTCACTTGAAAGCCTGTTTCAAAGCTCCTCTCCCAAGGCAATCTCTTTCAACTCCACAACCCTCCACTCCAGTTCCACCAACATTTATACCTCTGTTTGATGCAATTGATAAAACTCAAACACATATCAGTTCCTCTCAATCACCAATTAAGGAGAGCAATCTTCAACAAGTGACCGGTTCTGAGAAAAATCAATTTGCTAACCCACAAACAGTTGAGGAGGTTACACCCCTTGAGTGACAAGTAACTCTTGGTGGTAGTTCAAGTGAAGCATAGTTTTTCAGTTGGACAGTGGTTACATCTATAAGACTTTCTTGAAGGCAACAACTGTTGAGCGTACAACTGCAACATCTGTTCTAGTTGGAAGTCCCTAGTACCAAGAAAAGGGGGCATTTGGTTATGATAATTTGGAGTCTTCTCCTGTTACGAGACCAAATACAACTACCTCTGGTAGGAATTCAGATGATCCTACTAAGTTAGGTGATGAATTAAGATACAAAGATTTGACGGAGAGAATGAAATCTATGGAATCTTCAATAGATGAAATGAAAAGCATGATGAAGCAGATGTTACAAAATTCTCAAAATCAACCTTCAACTCAGCAAATTGCCAATGAGTTGTGGAAATCAATGCAACCAATTATCCAAGCTCAAAAGAATTTGGCTGATATTAACCACAATACTCACATGGAATTGATCAGAAACATGATTGAGGCAAGGTACAAGGTTACATAAGCTGATATCAAGGCCATTAGAGAACATCTCTTATAGACTATTATCTCTGCCCCTCCATCTGTACTTCAAGAAGAAGTTGAAGATGATACCAAAAAGGGGGAGAATGACAAGTTGAGAACGTTGCCGCCTCCTTCACAAGCAAAACCATCAAAGGTGCAACAACAAAAACCAAGGTATGTTCCTATAAACCAAACCTCTGCTAAGGCATCAAATTCTGGAAGTGAAAAAGGGATTGATGAGACCCTAAAGATGAAAGCAGAAGAGGTTGCCTCAGGAAAGCAAAGATGGCAAGATACACTCGAGAGCAAAGCTTCTCTCCTAATTGAAGGAGAATAGGCTTAGCAAATGGAAAAAGAAGATATTGGCACTTTAAAAAGAAGAAAGTCAACAAGAAATGTTAGACAGCTAACCACCACCCCTTCTAAAACCACTGTTGGGTCAACAAGAAGTGTATCCTCTGCTGGAACCAAAACCAAACTCTCTCCACAAAAATCACCTAAAAAGAAACCATCACCATCACCAAATCAACCAATAGATGCTGGTACAACAAATGTATCCGCAGATGTTCCAAAATCACCACCAAACAACAGATGTATCAACAAATGTTACCCAAACAACTACCATGATAACCGTTCCCATATCAACACAACCACTACCCACACCACCAAAAATTCCAACACGGCCACCCTCACCTAAAATCAAATTCACACGCAAAAAAACTTTTGTTGTGGAAGAAGATGATGAAGAGATTCCATCACCAATCTCTCTATCATCTGCCCCCATTCAAGCCATACCACTCTCATCATTTCCACCTAAATCTACTTCAATTCCAATCTATCAACCACCATCTCTCATCCCACTGGCTGCTCGTTATCCTCTGGAAATTCTAGCAATTCAAAAAGAAATTGAATCTTTTTATACAACAGAGGATACGTCACAACTGTCCTTCCCATCTCTCTATGGTTATCGATAGCCTAAGAACTTAGATGAATATTTGAAGTTAAAAGCAAGACAGGCTGAGAATATTGGAAATGAGATGAGCAAAGGGAAGGATGACAGGAATGCTTAGGGAATCTTATCACTAGAACTTAGAAAGGTGGGAAAGATAGAGGATCTTGCTAAGGATATGAACAAGTCCGTGTCTGAGAAGCCAATAAATGATGAGCTTGAAAAGGAACTTAAATAGGATTACCTTGAACACATCATGCAACATAAACCTTACAAAGCAACTAGAGCAAAGTTCAAAGATTGCTCAACATATGCTTTCAAAGAAGAAATAGAAAGAATCCAAAAGATGCTCAATGATCCTTCACAAAAGTCAACTCCACCAGACTGGAAGAAATACAAACAAGTTGTTCAAACAAGGCATTGAAGCTGAAGAGAATGAGAGAAGAATTTGTTGTTGCAAACTATGGTAGTTTGAAACATACAAGAGACTGGAATAACTGAGAGAAAACGATCCTACAGTCCCAAGAAAGCCAGAATATCCAGCAGTGGTTGTCCCTCAACAGACCCTTACTTCTAAAAAGTAGTTCTTGAAGGTTCGTGATCAGGCGGTTCCAGATGGAAGTTAGTGCGTAAACGTAACCGATTCGGTAGAAAGTTATTAAGAATGGAGTAGAAGTAGAGTGCAGCGGAAGTCATATCTTCAGTCATACCGAAAGAGTATACATCTTGTCCAGCTGCCGAAGTTCCTGGAGAGAATCCGGCAGCACCTCCACGTAGGGATTGCAAAAACTTAAACAACAAATGAACACACACCACCTATATATAGGCAAACAAGTTCAGTTGAAATGTGTATTGGCCAAGTTTGGGTGAACTTGTCCACCACATGACAAGTTCGGGTGAACTTGTCCACCACATGACAAGTTCAAGCGAACTTGTTCTCATTTCCACTATATCATCCGTACTTTGGTCGTGTGTTTGATTCTAACCTATACAATATTCAACACACGCTCTATCTAGCCTATTCGATAAGTGACAAACACAAAGTGCATCAACAGTTCTCAGCATCTAGCTTATCCACAACTGCCTTAAATCAAGTAAAAAGGCAGAAGCATATGTGTGAAGCTGATGAACCGTTGTATGAAGAACACAGGAAAGTAGGATTGGAAAACTAAATGCTATATCCCGCAGATCCTGCAAGTTACAAACTACATGAAACACTTACAAATCTTGTCAGCAGGCCACAATCACCAAACTCGTCATAAATAACTCTTCACCCAAAAAACCAACTGATTCAAAAATTCTAAAGTGGAAGTCATCCTTACACACCCACGAATTGACCTTTCTCAGATCAGATGGTGAAGTTCAAAGGATAAGAATGGAGGATGCATATGGTCTTGATGTAGGTGATCTCCAAGATCTATTGAACCTTGACATTGAAAGTGATTTTGAAGACATGATTTCCTTCAAATTTGAACTACAATTCAATGGCCAAATCAGGGAATTGTTGATGAGAAATAAAGATCAGAAATAAAGAAGGGTTTTGGCATCATCTGTTCTATGGGGAGATTGTTGGATCTAGCGGACCCCACAAAAGAACAGATGTTTGGAAAGCCAAAATAATCTATAATCTCTGATCACAAATAACAGTGCTTTGAAGATCTGCTCTTCCCAATGGCAAAGACTCAACATCTGCTACTCTAAACTCTTCTGAATGCCAAGGTCTATTTAGAAGAACTTTTGAAGATAAACTCTGCTTAAAGCCAAAGGTCTTCCAAAGAGAACCTCTGTTGGTGAAGACTAAAGACTATTGAAGCAAAGGTCTGCTGAACACCAACAGAGCTTAAAGCTCCATAGAGGATAACTCAATAGATGATATCAACAGAGTTTATTTGTAATATTAATGTAACAGTGCTTAGGTCTAGCAGATGTTAGAGTTTGTTTGACTGTAAGATGTAGTTGTCTAGGTGACGTCAGCTTAGATGCTCCAGATGTTTCGTTTGTAATATAAATAAAACATTTCCTGTACTGTTATATTCATCACTTTCCTTCTTGACATTTTTGTATGAACAAATTAGAAGTGATCAGGCTAAGGGAGAGTTGTAATTCTTCATGCATACGTCAATTTATGATTTGTAAAAGCATGTAATGAAAGCAATATCTTCATTGTTGTGATTCAAAAGTTTGTTATTCCGCTGCATATTTCGTCTTTGTTTATCTTCTTTCATTATTTCCATCTTAAACTTTCACAACAATCAAACTCATATCCTAACATAATGATAGTTTCACGAACTAAATAAAATTACGTTAAAATAGTGCAATTCCACGTTTTCCCTACGAGGGCCCACACATATATATATTATATGTGCACACCACAAGCAGGGCGTTCCTACAACATTTATATAAACATATTATCTTACCATCTTTTCTAAAGATGATAAATAAATCAGTGTACATTAAATAAGAGAATAAAAATCATCAACCTAATAATTCAATCATAAGAGATGAAGTGATGATATGCCTTTGAATATTGATTGTTCATCGAGGGAAGAGTGAAAGGCATTTTAGCCTCCTAACCGGTTCAGGGTTAAAATTAGGGATGGGCCATAAAAATGTAAAAATACAATGTTTCAAATCATAAAATTACCTTGGGCCGGTACTGGTTTTATTGTACAAACCCGTATACTAGATTTTACAGTCGAGACAACTCTTGTGCCATTTCCCTAATTTACAGGGTGTTCGTACCGTTATTATCAGCCGGTTTTTACCGGTTTTTAAAACACTGCTTGTGAGTATTAAGGATTTTTAATAACCAGTTGAGGTTATATGGTTTTAATTTTATAACACTTTAAGGTATAGTATTGATTGTGTTGACTTTTAACAAAGATCGAGAGTATTTTATTCAATTCATGTTGATATTTAATAAATAATATGTATGATAACTCATGACGCTTCTTCTCATTACCCCTTCTTTCCAACATTCATCTCATACATTTGAAACCCATATCTTCAAGGTTTTTTTTACATATTTTCTCATCCTAAGCTAGCTTATTATGTATTTCCCAAATACGTTTTTTTACATATTTCCCTTTTTTTGAGAAATTACTCAATTACCCCTTGATTATTCCCATAATCTTCATTATTTGTTTGCTCTTCATTAGTCGTTCCCTCTTCTAACGCTTGCAAACCCTACTACAGACGATTCAACATCGTTGAAACTCTCTCCACGAACATCGTTGAGTAAAATCGGTTTCTCTTCCACCCAAATTGTTTCGAGTAGAAGACGAGCAGGCTTTGTGAAAACGAGTTTCGAGCATACAGGTATGTGTATTTCGACTATTTTTGTGTGAATTATATGTTATGTGAATGATTATTGATGTGAATTTTGGCTATAAAGACTAATAACCTAGCGTTTTTGTGGCTGTGAATTACACCAGCGACAATAAACCAGGATTTTTTGGGCTGTATATTAAAGCCACATGACACCAATTATTTTTTGTAAAACAACAAATTATTTGATTCTTAATATGTTTCTAGTAGATTTCATATTAGTATTGGTTGTGTATGATGTGTTCACGGTCTTTTGTTCTCATTAGGTGATTCATGATGGAAGACGAAAACAACTCATTTACACAAACTTAGGAGAATGGGTCACAAGAAGGTGTATTCACTTACAATGCAAAGACCAATAGTGTCATCGAGCATGAACGACTATTTAGTAATTTCAAGAAGCGTTTTGTTTGTATGGTTTGACAAGAGTAAGAAGTAGAAGAATTGGGGTGATACTACATGAATTGGGTAAATATGTAATTAATTGATGATATTAGAATGAAGAAATATGTAAATATTCATTTAGTAGTTCATTAAGGTTAAAATAGTCATAAATAAGAGTCATAAATATGGGTTAGGGAGGGGAAATATGTAATTGGCTTTTTGGTTTGGGGAAATACGTAATAAGGCACTTAGGAGGGGGGAATATGTAAAAATCCCTATCTTCAAAAACCAACAAACGAAATTAAGAAACGATTAGGGTTTAGGGATTAAGTTAATAATTGTAAACCACTAAGAGAAAATGAAAACATAACAATTACACTCCTCACCCTTTGAAATCAGATTACTGGTCACCACCACCATCTACGGTGACCAGTAGTTGGTTTTTACAATTTGTAAAAATAGTGAAATAAGAAAAAATATAAACAATGAACCTGCTAGCTTTTTTGTATCTTCATGTGTGTAAACAAACCCTTAAGCTCAATCCATCAGAAAAATGGTTTTTCGTACTTATTGCAACTTAAAGGGAAGCGAAAATTCTAGCAGACAATTCTCATGAATTCTAGCGCGCACACACATATATATATAATCATTATCTATTGCAAATCTTTCCAGATTTCAGTCATCATCTGCTTTTAAATAAAATTTTATTAAAAAGTTTACATTTGAACATGAAAAGAGCTTAAAACAACCATTGCAACATTTAAAATAATCATGAATCTTCTTTTGTATATTACATTTAAATCTGGGAAAGTAATACCTCTTTGCACCAGGGTTATTTTTGTTGGAATCCTTCCTCTAACTGCCCTCCAAAAAAGTGGTTCACCTTCGGTGGAGCCAATTTGATTCATATGAATGAATACTTAGGGTATGATACATTTTTTGCCCTATCAAACTCCATTCAAACCAGTTTTACCGAGAAGTTGTTCCATAGAGCCCCATTCTAACTCAACCTTAACAAGTACTAACCTCCCCACAAAAAAAAAACCTATTAGCTTTCCAATTGGATAATTTGGATTGTGTCACACCCCGATAAATTCATCGCATCAGAACCGGCGTGACTGGACTGGTATCTTCATTGCAATGGTATCTTTATATATATATATATAAATATATATCCTAAACACTCGAAAACTAAGTCAATTTTGAGACTTAGTTTCTATCCCGATTAAATGGGATCAAATAACCTTAGGTTGGTTATTTAAAATCAAAATGATAACACTTCCCTAGAATCGTTGGTTAACGATTCGGTAGAGCTCGGACACGTAGTTTAGCTACGTTTAACTAGAAACTTATAATTATTCCTTGATTAGGAATGCTTTAGTTGCACGCTAGCTAATTCACGTTCTTGGAACGACATCACGGAATCACGCTAAGCTAGCTTGGCACAGGAATGTCAAGGTGAGTTCATAACCCCCACTTTTTACGATTTTACATTTTTATAAATGTTTTCGGGGTGGAAAGACATGCAAGTTTTGCAAAAGTACACAACATTTCGATGAACGAAAACAACAGATTTCTAAACCATGTTACAGACGAATTCCAACTACACAAATAGTTTACGAAAGGATTATGCTAAACATACCGGTTTCACAAAACACACGTGTATTTTCAGAACGTGCATGAGTTTCATGGCTAGTGACGGGAATGTCTTAGCTACAACGTGACTGGATTGTCCTACATACAAACAAGGGGACTGGTTAGTCCTGCTTACAGACTCAAGGACTGGGGTGTCCTACATCCAAGTAAGGGGACAGGTTAGTCCTGCTTACAGACTCAAACGAGCTAGGCCCATTCTCATTTGTGCGAGGCACAAAGACTCGAGTGGGTTAGACCCACCTATACTCGTGCAAGGCACGAAGACACAAGGACTGGATTGTCCACTACTCAACATTAAGGGCCGTAAGGTCGCTTAAAACTGTACAGTGAAGTCCTCGCTACATATTGCATCTATAACCGCCTGCTAGTCTACCATCTTGAGTAATGGTTTGGTGAGGCACTTACTAGCTTGGGGTGGGTTATAGGCTCATGCGGGCATGTTGTCTTTGTCGTACGCGGACATCGACGGGTATTCAAATATTACAAAAAAAAGGTTTTCAATTGACATGCTGAGAAAAATGATTTTATTTATGTATTCTCAACAACTTTTAAACTAGTTACTAAAAAGATTTGTTTAAAATCTTTTTCAAAACAAACTATGAACTCGCTCAACATTATGTTGATTTTTCGCATGTTTCTTTCTCAGGTTACATTTTCAAAAGTAAAACTAAGGCACGGTTGGAATAGGAGAACCCCTTTGGGAGTCGAGTACTTAGCGGGCGTTCATTTTCTAGAAGTCTTAAGCATTATATACTTCCGCTGTGCAATGAAGATACCAGTCAGATCATGCCCGGCTCTGATGTAATCTATTTATTGGGGTGTGACAGATTGAAACTTATCAATTTGGTTTTCATGAGCATATATCTCCCATGTTTGATCCAACCAGCACACCAAGGTATATTAATGGAACTGAACCCGGTTTACATTGGAAAGGCACGGTTGGTTTTCAGAAGCTATTTCATCCACTTCTTGTTTCGACATCCCTACCCTATACACATAACTTTTTCTGAGGTTAACTTTAAGCGCTGTTAGTAGCAAGAAAACTCTCATAAAATTAAGGCGGATCCATTGACTTATGAGTATGGCATTGTCCGCATAAAACAAGTGTGAAGGACACAATCCCTCATTGAGAAATTGTACCCCTTGAAAAAGGTTAAGAGAGAAAGCTCTTGATACCAATTTGTTAAGGATCTCCATGGCTAAGAGAAATAAACATGATGATATCATGTCCCCCTGTTAAGACGCCTATTAAACTCAAATTCACTTGTGGGGGACCCATTCACAAGGAAGGAAACCTAGTATGACATTAGAATGCTAAGAATCCAATACCATTTAGAGGGGGGAAATTCATTTGGGTTATTACTTTCAAATGACTTTTCCAATTAAGTAAGTCGTATGTTTTTTTAATAATTACCTTGAAAATCAAAACATTCTTCTTATACTTTTTACCCCACCCAAACACTCCATTAAGTATTAGAGGGTTGTCTAAAATATATCTTCCTTCTATGAAGGCGAATTGTGTAACACTCCGGCCGCGTTAATAAAAACAACCCGCGGCAAAAACGTCGGGGGGTCACGTTACAAATTGATTCAAACACATGGTAAATAAAGTTTGATTTTATTGAACTTATAAATTACATCGTCTTTGAGCCAAACAAAATACAACAACTATTTTATTTTTTCATCAAGCTAAGGCCAGTGTCCATCCTATGTGTAGCATACTTGATCATGTATTAGTACCTGAAACATATGTGAAAATAAAGTCAACATTGAATGCTGGTGAGTAACATAGGTTTTGTGGTCACGACTCATGGCTTTTGAATATTGAAATATGATTAATCAACTTTAACAGTTGCTATTTTAAATAAATCTTTGTAGCCATGAATCTTTGACAAAAATGTTTCTTTTGTAAGGTCGTATGAGAAATCATTCGATTTAAGAGAAACATTGTATGGTTTACTTAGAAACCATTTGTGACTTTGTATAAACCAACCAAATGTCTTGTATTATATAAATCAACCAAATGTCTTGTACTGTATGAACATATATCTTTGAATAAACCAAATGTCTTGTTGTGTATATAAAACAATTTTCCTTTTTGTATAAAACAAGTGTGGTTTATCGGAGAATACATTCAAGCGTTGTTGACTGTCGGACAAACCTTAATGTGTTGCATAGTTTCTGTCATTCCCAGAGGAAACTTCCAAACAAACCTAGGAAGCGGGAATGGGGTTGTCAATCCTATGGTACCATAACATACTACCGGTCAGCGTGATCAAAGTTAATGAATGTATCATTGTCATGTTCAACATACCATCAAGTTTAGTACAATGTAAAGCACGTTGTGTATATAAACCATATATATATATATATATATATATATATATATATATATATATATATATTGTAGTGAAATTATGAAAATAGTAATAGGTATGTATGTTTCACCCCAAAACATTTAGAAAACGTAAAAGAGGAGTCTATGTACTCGCCTGTAGCTTTAGGATTTTTAACTTAAAGTTTCTTGGTGCAAATTTTGAGTTCCTAATAACAATACAATGCATCACGTGTTAGTAAAATAACCCAAGTTACTTTAGCCACACAACACGAGACAGAACCCCAACGGACTTAGTCATGCAGAGCCTCGACATGCGCAGGTGGGCCCTAAATCAATCGGGTAGGGTGGCCATACTACACGAAACATAACCCCAATGGACTTAGTCAGGCAGAGCCTCGACATGCGTTGGTGGGTCCTAAATCAATCAGGTAGGGTGACGACTTAGGGATCAGGGGTTAAAATACTTACAACGGAGCAGAGCTCCGCAGGTTTAGGGGTTTAGGAGGGGTTCGGAACTCGGACAGAGCTCGAGAGAGAGAGAGAAAGAGTATCGATTTATCATCGATTTGGTGCAATTGAATCAGTCCCAGGCCGCTCCTTTTATACCCAAATTTGGCTTCTCCTGCATGTCGTCCGGGAGACAGGGTGTCCCTCGCGTGGCGCGGGGGAGGTCAGCTAAGTCTAGACTACCACCGATCTTAGGTAGGTTGGACACGTGTCGCGAAACGGAGCCACGTGTCCTGGTACTCTCCCAGGCGTCGCGGGAGATACCCAGGATTCTGGCGCATGGCGTCTGGGAGGTCCAAGTTTTTTTTTCATGTCAGTTTTCATCGTGCGTGTCCGGGGTTGCGATTAAGGTCTTTGTAAGGTGTATTTGGGAATATGTTACGATAACTTGGATATTATTCCGGAAATGTTGTGAATATCATTTTGACCGAACGTGTTTATTGTTTGAAATACTACAAATGTTACAGGTCCCCTACTTTGGGGAATTTCGTCCCGAAATTGAATTAGAGGAGACTTGTGAGAAAGATGTGGATACTTTGCTTTCATTTGATCCTCTCGTTCCCAATTAAAATGGGCCACGTTTGGATTCCCAACAAACTTTAACAATTGGTATCCGACTTCACTTGAGTTTCTTGACTTCACGGTCCATAATTTCCACAGGTTTCTCGACAAAATGCATAGTGTCGTCAATATGAATTTCATCAAGAGGAATGTGGAGGTTTTCATTGGCTAAACACTTTTTCAAGTTGGACACATGAAAAGTTGGGTGAACGTTTCCAAGTTCAGGAGGTAGTTCGAGTTTGTAGGCTACCTTTCCGATCATTTCAATAATCTTAAAAGGTCCACATATCGAGGAGCTAGTTTACCTTTTTTTCCAATCTGACCATGCACTTCCAAGGAGATACCTTGAGCAGAACATGGTCACCAATTTGGAATTCCAAAGATTTGCGTCGTTTGTCAGCATAACTCTTTTGACGACTTCTTGCTGTCAAAAGGTTATTGTAGATTTTCATGAGTTTGTCTGTTGTTACTTGAATGAGTTCAGGTCCGGTGATTTGAGCTTCACCAACTTCATTCCAACAGATAGGTGAACGACATTTCCGACCATACGAAGGGAGCCATGTTGATGCTGGAGTGATAACTGTTGTTATAGGAGAATTTGATCAAAGGTAGATGCGAATCCCAGCTACCACGAAAGTCAAGCACACAAGCTCTAAGCATATCCTCAAGTGTTTGGATTGTCCTTTCGGTTTGTCCATCCGTCTGAGGATGATAAGTAGTGCTTGGATTTAATTTGGTTCCCATGGCAGATTGCATGGTCATCCAGAAACGAGATGAGAAACGAGTATCACGATCTGAAATGATGTTCAAAGGAACACCGTGACGACATACGATCTCATCAATATAGATCTTAGCAAGTTTGTCAGCAGAGAAATCCTAGCGAATTGGCAAAAAGTGTGTTGACTTAGTCAGACGGTCAATGACTACCCAAATAGCATCATGGCCTCTAGAAGTAAGTGGTAACTTAGTGATGAGATCCATAGCGATGTTCTCCCATTTCAATACCGGAACTTCTGGTTATTCGAGCAAACCGGAGGGACGTTGATGTTCTACCTTGACCTTAAGACAAGTAAGGCCTTTGGATACGTAGAAAGTGATATCCTTCTTCATACCCGGTCACCAATACTGGGTACGAAGATCCATGTACATTTTGTCTATACCTGGATGGATGGAGTAACGTGACTTGTGTGCTTCGTCCATCAATAAAGTACGAAGATTATCATGGTTTGGAACCATAAACGATTCAAGAAATAAAGTAACCTATCATCTTTAGTTTCAAGTTGAAGCTCAATATTATGAGGTAGTTCATTATTCATCAAACTTCGGGTTACGCAAGTATGTTGGGCTTGGAAAATACGAGAGTGGATATCCGATTGGATACATAATGAAGTTTGACTTGTTCCTTGCGACTAAGTGCGTCTGACGTTCGCCTTACCAGGATGGTAACGAATTTCGCAATCATAGTTGTTCAGAAGTTCGATCCAACGTCGTTGTCTCATGTTTAGTTCCTTTTGATTAAACATGTGTTGGAGACTTTTTTGGTCAGTGAAAACCACACATTTAGTACCATAGAGGTAATGTCTCCAAATTTTGAGAGCGAAAATAACGGCACCTAACTCAAGATCATGAGTTGTGTAGTTCTTTTCGTGGATTTTCAATTGCCTTGATGCATATGCTATGACTTTGTCTCTTTGCATGAGAACACAACCAAGGCCTGGATTTGAGGCATCACAATATACGACAAAGTCGTTATTGCCATCGGGTAAGGATATAATAGGAGCATCACAAAGCTTTTGTGTCAAGGTTTGAAAAGCTTCTTCTTGTTTGGGTCCCCACTCAAAAGGTTTACTCTTTTGAGTTAAAGAAGTGAGTGGAACTGCAATCTTGGAAAAGTTTGCGATAAAACGGCGGTAGTAACCGGCTAGACCAAGAAAAGAACGAACATCGGTAGGAGTAGTGGGTGTACTCCAATCCTTGATCGCTGTGATTTTTGCGGGATCCACATGTATGCCTTGACCATTTATAATGTGACCCAAGAATTGACTTCATTTAGCCAAAATTCACACTTGGAGAATTTGGCATAAAGTTGTTCCTTCTTTAGAAGTTCCATCGTTAGACGGAGGTGATGTTCATGGTCTGCTCGAGATTTCGAATAAATCAAGATGTCATCGATAAAAACAATGATGAACTTATCTAAATATTGTTTACAGACCCTATTCATTAAGTCCATGAAAACGGAAAGAGCATTTGTTAATCCAAAAGGCATGACAGTGAACTCATAATGGCCGTATCGGGTTCGAAAAGCCATTTTGGGAATATCTTCTTCTTGTACACGAAGTTGATGATACCCTGAACGGAGGTCTATCTTTGAAAAACAGGTAGCACCTTGTAATTGATCAAAAATATCATCAATATGAGGTAGGAGATGTCGATTTTTAACGTGAGTTTGTTGGGCTTACGATAATCAATGCACATGCGAAAGGATCCGTACTTCTTTTTCACAAAAAGCACAGGAGCTCCCCAAGGTGAAAAACTCGGGCAAATGAAATCTTTGTCTGAAAGCTCTTGGAGTTGTTTTGACAATTCTTGCATTTCATATGGTGCAAGACGGTAAGGGGATTTGGCAATTGGGTTGGCACCAGGTATAAGATCGATGTGAAATTCCACCTGGCATATCGGGGTTAAACCAGGTAGATCTTCCTGAAATACTCGGGAAAATCCCGAACAATGGGGATGTCTTGAATACTATTGCTCTTGTCTTTCTTTTCTATGATATGCGCCAAGAAGGCTACATAGTTCTTTTGTAGGTATTTCTGGGCTTGGGTACACGTCAAAAGTTTGAGTTTACTAGAAGGTTCCTTTCCAAGAATTTTTAAGATTTCGCCAGATGGAAGAGGTATACGAACAATTTTATCGAAACAGATTACTTCAGCATGGTTTTTGGTTAACCAGACCATGCTGATTCTGACATCAAAACTCCCAAGTTACATTGGCGTGAGGTCAATGGGAAAAAGATGGTTATTGAGGTTTAGTTGACAATTGAAAATAATGAAATCAAGTAAAAGGGGTTTGCCATTAGCTATTTCTACCTTTAAAGGTTTTCCTAGCTTAGTTCGGGGCATCGAAAGAAAAGGTTCAAATGTTGTGGATACAAAACTTCTATCGGCACCTGAATAAAAAAAAATAGAAGTAGGATGGTTATTAACAAGGAACGTACCGTTAACCACGTTATTGTCAGCATGAGCCTCATTAGCATTCAGGTTAAATGCGCGTCCACGAGCTGGAATAACATTAACAAGCTTTGGGCAATTGTTTTGGTAGTGAGTAAGATAACCACAATTATAGCAGGATCCATGTGGGTAATGAGGGCGGTTAGGTACTGCTTGATTTTGAATAGGATTTGGAACAGTATGGTTCAGGGTAGGTGCAAAACGACAAACGTTTGCCACGTGAGCAAATCGTCCACAGAGGGTACATTGGCGACATGTTAAATGATGTTGGTGATGACAGTTGCATCGGTTGCACAAGGGTGCAGTACCAACATATTGTTTCTTAGCAGGAGGTTGAGCTGGTTGGTTGGGGGTAACTTGGTTGGTTGGGGTAACAACAGTAAAATTCTTTGAAGCCTTACGCTTCCTTGAATTTTTGGGAGGTTTGGTTTTGTATTTTTTTTGGTTTCTCTGGGGTAGTCTTAGCAGATTGTTTCTTGTCGCTCTTACGGAAAAGTTTCCCTTTTTTTACTTGAGAATAAGTTAGAGTTACGGCTAGTTCAATAGCTTCTCTAACAGTGGCTGGCTGGCTACCAGTAACTATGTCTTGAACGGGGTCAGGTAGGCCATCAATGTATTTTTCAATGGCCCTATCCAAGGGCGTGACCATAGTGGAACATAGTAGGCTCAATTCCTCGTACTGATCTGTGTAGGCACGATTCTCGCCACTATCTTGCTTGAGATCATGGAATTCATTCTCAAGTGCCCTTATCTCATTGCGTGGGTAGAATTCTTTCATCATGAGAGCTCTAAGTTCTCCCCAAGTTTGTGACATGGCTATATCTGCACCTCGATCTCTCATGATCCCATTACACCAGATGAGCGCTCTTTTCTGGAATACGCTTGAAGCAAACTCTACTTTGCGCTCAACGGGACACTGAAAATGGCAGAAAGTGTTCTCGATGCTTTCAAACCATTATAGGAGCCCAGTAGCTCCTTCACACCCATAAAACTTGGGTGGTTTACCCGAATTGAACTGTTTGAAATTACACAGTACATTGTTGTTGTTATTGTTATTATTGAGTTGATTGAGTTGGGTCACAAGGTTTGGAAGTGTCGCGACAAGGAGGCATTCTAAAAGAGAAGAAAGTATGAGTGAAAATGAGTGAGGTTGATAAAGGATAGTTAAAAAGAAATACTAAAATATCGACGAAAGCATAAGGAGGGTCTCCATTTATTACTTACTTAAAACGTATAAAGGACACATGACTAATAAAAGTAAATGGGTCTTTATAATGTATCACTGAAGACATGCTTTAGCCTATAAGTGGACACTCACCCCAAGAGTTCCTAGGTAAGAGTGTATGGTCCGATTAAGTGGATTTGTACGAACACTATAGCCTTATACAGAAAACTCAGGTACATGCATCCACCCTTCCAGATTGCACGTGTTCACATTATTAATACCCTAAACTTTGATGAGATTTTGAAAAACTTTTAAGGCTTAAATGCCTAAAAACAAATCATCTAAGGATAGATGATGATTTCTTGTAAAATTTTGGGAAATCTTGACTTTTAAGAATGAATGTGAGATTTTGTATTGTTTTGAAATCACCTAAGGATAGGTGATGGTATTGCGTTTAAAATCTAAACGTAATATAACTTGCGTTAGGGTCCTAGGAAAGTTAAGTCTAGGTCAAAAAGTATTTCTAATAACCTAATTCCCTATAACCATGGCTCTGATACCAACCTGTAACACCCCGACCACGTTAATAAAAACAACCCGCGGTGGAAACGTCGGGGGGTCACGTTACAAATTGATTCAAACACATGGTAAATAAAGTTTGATTTTATTGAATTTATAAATTACATCTTATTTGAGAATTCGAACTAAAATATAACAACTATTTTATTTTTTCATCAAGCTAAGGCCAGCGTCCATCCTATGTGTAGCATACTAGATCATGTATTAGTACCTGAAACATATGTGAAAATAAAGTCAACATTGAATGCTGGCGAGTAACATAGGTTTTGTGATCACGACTCATGGATTTTGAATATTGAAATATGTTTAATCAACTTTAACAATTGATATTTTTAATAAATCTTTGTAGCCATGAATCTTTGACAAAAATGTTTCTTTCGTAAGGTCGTATGAGAAATCATTCAATTTAAGAGAGACATTGTATGGTTTACTTAGAAACCATTTGTGACTTTGTATAAACGAACCAAATGTCTTGTATTGTATAAATCAACCAAATGTCTTGTACTGTATGACATATATCTTTGTATAAACCAAATGTCGTGTTGTGTATATAAAACAATTCGCTTTTTGTATAACACAAGTGTGGTTTATCGGCGAATACATTCAAGCCTTGTTGACTGTCGGACAAACCTTAATGAATGGGGTTGTCAATCCTATGGTACCATAATATATTACCGGTCAGCGTGATCAAAGTTAATGAATGTATCATTGTCACAACGTACCATCAAGTTTCGTACAATGTAAAGCATGTTGTGTATATAAACCATATATATATTGTAGTGAAATTATGAAATAGTAATAGGCACGTATGTTTCACCCCAAAACATTTAGAAAATGTAAAAGAGGAGTCTATGTACATGCCTGTAGCTTTAGGATTTTTAACTTAAAGCTTCCTGGCGCAAATTCTGAGTTCCTAACGGACTTAGTTAGGCAGCAAGAGACAAAACCCCAACGGACTTAGTAAGTCAGAGCCTCGACATGTGCTGGTGGGTCCTAAATCAATCGGGTAGGGTGGCCATACTACACGAGACAAAACCCCAACGGACTTAGTCAGGCAGAGCCTCGAGATGTGTTGGTGGGTCCTAAATCAATCGGGTAGGGTGACGAATTAAGGATCAGGGGTTAAAATACTTACAACAGAGTAGAGCTTCACAGGTTTAAGGGTTTAGGGGGGTTCGGAACTTGGACAAAGCTCGAGAGAGAAAGAGTATCGATTTTTGATTGATTTGGTGCAAATGAATCAGTCCCAGGCCGCTCCTTTTATACCCAAATTTGGCTTCTCCCGCGTGTCATTCTGGGAGACAAGATGTCTCTCGCGTGGTGCGGGGGAGGTCAGCTAAGCCTAGACTGCCACCGATCTTAGGTAGGTTGGACACGTGTTGCGAAACGGAGCCACGTGTCCTGGTACTCTCCGCGCATCGTGGGATATACCCAGGATTCTGGCGCATGGCGCCTTAGAGATCCAAGTTTTTTTTCGTGTCGGTTTTCGTCGTGCGTGTCCGGGGTTGTGATTAAGGTCTTTGTAAGTGTATTTGGGAATATGCTACGATAACTTGGATATTATTCCAGAAATGTTGTGAATATCATTTTGAACGAAAGTGTTTATTGGTTGAAATACTGCAAATGTTACAAATTGGACCAGATCAATCAAACTCCCAACTACCTCCTTTAATCTTTTCATAAAACCTTAAACACCACCTTATGCATGTTGGTGCAGAATGTCTATGTCCTAGTCTTATATCGAGTCTGTATAGATTAGAGTTGAATAGGCTAGTGAAACGAAGTATTTATGTATATTGCGGTCAAGTTCGCTGGTGATGAACATGTGAAGTCAAGTTCGGCAGAACTTGACTAGGTCAAGTTCGCCCGAACTTCCTCCCTCACCAACGAACTTGTTCACCTATAAATAGCTAGCATGTCTCGTTCATTTGTAACTTTGGCATCTTTGAGGCGAAGCTCTGTCAATTTGGAGACTCGACGTTATATCAATAAATTGACGATTAATCGACTAATTCTTGTTATTTGGTAATCGTGTCATAATATTTCTGCTATTATGGACATTAGAGATAAAATCTAGGTTCCTATGCATTGAGGATCGGTCCTAGAAGTGGTATCGGAGCTAGAATAGCCTGATTTGATTGATATCAAGACAAGAACACTTCTCATTCGACTCCATTCTTCTATTTTTCTTAACTTTTACACTAAAATGAAGAATTCACGGTCAAATTCTGTCCAGTTTTGAATATAACATGCTAAATACATCATAGATAAACCCCTGAGAGTTTGGAGAATAAATCAAATGAATTGGTGTCAAATTGTTGCAAAAACCATTTTTTCCAAAACCACTTTGATCGGACTTGTAACCCAAGTTCGGCCGAACTTGACTTAAAAAGTCACTTTTTGAGTGAGTTTTTACCAAGTTTGCTCGAACTTAAGGATATTTTGAGAGAATTTTTCGAAGTTCGCTCGAACTTACTAAAGAATTCATTGATATTTTATCAAGTTCGACCGAACTTGATAAAAATCAATAAATCTTAAGCTAAGTTCGCCCTTACTTGAAAGACTCTTATAAAATTCAAACTTTAAGTTCGATCGAGGTTGTCTCAGGACATTTTCAAATCAGAATTCACAAGTTCGACCAAACTTGTGATTAAACCTGAAATTCTTCATTTTCAAACTACAAGTTCGACAAAACTTGTAGTAAAACTAACTTTTTCCAAAGTTTGAACGTGCTTTCAGCGTACGTGTTTCGACATTCGCGATGGATGATCTACAGAGAGCGTTTATGTCAGGAGTGGGTACATCCAATGCCAATGTGATACAGCAAGTCAACCTAGACAACGAAATGGGTACGTCCGTTAAACCGCCAAAGTTAATGAGCATGGACGAGTACGAAGGATGGAAGGAGAAATTCACTTATTGGGTTCAGGCCATGCATTTCCAAGGCTGGGTGTCGATTGAGAGAGGTTATACTGTTCCATTAGATGAACATCGGCAAGTTCTAGGGAAGTACAAATACTCCACAATTCAAAAGGATGAGTACATTGCTGAGAAAAAGATGATTAGCCTCATTCAACAATCTGTTAAAGAGGATATTCTGGTCTTGTTAATATACGACTGCGAGAGATCTCTGGCTATCACTGCAAAAGAAGTACCAAGGAAGTGTAGAGATGATCAAGAGTAAGAAAGCTCTCATCATGAAGGAGTTCGATATCTTTAACATGTTGAAGGGAGAGACAATGAAACAAATGATTGAGCGTTTCTGTCATCTGAAAGTCCAAATGAGAAGACACGGTCTCGAGAAGACAGAACAAGAGTACATCGATAAGCTTGCAGATGCGTTACCTGACGGAGAGTGGACTACTTACCTGATGGTTCTAAAAGAAAGTTCAAAATGGGAATTCTTCAAGCTGTCTACATTCATCGACAAACTCGAAGGTCATGAAATGGAACTTCTGAAAATTGCAAAGTTGAAGAATGCTAACATTGTTCAAGATGTTGGTCTGTATTACAAGAACGGGATGCAAGACAATATTTCAAGCCCGAAGATTCAGACAGTGTTTAGTGCAAACATGAATTCTTCTTCACAGAATCAGAATCAATCATATCCACAATATGATCAAAGTCCACAGAGTTCTTCGTTTTCAAGTGCAAGTTCAAATTCATCATATCAGAATCAAGCTAATCAGAATCAACAATCAAATTCTGATCCAAATGTGTACAAGTGTAACAATGCTGTCAATCTAAACAATGTTGTTTCTGAGCAAGTTGCAAAACAACACATGTCACTTCTTGACACCGTTCTAGAATCGTACAAAAGTCTTGTAGCTGGAAAGATCGGCAATCCCGAGATGACCGCCGAAGACTACGATCAGGTGAATGAAGAAGAGCTTGAACTGATGGATATTAAATGGTCATTGGCTTCTGTCATTCGAAGGGTGACAAAGTTTGTTGCACTCACAGGCCGAGATATCGGAAATTCAAGCAACAAGATAGGGTTCGATAAAACCAAGGTCACTTGTTTCAAAAGTCGACAGAAAGGGCATTTTAAGAGAGAATGCAAAAACCCTGAAGCAACGGCAAATTAGAGTCCACTTGGTGGAGGAAATGAGTATTACAAGAAATCTCTTCAATACAAGCCTTTCCCAAAGAAGACATAAGTTGAGATCTAGGAAAAACCAAACAGCAGTAACACTGATAAGGCAATGGTTGCTACCAACGAAGATGATGGTTTTGATTGGAACCCTTATATCGGTAAGAAGACCGGAGTTGCATTAATGGCTGAAATAGTTGAAGATACTTCTGACGAAGAAGCAGCAGCAATAGAGAATCTCTACTGGAACAGTATCTGCAACGACAGGAAGAAGAGGAAATATATCTTCACATGAAGACACAGGGTATTTTAACTTCTAATTCATCTTCTAGTTTTGCAGGTAACTTTGATGGAAGTTCTCAAGAGCAAGTGATCGAGGAGAAGTCGATTGATGAAGAAATCACTGATGTTGTTCAAGAAGTGACTGCTGAAAATCTCAAGGACTTTTCCGATAAAGCTATGATGGCGAATCTAACCAAGGTAGGTCCAGAGGTAAAGGAGGTTGAAAAAGTGCAAATTGTAGAGGTTGAGAAACCTTGTACAAAATGCACCGAGCCATGTGCTAAATGTGCCGAAAAATCACAAATCATCGTTGAACTCAATGTACATAATGAACATTTCAAATACGATTATCGTACAATGAAGGAAGCGTATGACAAAATGAAAAATGATTATGGCAGGCTCGATAGAAATAATATTGAACAACATGATACTGTAAAGATTTTGCAAGGTACAATGATGGATAAACAAAAAACAATAAACATCTATATTAACACCATTGTTGAGACAAAACAACAACACCCGGACATGAAAATTGAAACAGAACGTGTTCAACAACTTTTAAGAAGTTACACAACTAACGCATATGTCATTGATCACATTCTTCCCAGAATTCCATCAGAAGAAAAACCTAAAAAGAAAATTGGTATAGAATACAGCAATGTTCCTCCTCCGCTATGCAGAAGTACTGTCGCAAAATCGTTGATGGGATGGATAAGGCACTCAACATTGAGTTGTTATCAGAAAAGAAAAATGAGTTGCCGGAGAACATTGATGTAGTCTATACTAAATCAGATGATGACAATGCGGTAGTGAAAAAGGTGGTTGAAAATGTTCTGAACAATTCTGATGATGGCAGCTTTGATAGCGCCACCTCGAGTTTGAACAGTTCTGACACAAATTCTGAAGATGACGATACATCATCATAAGATGATCTATGTGATGATCCTAACGTTGTAATGTGCAAGGTTAAGGAATCTGATAGATTATACTTTTATGACAGTTTTCCGATTCGGAACGTCAAAGAAGATCAATAGACAAACTGTTCAAGCTGGTTGAAGTCACATCAGATGACCTGGAAAAGAATGAAAAGAAAATCTATTCAAAATCCAAAATAAATTATAATAACTACCGAAGGAATGGTGATGATCATCCGAAAAACCAGAGAGCTGGGTTGGGATTAGAGGAATCTGATGAACCTAAAAAGAAAACGTCACCATTTCATGAGTATAAAGATAAAAACATGAAATTTGTTTATGGGACGAACACGGTTCATGAAGAGAGTTTGATCGATAAACAATCAAACGATGAGTTTAAGAAACAGAAAGAACTTCGAGATAATGCGAAAGCCACAAGTGGTGTAAAATCCACTAGTGGTCATTCACATGATAATCGGACTTGCTTCAAATGCAATGAAGTTGGTCATATTGCACGCAAGTGTCCGAAGTCTAAACCGACCTATCTTCAAAGAAAAGAAAGTTCAGATCTTGTGAAACCAAAGCAACCAGGGTTTGTAAAACCTGTAACGATTTTGAAAAGAAATGAATCAAAACCAGAAGTTAAACCTAAAACTGAAAAGAGATTTGAAAACTCAACTTTCGAAAAAGGTGAAACTACTAGGGTAAAAGAAAACAAGTTTTACATCAAAAAGGCGAACATAAAATCTCAAGCCTGGATTGCTAAGAAGAAGTCAACAACATCCGATGTTATTAAGTCTGAGCTTGTAAAGACTGATAACACGAAAGAAGCAAAATCTGAGACCAAATCCGAAACTGTCAAAATTACAAGTGGTAACAATTCAAAAGGTAAAAAGAAAGTAAGTTTTGAAAATATAAACGACAGTGGAGGATCAGATGAAGATTATGAAGATGATTACCAAGCTTTCTTTCCAAAACCCAAGACCAAAAAGGCTTGGGTCGCGCTCTTTAACTAGATTTTAACATGTGCAGGGGCTCCAGAGATCCGTACTTTCAAAGTGGATTCTTGATAGTGGGCATCCAGGCATATGACGGGAATGAAAGCGTTGTTGTTCGACATAAAAGCTATCAATGGCGGATATGTTGGATTTGCCGGTAATCAGGGTGGAAGGATCGTCGCTGAAGGAAAACTTTCCAATGGCGTCGTTTCATTTGATCGCGTGAACTATATTGCAGAACTGGAGAATAATCTTCTGAGCATATCGCATATTTATGAAAAACAGTTCACGGTGCATTTCAATGATAAAGAATATATTGTTCAGAAGCCTGGTTTCAAATACCTGATGAGTGGATTCTGATGCGAGCACCACGCGAGAATGATCTATATGTCTTGGATATGGACATCACTACCACTTCATCAAAATCAGCGCAATGTTTTGTGACAAAGGCTACTGAGAAAGATTCTATTCTTTGGCATCGTAAGATGGGGCATATTCATTTACGAAAAATGAATTTCTTGGTTCATAATGATCTAGTAGAGGGTGTAAATCTTCAGAGCTTTCATATGTCTGATCACTGCTTAGAATGTAAAAAAGGAAAGTAGATCAAGAAATCACACCCGAAGAAAATTCTGAACTCAATCAAGTTGCCGCTTGAACGTCTCCATATGGATTTATTTGGTCCTGTCAACATTCGAAGTATCTCAGGAGACTTATACTGCTTGGTCGTAACAGATGACTATTCGCGTTATTCATGGGTATTCTTCCAAGAATCAAAAGATGAAACATTCGAAAACTTGGTGATTCTTTTCAAGAAGATAGAAAACCTTTATCATCTTCTTGTACGACGCATTCGCAATGACAATGGCACATAGTTCAAGAATAATAAAATGAGAGAATTTTGCAACGCTAAAGGGATTCTGCACGAGTTTAGTGCACCCTATACTCCGCAACAAAACGGTGTTGCTGAAAGGATGAACAGAACTTTAATTGAAACTGTGAGAACCATGCTTGCAGACTCAAAACTTCCAGTCAGCTTCTGGAGTGAAGCGGTTGCTGCGGCTTGCTACACACTAAACAAAGTTCTAACTGTCAAACCAAAAAAGAAGACATGTTTTGAAATGATTAACCGACAGAAGCCAAACTTGAAATTCTTAGAGCCATTTGGTGCGCCATGTACTGTAATAGATTAAGTTGGTAAATTTGGAGCCAAATCTCTTGAAGGTTTCTTTGTCGGATATGCGAGTCCACTAAGAAGAGTACATGTTCCCTCGTTGAGAAAGGTAATTGAAGCACAGCACATGGATTGCTTTAACTATACGGATCCTATTCAAAGAAGAGGTGACGCATGGCTGTTCAACTATCAAGATCTTTGGAAATCATTCGACTTGCCGGAAGAACCGTCTGAAGAAGAAATTGCAGCGTCATATTATCTTCAACAGTCGACGTATCAAGAACAAATCATTAGACCAATTATGGTTAATCAACCCACATTGGATACTTCATCTTCCGAAGCAGGTCCTAGTAATAGCGGTGTTCAAGTTGAAAACATTAAGTAACACCTGCTACAACTCCAATGAATGCTTCTAATGAACCAGGAAATATAACATCAGAGCCCAGCATGCCTCAGAATCAAAATTCTGACTCAGATGAAGCGCCGACATTTGATGTTGATGATGAAACCTCATCGGATGAAGAAATTGAGCCGATCATAGATTTGAGTTTAATTTGGTTAAAATGATCATTGTTATAAGTTGCAGTTATTGTGTTGAATAAGATAACAAGTTCGGCCGAACTTGTTATGAAGTTCGACCGAACTTGTTATGAAGTTCGACCGAACTTGCTAATAAAACTTGTATAAAATTGATTAAATCACATGTTAGACCGAACTTTGGTCTAAACCTGAATTTGAGAAATATCTGAGAAGTTCGACCGAACTCGGGTGTTAAAAATTGAAATTTGATAAGTATAAGTTCGCCCGAACTTATGTTTGGTTGGTTGAACATGTTGTTATGCATGTTCGGGCGAACTTGACTTAATCTGTTTGTTTTATCCACATCAAGTTCGTCCGAACTTGATGTAAATGTGTTGAAAAATTTTGTAAATTTTTCTCGTAATGCGTGCTAAGTTTTGTGTCGTCTTTCAGGTTCAAGCACCAGCTCAGGTAATTACGTTGGACTTTTCTAAGTTCCATAACACCTGCATCACTCTAGATAAGGCATTATGTCCGTCACTGAAGTAGTACAATAGCATATTGAAGTTTTTAAAGGATTGCCCTATTCATCCAACTGTTACAGAGCATACAGTGTCTTATCACTTCCGGATGAACGCAAGCCTCAGCACAAATAGGAAGACCATTACATCATCTGTTCAAGTTGGAAATGAAGTAAAAGAGATTACAGTCACTGAAGATGATATTCGCAGAATTCTACAATTTAACAACGATAAAGATGATCCGATATTCTTAGACGAGAAGATGGTCCGAGGCTGTTTTTATCGCATGGGCTATAAAGGGAGCGTAAACAAGCCGACATTGAAGAAAGGGGAAGTCCCAAACCCCTATAAGCTCCTCATGCACGCTATTATTCATACTTTTTGCCACATAAAGGCGGGCCTTGACGATGTTTAAGATTATATGGCCTGCATGGCAACGGCATTGATTCTGAAGAAGCCGTACAACTATTCTAAGCTGTATTCACACATATGTCGAAGAATATGGATAATTCGAGAATATGCTTATATCCAAGATTCGTGCAGACGCTAATCGATGAGAAGTTTACAAACATTGCACGTGATCCAAACGACGTTCTATATCTCAGTCACCTCGATGATACTACAGTAAAGAAGTTGATCAAATTCCAGAAACAGGATTCAGCACCTGTTGCTAAACCGATATTTGGGGCATTAAAGAATGAAAATTATGTTGCGCCGCCTGATAACAAATGGAGGAATGATGGAAGTGGTGACGAGAAGGAATTAAATGCAGAAAAAGAGTGGTTCAAGTCGTTTAAGCCTAAAGCTCGTAGTGATTGGTTTGTAAAAGCTGAAGTCGAAAAGAAAAAGAAGCGAACGGCTAAGAAAGTTGATACTATGCTTATAGATGAAGACGAGCCTGTTAATGTTCAAACAGAGGTTGGTTCTAGTGCAGCAATTGTTACTGAAAGCCAAGAGATTGAAAAGACAACTCAAGAAGATGATGTTATATCGGCTACCTCTAAAAATGATGATGATTCTGATGAAACACCAAAGAAAGAAACAGAAAAGTCAAAAGCTAAAAAAGAAGTTGAAAAAGAAAAAGACTTTAATGCTGACTTTGATCCAAATCTTGAAAGGCAAAGCGTGCAAAATCTACAGTGGTTTCAACAACAAAAACCACAGATTCACCAAAGACTAAGGGTAAAAAGTCAAAGAAAGCTCAGAAACCACCAAGTCGTCTTTACATTGGAAAGCTTAAAAGCGAAGAAGTTACACAAGAACCTTCTGGCGCACAGGAGAAAGGAGTTACACAAGAACCTCCTGTTATCATTCCATCTGAAGCTCCTGAGTCTAATTTACTTGAAGTACCAGTGATTCAATCACCTGATCCAAAAGCAGCTCAACTTGAAGGCTCTACACCAAAATCAACTCCAAAGAGATCAACTCCAAGGAAAGCTACTCCTAAATCAACACTAAAAGCTTCAAAGCAAATTTATTTGGTGATATTCCAAATGAGCTGATAGATATTCAAGATTTAGATGAGTTCTTCCCTGACACAGACATTGATGTTCTAGAAAAGCGTGTCAAAGAATTTGAAGATAGAGTACAAAATAATGAAGAAGAGAAAGCATAGCTTATAAAGAAAGTGAATCAAAGTTTAGTGGACAAAGAGATGATGGATGACAAAATAAAGGTATTGGAAAGCGAACGCGAATTCTTCAAGGCGTTGATCGAGATTCTGCAAGACGCTAATGAAAAGCTGCAGACAGAAATTGCTGAGCTAAAAACGATTCAAGCCCTAAACGATCGAAGGTTTACAAGGATGCAGAAAGTATTATCTAATACTCTGGGTATTGATTTCATTTCTAAATATTATCGTCTGGATAGGCAAGAGGCGAAAGAAAGAGCTGAAAAAGAGCTTGCAGCTAGTGGTAAAGGCAAAGGTGTTGAAGGTGAAGCACCTAAATCTTCTGAAGCTGTCGATAAGCCTGTTGATGAATCTTCAAAAGCTTCTGAGTCTGATATCTCTAAGGTTGACGAATCTATCAAATCTTTTGATCCTGTATCTGCTATTGAAGAAAAAGACGATGATGAAGCAGAGGATGAAGATAAGGATGATGAACCACCGATTGTTGATATGAAAGATGATTATGACCATGATGGAGGTAACGATGATCATCCTAGTGGTACAGGGATTAAAGTGGTTGATGCGACAGTGAACGAAAGCTTCGATTTTTCAAGTCTTCTTAATGATGAGGCTAATGCTATGAATGAACAGATTGAGGGGACTCAGGGCAAAC
Source organism: Scalesia atractyloides (assembly GCA_947069175.1). Classification (NCBI taxonomy): domain Eukaryota; kingdom Viridiplantae; phylum Streptophyta; class Magnoliopsida; order Asterales; family Asteraceae; genus Scalesia; species Scalesia atractyloides. The sequence goes on along the minus strand of CAMTDV010001633.1, from coordinate 48,762,348 downwards.
AGGGCCAACTGAAGATGTTGAAATGTCTGATGCTATCACTATTGCTAATCCTGTTGTTGTAGTTCCAACAAAATCGTTGATACTTATGCTTGAACATAATGTTGAAGAGGGAGAGTATGTGCACAACTATACGAAGGAAGATCTGGCTAAGCTGATAGAGGTTGATGCAGAATCTCTGGATTTTGATTTTGAGGAACAAGTTCTGAACGTAAACACATTCGAGCCTAATGAATATCACTATCAGAGAAGGTTTGAGGCAGATGAGTATAATAGGGTGATAGTAGAAGATTGGTCTTCTGATGATGAAAACAATGAAACTGTGAAGTACGTCGGTCCTAACACTGATAGTTTTCCTACGTTCAAGGATATATACAAGCAATTAGATGAAGATATGTTGAAAGAGAAAATTGAAGAATCAATTCGCGAAGGTAAAGTTCCGAAGCCAATGACGAAGGAAGAAATAGCTCAAGCTAAGAAATCCCGGTTTAAAGAGATGCCACGTGAACGTAAGTTTCGAAGTCCTCTAGCATTCTTTACCAGAGATAAAGATGTGTCATTGGGGGATATCTTAAGTTGGGGGTGGTTGAGTTGAATGTGTAGTTATTAAACGTGTGTTTGGGGTGCAATACTTCAAATATCTGGCTAATTTCAAGACTCTACTATACTGGGATGTTGAAGAGCTTGTTCAAACCGTAAATGTCACATATCAGATGAAATTTATTGATCAGTTACTATGGAAGATGATCAAGTTTGAAGCGACAAAGGGATTTAGATGTTGGAAGCCGATTATTCCAGGCTGTCGCATCAAAACAAACAAAAAGATAGGAGAAAAGATATAACGTTGATTATGAAACGGCCGAGAGCAATGAGGAACATGCCCTTAATGCCAATCGAACATAATTTCTATCCGGTGTTTAAGTGGTGGAAGATTGATCCTACTATGTGTGAAGCTGTTATAGTATTACGATTTGAGGAACATCTGGATATCACGAAGGAAAGGGTTGAGATACTTGGGTTTCAGGGTATGAGAGGTTTATGGAGAACGATCAGAATTCTAGATTGAATTTGGTTGGTAAACTACTCAAGAGAAGATATCAAATGCTTGATCTATAGCAAGATTGTATTCAAAGAACGTGAGAAAGAACAAGCCATGTAGTATCAAAGGGTTGTGAATGTTTACTAAGCTCGTGAAGTGAATTCAGGAAAGATATGGGAAACAAGCGGGAGGGAGCTAGAACGAGTTGAATTCTTAAAGGAAGAGAATCGTCTTGAGGAAATACATGAGAAAGATAGGGCGGCAAGGATTAGAAGGTTTCAGTACATGAACAAAGTGCCTCCTACTGATCAGACGCCAGATCCAAAGCAAGAACAACGAAAGAAGCCATTCAAGAACTTCTTCGGTCGTGTTCGTTAAAGTTTATTTAAAGACAGACTTTTGAAGACTGATAAAAGACGAAGACGGTATCCAAGGGGGAGTCTGTTGGTGCAGAATGTCTATGTCTTAATCTTATATCGAGTCTGTATAGATTAGAGTTGAATAGGCTAGCGAAACGAAGTATTTATGTATTTTGGGGTCAAGTTCGCTGGTGATGAACATGTGAAGTCAAGTTCGGCCGAACTTGACTAGGTCAAGTTCGCCCGAACTTCCTCCCTTGTTCACCTATAAATAGCTAGCATGTCTCATTCATTTGTAACTTTGGCATCTTTGAGGCGGAGCTTTGTCAATTTGGAGACTCGATGTTATATCAATAAAATTGATGATTAATTGACTAATTCTTGTTATTTGGTAATCGTGTCATAATATTTCCGCTATTATGGACATTAGAGATCAAATCTAGGTTCCTATGCATTGAGGATCGGTCTTACAATGCACAATCACAATAAAAGAAATTGGTCTAAATCTCCCAATGAGCTTGGGTCTCTAGATTTAAAAATCAAGGCCAAGAATGATGACCCGCAAGCTTTGTTCATCGTTCTAGCATCCAGACCAGTCTTTTCTCTCCACTACAGTCCCACACACCTTTCTGTTCTCCTCCACTTCAAACGCCTTGTTTAGAAAATGCTTTTGTTTTTCTGCGAATATGGTGTGAAAGCTCATATCCCATTTAATACAAGGGTTTTGAGAGTTCTCAATTTGAGTAGAGCCATGCATTTGTATTTGTATGAATCAACATGGGTCCAAAGATATCACCTCTTACAAAAGAAGAGAACAAATCTCAAATTAGTTGTATGCGCCCCCACTACATTTTACATTGTATATGTCCTTTATAACTAATTGGTCAAGGAACTGTGTTAGGCCATGTCAAAGAACAACATTCGATGTAATTAGGTTCTGACATGTAATTAAGGCTAGAGGATACAAAAATGCTACCATTTTGAGAATACTTATAGCGTCGATCCATGAAGATATTTTAACCGGGTCAAGTCCAAATTTACTTTATATAAATATTCGTAATTTTGGTTGCATTACTTTAACATTTTCTCCCATATGAAAATCAATCAACCAATTCACAATAGTCAATTAATTCACTTGAATTTGGTCGACAATGAACACTTTAAATAACTGAGCTATTCATGGATATAAATGGACTTACATAAAACACGATAATCATTAATATAGGAGACAATACTCACTATGTAAAATCAGAAAGAATGATACAACTATGTCGTTTGGAATCGTCGAACTAGAAAAAAACATGTCAAATCCAATCACAAGAAAAATGAAGCCTATAGAAATAATACGCATCTCATGTTTCGTCTAAGACATGGCTTTGGTGAATGGATCAATGATATCTTCCAGATTCAAATTTGTATTAACTTTGCTAATGATCACGTCTCATTGATCCAATTTCTCTCGTGTATATGAAACTTTCTGAAGATATGCTTGGGTGCTATGATGTGACCTTTGTTCTTTCGTATGAGCAATGGCACTAGTGTAGTTACACTAGTGCTATGATACTTGGTGCTAGGGTTTGAACCAGGAAAAGAACGGTTTGAACCAATGAGCTAAATGGATGTGGTCATGTCTTAAAATCAAAAAAGAAGCCATACCCACTGGTTAGGTCACTCTGTTACAAACAATAGCTCTCCGCCTTGAGCTCATAGCCCTAAAAACCATTTTTTTCCTTTTAATTAATGTAGGATCTAAGTTTTTAATACTTGTGGTTTTATCCAAACACAAAACAAACAATTAAAAATTTGAAATGCAAGTAATGAAATAAACACACAAGTTGGAAGATATATCAACAACTGCTTTTCATTGAGATTCAAATGATTTCAATTACAGTATGATGATTATACAATCTCCCCCTCAACTTGATCACAAACAAATCTGTTTGTACAAAAGAGAATGTGTTAAGTGATGGATAGATATCTAACCAGTGAGATCTATTTATACTAAGTACAAATGGTCTGTTTGTAATCAGTTGACATCACCCTAATAGTTAAATCTAACATTTCTAACAAAAAAGATTCCACACATGTTAGCAAACACATGTGGAGATCTAACATCTGATCTAAGACACTGAAACTCTGTTATAAGCAATACACTGTTACATGAAACCACTGATCTTGAAACCATTGTTGCTTTGTATCAAACATCTGTGTTGGCCGGAACATATGTTTGGTCTTCTTGAGTAGAGCTTTGCCTTAACAGGGATTTGGCCTTTGATCAGTGCTTAGTTCTTCTTTATTAGTGGTTCCAAGGCTTAAACCGATGTTAGCATGTCTTCAATAGATGTTCTAATCAGTGTTCAAGATTCACTATCCATGGGAGGAGAATGCTTCATCTATTGTTTATTTCTTGATTAGTTAGGTCATGTTTTGGCTTTTGAATATCATCTATTCTTTTCTAGATCCAACAATCTCCACCTAGAATAGATGATGTCAAAATAGATGTTTACTGGATCAACTTTTATTCTTCATTAACCACCTCTTCTTGATTTGTCTTTTGAACTGAAGCTCAAACTTTTGGAGAGAGGGTCATCTGGATCCCTTTGAAGTGGAAGACTTATTAGGTCTTGCCGATCTTCATCATTAAGCTCAAAGATCTTTTTCACTTCTCCATTAGCTCTAACTATTGTCAATTCATGGCTTGTCCTATCGGACGCCCATTTTTTAATTTTGGAGCTTGATGGATTTCTTGGGGCAGATGTTATTCCATGAGTCAAGGGAAATTGTTTTCCCAAGACTTGACCAAATAGATCTTCTAGCTTTGCATCTGCATGCCCATACATTAATTCATTCCTGATCCCTTCTTTTCTTATTTCATAATCATATTTCTTCAAGTCTTTAGCAGACATCTCTTTTTGCCTTTTTGGGTAGCTTTTTATAGCTATAGAGATATTCTTTGTAGTGGGAAGCTCCGAGGGATCAACCAAATATCTGATGGGAAAGTCTGTATCTTCATAGTCTGGCCTTTTAGGGACTAAAGGATCTTTTGCTCTTAAAGCGTTAACTTCTTGTAGTTTTCTTTGATTGTTGGTTCATCCCATCTGGCCATTGACTGCATAGAGCCAAAATTGTCTTCTACCATCTCCTCCTTCAGTCTTTTCAGTTGAAGTGCCTTTTGGCCAACAGGCTTTTTGCCTACTCTCCAGTTGGGTGGAGTGGACTTGATATTAGGATTGAGTTTTAACTTCTTAATCCTCATAATTTCTTCTTGAAGGCCTTCTGTAGACCATCCAGAAATTGGGCTCTTGTTGCATTACAAGGCTCATTCGTCATTATATATTCCATGTAATCTTCCCTTAGTGCTCTTCTGAGATTAGGGTCACTTATAGGACCTTGTGAAGCCTTTTTGCTAACATCCTTGGCAAAATCTTCTAATTTGTTCACTTTAGTAAACTCTTCAGATAGAATTTGCTGAGCTTCCTTATCACCAGTCCCCTTGCTTCTTTCTGCTGCAATCATTTCTGCCTGTTTAAGCTTTGTCTCAAAATATTCTTTGATATTTGTAGGCTTTGGGAGATCATGCAATACACAGAAGGTGAGTTTTTTTTTTGGATCTTTTATGGAGTAAAAGGATTGTATCTCTTATGATACATCTTCTAATTCCAAAGGGTGTGAATATATGGTTATGGTTGTGGTAGTTGATGGAATAGATATGGTGGTTGTGAAGGATGTTGCGGTAGTAGTAGTTTTGATGGGTGATGAATCAGGTTTTCCTTCACCATCATCTTGGATAATGAATTTGGCTCTTCTAGATCTGGTTTGAGGTGTGAGTGTTTTTGTTGTGGTAATGGGGTTTTTGTAGGTAGTTTTCTTTTGACGATAAGACCTTTAGGAGTCTTTAGTGTTGGTGGAAGTGTAGATGTAATATCTGTTGTTACTTTTGTAGTGCCAATAGATGTTTGGGCAGCAGAGGTAGTGGTTTGGGTGGTTGGTGTTGGTTTTGTTTAAAATGTGCTTTTAGAAACCTCTGTTGATGAGCCTTGACTATCTTAAATTATTTTTCTTTCAATGATCTCTTGCACAGTCAACATCTCATTTTCTTCCCTTGTATCTTTCGACTTTTCTTTTTCAAGTGCTTCTTGTTTAGCCTTTTGGGCTTGAGAATTATCAGGCCTCTTTTGAGCTTTCTTGTTTGGCCTTTGGCTTGAGAATTATCATGCCCCTTTTGGCTAGAGGTGGAAGCTTTCTATGTATTTGGGGAGAATGGGAGCTGTACCAGTGGTTTGAAGAAGAATGTCTTTAATGGCCTTAATCTCTACTTGGATATCTTTGTACCTAGCATCCACCATGTTTCTTATCAACTCCATTGCATGTTGTACGTTGTCTCTGTAGATTATTTTTTAAAGTGAAGATACATTTGTGCATGCACCCACATTTTTGTTTTTGCAATTTATGCGTTGGTTGGTGGAGTTCTAGAGTTTTGTAGCAAGGTATTCAACATATCTTTGATTTCATCAACGTAAGACTCTATCTTGGTTACTCTCTCTGCTAATTCCTGGTATATTAACCCATCACCTAAGTTAATAGGATCATCTGAGTTCCCACCAAAGGTGGTTGTAGTTGGTTTTGAACCAAGTTCCCCCTTTTCTTGGTACTGGTACTTCCAACTGTTATATAGTGTACTATTGTAGACTCAACATTTGTTGCCTTAAAGGAGGCCTTACTAATGTTACCATTGTCCAACTGTGAGAGTATTATCTCTACATTTGTAGTGGCCGTCTCACTTGAAAAACCTTCAAGTGTCTCTTGGGACACAGGAGGTGTAGCCTCTTTTGCTTGCGGGCTAGCAATGACTTCTGAGCTTACCCTAGTCACTTGTTATGTCATACTCTCATTGATATGTTGTTGAGAGGAACTAGGTATGCACAAGTCAGTTTTGTCAATTGGATTAAGCAATGATTGGAATGTGGGAGGTATTGTTTTTGCGGGTGGTGGAGTGAAAAGAGAAGTAGCCCTGGGAGAGTGGCTTGAGAGGAAATGTTCAAATGAACCATCTCCCTATTGAATTGGTTCCCTGTGCTTACAACAGTATCCTTTTGTGAGGATATGTGAGGAGTGTCTGGGTGGAGATCTTTGCTGCTTTTGTGTTTTAGCAGGTTCATCTAGCATATCAGCATCTAAAAGGACCTTGTTTTTTTTAGTAGAGCTTTGCTTCAACAGGGCTTTGGCATTTGATCAGTGCTTGGTCTTCTTTAACATTGGCTCCAAGGCTTGAACAAATGTTAGCATGTCTTCTACAGATATTCTTATTAGTGTTCAAGATTCATTATCTTTGGGAGGAGAATGGTTCGTCTATAGTTTATTTCTTGATCAGTTAGGTCATGTTTTGGCTTTTAAATATTTTTTGTTCTTTTGTAGGTAATATGGGTTGGTTTGCAAGGTAGGAAGAAGTGGGTGAATTTATCAAATTACACTAACATGTATTGAAAATGGCTAGACTTAACTCCACAAAATAACTAGGTTTGCAATGAATGACAGAACATGAAACAAAAGATAAACGTATAAAGGATAATGAGTGTTATTTAGAAACATTAAGAATGTACAACAGATTTTTATAAAAGCATAAAGGACATTTTCTGTAATTTTGTTTATAAATAATGTGCTGAAATAAAAGAAAGGTTTTTAACAATTAGGTTATATATTTTTATCATTGATGTCTTTATGAATTTAACATAGTAGAAAAAAATAAACTAACTTAATTAATAAATATTTAAATTATACTTTTTAAGCTTTTAAATGAAATAGATAATACAAATTTAACATAACGCACACTTCCTAATCTGATTAGATGTAACAAGAAATGTCAGTTTGGAAAACCTTCGAAGATATATTTTTTAATTCATAGGAGGTTTGAAGAATAGTTAAGTACTTTAGGCATTTTTTAAAACTACTTTTATGAATATGTAGTTCTTATGCAAACTCTGAAAAAGAAATTTTTAGTTTGCTTGTGAGCGAACCATTTCCAAACAATTTCGGACTGAAACCGGTTTATGGGATACAATCCAATAAAATTGGAGCCGGTGCGAATCAGTAATGTCCCAAATATGAAACTTCATTAATATTGGTGTTTACCAGTCTCATTGCATGAAATAAATTAACTTAGTTTGTTTATACTAGTTAAAACACATGGTTGGAATTTAAAGAAAACATGAGGGGCTGAATTTGAAAAACCTTTGAAAGTTAAAACTTCACTTAGTGGGATGGGAAGAAAAGGGATTTTCATATTTTGTGTGAGTATATAATGACATTTTGAAGGTAACACACCCTTTCAAAGGGAATTCTTCAATTCAGCCCAAATCAAGGCTAATTGGACGTAAAAGATCTTGGATAATGAATATGGCTCTTCTGGATCTGGTTTGAGGTGTGAGTGTTTTTGTTGTGGTAATGGGGTTTTGTAGGTAGTTTTCTTTAGATGAGAAGACCTTTAGGAGTCTTTAGTGTTGGTGGAAGTGTATATGTAACATCTGTTGTTACTTTTGTAGTGCCAATAGATGTTTGGGCAGCAGAGGCAGGGGTATGGGTGGTTGGTGTTGGTTTTGTTGAACTGTGCTTTTAGAAACCTCTGTTGATGAGCCTTGACTATCTCGAATTATTTTTCTTTCAATGATCTCTTGCACTGTCAACATCTCATTTTCTTCCCTTGTATCTTTCGTCTTTTCTTTTTCAAGCGCTTCTTGTTTGGCCTTTTGGGCTTGAGAATTATCAGGCCTCTTTTGAGCTTTCTTGTTTGGCCTTTGGCTTGAGAATTATCATGCCCCTTTTGGCTAGAGGTGGAAGCTTTCTATGTATTTGGGGAGAATGGGAGCTGTACCAGTGGTTTGAAGAAGAATGTCTTTAATGGCCTTAATCTCTACTTGGATATCTTTGTACCTAGCATCCACCATGTTTCTTATCAACTCCATTGCATGTTGTACGTTGTCTCTGTAGATTATTTTTTAAAGTGAAGATACATTTGTGCATGCACCCACATTTTTGTTTTTGCAATTTATGCGTTGGTTGGTGGAGTTCTAGAGTTTTGTAGCAAGGTATTCAACATATCTTGGTTACTCTCTCTGCTAATTCCTGGTATATTAACCCATCACCTAAGTTAATAGGATCATCTGAGTTCCCACCAAAGGTGGTTGTAGTTGGTTTTGAACCAAGTTCCCCCTTTTCTTGGTACTGGTACTTCCAACTGTTATATAGTGTACTATCGTAGACTCAACATTTGTTGCCTTAAAGGAGGCCTTACTAATGTTACCATTGTCCAACTGTGAGAGTATTATCTCTACATTTGTAGTGGCCGTCTCACTTGAAAAACCTTCAAGTGTCTCTTGGGACACAGGAGGTGTAGCCTTTTTGCTTGCGGGCTAGCAATGACTTCTGAGCTTGCCCTAGTCACTTGTTATGTCATACTCTCATTGATATGTTGTTGAGAGGAACTAGGTATGCACAAGTCAGTTTTGTCAATTGGATTAAGCAATGATTGGAATGTAGGAGGTATTGTTTTTGTGGGTGGTGGAGTGAAAAGAGAAGTAGCCCTGGAGAGTGGCTTGAGAGGAAATGTTCAAATGAATCATCTCCCTCTTGAATTGGTTCCCCTGTGCTTACAACACTATCCTTTTGTGAGGATATGTGAGGAGTGTTCTGGGTGGAGATCTTTGCATCTGTTGTGAAGAAGTAACAACAGATCTTTGTTGCTTTTGTGTTTCAGTAGGTTCATCTAGCATATCAGCATCTAAAATGACCTTGTTTTTTTAGTAGAGCTTTGCTTCAACAGGGCTCTGGCCTTTGATCAGTGCTTGGTCTTCTTTAACAGTGGCTCCAAGGCTTGAACAAATGTTAGCATGTCTTCTACAGATATTCTTATTAGTATTCAAGGTGCATTATCTTTGGGAGGAGAATGTGTCACACCCCGACTTGCAGCGGAAAAAAAGGGATGCAACAGACACCTCTGGTACAAGCACATTGTTTATAAAGACACTACATTTTATTGCTTACAAAATGTTGATTACATACTACATGTATGTTACTACTGCGTGTTCCCATGAACCACATAAGTCTTCTAAGCCACATGCGTCTATATCAGGGTTCGCCTACAAACATGTCTTGAACAGCATACACGGATCACACCAGTCTCAAGTTACCTAAAAAGGTCAGCTAAACGCTGCGTGAGTTCCACTGGTTTAATTGTTGTGCAACAATATGTGTTAACAAGTTCAATTGCACTGGTCACAGTCTTAGTCACAATGACGGTCACAGTCATAGTCGCAGATGGAATTACACGAGGACACAAGTGAAACCTTGGCCTGTCATAGTCACTCCATGTCAGACAGACACATCATCGCACCGGGTCGTGTCACCACGACACTTCCCACCGGGCCGTGTCAAGACAGGCACGTCATCCCGGCAACTGAGTCATGTAAAGTTCAATGTTCCCCTGCAGGGTGTCTAATGACGTATGGACACGTGCAGTTGCGAACTCACCGACACATAGTGTCACCTAGACACTGCCTGGAGCAACTGGGTCTGTCGGACCAATAGTACTATCCACTGCCCCGTAAGACTTAAGTTAATCACTTGTAGAGGGGAGGTAGTTCGTGTGTTAGATAATTCACATCATCACAAGTTGGTGCAATTATCACAGTATCGTAACATGCAAGTCATTTCAGAAAACAGTGAAAAATTTACAAGTGGGAGAGTAAAACTCACTCCCAAATTGGTGTATTCAACACAGTTTTTAACATGCAAGTCCCCAGAAAACAGTAAAACAATTTAAAAGTGCGGAAGTGAAAACTCACAGTACAAGCAGTGATCTCAACGTAAGAGTGATCAAGCAACTGGATCCACTTTAATAACACCCATGCAAGTATGGACTCAAATCAGTATCTAAGTTGGTAATGGTTATAACTTGGATCTGGTCAGGAGTTTTTACTCCGGATTGAGTCTATAGGACACTTGTATGGTGATGGACGTCAGGGTAGTATTAGTTTACAGTTTGGCTTCCGGACACCGATTCACGTGCCAGCTAAAGTCAGTAGTTTAACGTGTTCGGCTAATGGTACGGGATTACAGTAGTGCCAACACGTGGTTATTCAAGAATGATTAACTTTCCCTTAAGGGAGTTTGAGTGTTTGGGGGGTCTAAGTTGCCCAAATTTGAGTTTCCATTTTCACCGTCAGGAATTCTCCAGGATTGCCTTAGGACACACCCAGGGTGCCTAATTTACCCAGGAATCTCCCGGAATACTCCCGGTGTTCCAACTATAGTTTTGTCGGGTTGGGTCAGTTCCCAGTTCCGGCAGGTTCGCTATACGGTAAACTGCCGAAATTGCTTTAAAATAATTTGTTTATAATTCCATAAATTCCCATTTAATCTATATTTTATATAAAAATCTTTAGATTATGGGAAAAATTTCTGGGAATTTATTTTGTTAATTTAATCATTTAAATAAATTATTTATAAAACTATTTTCAACCACATAATTCCAACTAAATACCATAAGTAGTGAAAAAAATCCAAAAACATTCCAGAACACCTTATACATGTTCAGAAACTTCTCAGAAAATTCTGGGATTTTTCCGATTTCGTTTCAATGCGTTCCCGGCTACCGAAAACTCGCAAAAACACGGATTTTTAACCCAATTAAAAACTCATCCAATGGACTCAAAATTTTACCAGAACCTTCCTCATATATTCCTTAGTGTCTCTGTAAAATATGGTGATTTATCAAATCCGTTTGATATTTTTTCCAAAATTCTTTCGGTAAAATAGTTCAAAATTCACCAAAAATCGTAGTAAATTCAAAAAATTTTAAAATTTTACGTGGACCTTCCTGAAAATACCCTACATCACCACACCAGCTTTAAGCTCAATCCAAGTTACACGGACCAAGTTATAGGCAAAACAATTTTCTGCCTAGCCTAGATTCGGTTTTCGGATCATATACCTAGCGATTCTTTCGATTCCAAGCGTTTATCTTGATCCCAGAAGTGTGTAAAGGCTATATTCAGTGCCTACACACCAATTACAATCCAAATATGCTAGAACTTAGATCAATCAAGCTTTAATTCATTGTTTTTCGGTTAATCGAATAGTTAAGCGATTTTTGTCGAATAAGAGTTGATTAGGGTATAAAACCCCATTGATTAGCAACCATGGCTGCCATATAACACTAGGGATATATGTGATGTTCATATTCAGCCCTAAAACTTGTTTAAAACTCCAAAATTCATGGATTAAAAAGCGTTTTTCGGCTAGAAATCGCGTTTAATCGAAGGAACGGACTTAGAATTATAAGTATCAAGGCTAATACCTTTGAATTAGGACTTGTTTATTGAAGAAATCAGCTGAGAAGATGAGTTGAGAGCAGATTGCTTGAAGTTTTTTGAAGAAATTTTTGATTAAAATGAAAATAAAAAAAAATTATATATACACATGGGGGGTGGTGGCGGTTTGGGGTAGGCCCCATAGGGCCACCTCATGCTTCGTATAACATGCTTAAAGATGATATTTATCTTCCGGATATGTATAGGTTCGTTCGGGTCCGGCGCGCGTTCTCGATTTGCGTGACGGACTCCGTTTTGCGCGTACTTAGTGTCAAAAGACTCGGTTTTAAAAATTATGCATAACCGTCTAAAAATCCGAACCCAGTTACGTTTTAATCATAAAAGTCTCGTTTGACATTCGTTTAAGTGTTTTTTAAGCTTGATCGATCGTTCCCAACAGGGAGCTGCTTCGTTTTGCGTGCCCGGGCTTGATTATTTTCAAACCTTATGTCATAGTCTACGGCACAAAATCGAGTTGTTTCTGGAACTCGGAATCTTAACTAAGGCTACCGATAATCTAATAATCAACATTAAAGGTTTAATGCTGTTAGACGACAAGTCTCCGTTTAACACGTTGTTCAAGGCTAAGGATGCCAACCTCGCATTGTTGGTCCTTAGTAGTGTCATGTCAACCATGACGTGCTCTCGGATTCTTCCGAGACAGTACAGATATTGCTAGGCATAGCACACAAGTCATGTGTGTTTACTAATATTTATTCCCAGAGTCGTCAGTTCATTCATGACTTTGTCTTGTCATGTGGGTGACGCATAATGTCACTGTAATGTTTTTGTTAATTACTACGCATATAGTCCCATTATAGTCAGTGTATCATTTTCTAGAATTCGTATCATCACACATAATCACAAGTATATCACGATATACATATCACGTCCGGTCACCACGGACTTGCACTAATCAAAGTTTACCAGGATTTTTCACAGTTGTCACATAATGGTTCATCTACAGTTTATTTCTTGATCAGTTCGTTCATGTTTTGGCTTTTAAATATTATTTGTTCTTTTGTAGGTAATATGGGTTGGTTTGCAGGTAGGAAGAAGTGGATGAATTTATCAAATTACACTCCCATGTATTGCAAATGGCTAGTCTTAACTCCACAAAATAACTAGGTTTGCAATAAATGACAGAATATAAAACAAAAGATAAACGTATAAAGGACAATGAGTGTTATTTAGAAACATTAAGAATGTACAATAGATTTTTATAAAAGCATAAAGGACATTTTCTGTAATTTTGTTTATAAATAATGTGCTGATATAAAAGAAAGGTTTTTAACAATTAGGTGATATATTTTTATCATTGATATCTTTATGAATTTAACATATTAGAAAAAAAGAAACTAACTTAATTAATAAATATTTAAATTATACTTTTTAAGGTTTTAAATGAAATAGATAATACAAATTTAACATAACGCACACTTCCTAATCTGAGTAGATGTAACAAGAAATGTAAGCTTGGAAAACCTTTGAAGATATATTTTTTTATTCGTAGGTGGTTTGAAGAATAGTTAAGTACTTTAGGCATTTTTTAAAACTACTTTTATAAATATGTAGTTCTTTATGCAAAATCTGAAAAAGAAATTTTGAGTTTGCTTGTGAGCGAACCCATTTCCAAACAATTTCGGGCTGAAACCGGTTTATGGGATACAATCCAATAAAATTGGAAAAGGTGCGAATCAGTAACGTCCCGAATATGAAACTTCATTAATATTGGTGTTTACCAGTCTCATTGCGTGAAATAAATTAACTTAGTGTATTTATACTAGTTAAAACACATGGTTGGAATTTAAAGAAAACATGAGGGGCTGAATTTGAAAAACCTTTGAAAGTTAAAACTTCACTTAGTGGGATGGGAAGAAAAGGGATTTTCACATTTTGTGTGAGTATATAATGACATTTTGAAGGTAACACACCCTTTTAAAGAGAATTCTTCAGTTCAGCCCTAATCAAGGCTAATTGGATGTAAAAAATCTTGTATGTTTGAAGATTTCTCATCATCTAATCTTAACAAACTTAAGGTAAGTTGTAGAATTTCGTTTGATGGTGAACTGCATGACAGGGAACTCTTGAATAATAGTTATCTTGCATAAACCCTAGAAATTCAATGTAGATTTTTGTAGAATTTGTGTTTAACTGGTATGTGGAGAATTATGTAACTTGGAGAGTTGAATGGAGGTTTATATATGAATTGAGGTGGGTCTTTGACATGGGGATGAAACCATAGTCGTTTTTGGGTAGATTGATATATTAGCTTAAATCAAATGAAATTATATCAACTAAATTTTGATGGATGCTTTTTTTATTAGTTGAAACTATTCTATTAGATGCCATATAATAGAATCTCCTAGTTAGCTTTTGAATGTTGCCGCCAAGTGTTTAATAATATGCCTTGATTGTGAAAGTAGGTGATTTTGTGCCAAACACATCATGGGCGTATTAGAATGTAGATGTATATGATAGTTGAATGTCAAGTTTAAAAGTATAGCATGACAACAAACGAATTAATGGGATCTAAATATGAATTCATCAAGTGTAGGTATGAAGGAGGAAGGAATAAGCAACCCGAGAAAATAAGAAGCTCATGAACGAGACGAGTCCTTCTACCTTACATTTTTACTATTTTGATGTGTAGATTAAACACAAGTGTTTGTATAGTAAATTAAGTCGTAATGAAAATGTTACAGTTTGTTTCAAAGGAATGTAAGATTACCCATTTAAAAGGGTCAACATGGATAAGATATTGTTAATGCTTGAGAATGGATGGAAACCATGAGTTGGATGGATGAAACCATGAGTTTCCATGGCATATCCATGGGGTGGTCTCCGTGAATGAATGAATCTTGAAATATTATGGCATGAAATAAACATATGAGTATGAATGTTACATGGACATGGAAGAATTTCCAAATTTATATCACAAGAGATAACTTATGTATCCTTGTTGGATAAATTATTTATTCTAACTTGTTGACGTGTTACTTAGGTAATCATCGTCTTAAAAGATCAAGTCAAGGCAAGGGAAAATGTTAGGAACTGAGTTTTCGTTTGTGTGTGAATGAATGAAGTGTTTTATGAATAAAATGAACATGAATGAGAATGGAAAGATGAATTGCATCGGAATTAAACGAACACACAAACTTAGAAAGATATCATACTGTTTTCCATTATAATCGAAAAGATTACAAGTATGATTATACACTTCCGCTCAGTCTGATCACATAAATTTTTGTTCATATAAAAGGATGTAATAGTGATATCCAGATCTCTAATAGGTGAGATCTGTTTATATTGGTGCTAGCATTTGTTGGCAATCAGGACTGACATCACCCTGATAGCGACAACAAACATTCCTAAGAGAAAAGATTCTACAGATGTTATAAACATCTTATGGAACTTAACTACTGTTATTTAACATCTGATTAACAGTGTCTGTGGTGCAAAATATATATATATTAAAGTCTAAGAATAACTATTATTTAATACCCAATTCTGGATAGTCGAATACACGACTATCTGCTAAACATACTCGAAAACGGTAGATTTGAATATGATTGTGTGAATATACTTGTTGTGTGGTTATTTTCATAAGGAATATGTGAAAAATATGTTAGACAAAAGTGTTACGATTTATGTGACGGATGATAGTTTTTGATCAGGCGATTTTGATAAACGTAAAGAATATAAGATATATTATTTTTCCAACTATGTGTCTTATCGAAAATATGTATATTTTTTAAGAATTATAATTATTTTATTGTACATTAACATGGATTGTTACATAAAGTTTCGGGATGAGATCCTGGTAAAGTTTCGGGATGAGATCCTGGTATTATGTGAAATTATGTATCAAGTGTTTTTCATAAGGATATACACTCGAATAATTCATCACCAACGGGTCATTAAGTTAAACGTTTTTCATAAGGATAAACATCTCATTGAGTCTCATAAGGCATATGATCAACTTGCCATATAGACACATTATTAGATCATTAGTGTCTTATACACGTTAGGACACGTGTAGGTTTTCTAGGACTTAATTTAATTGCTAGCACTTGCGCAAAATCCAGGTGAGTCACATCCCCCTTTTACTTTACTAGTTTCATATATTCGAGGGAGAATCATCCTTACTTTACAAACTTTACAATTTACCATGTGGATTCACGACCCCTTTTAAATGATGTTTTCCATTTAAGAGAAGCTATATGTTGTTTATTTAGTATGACGTTTGGATAATATTGTTGATTGTGAGCTTGTGATGACCTTGAGTAATTGTAGTCTATACCCATGGATTCAATACACAGAGGTTCCTTTGCATCCATAATAATTAATTATTAGACCTTAGAGATCGTATTGGTAGATCTATCGGGTTCGACAACCCACTCTCGTGACCCGTCGCACTGGTTTCCAAGGCGAGGGAATATACATATTTGAAATACTTTTAGGCGAATTCAAGTTTTTGTTTGGTTATAGGCTCTTGGTAGTGGTCTTGTCGTAATTCCTTGCTAGTCTATGATAGTACTATGTGTTATCTTAAATTGTTATACTTTTTAAATAAAAACTTATAAACTGACAAGTTTGTCAAGATTTTATACCAAATCTTCCAAAGAATGTCTCACATGAATTCCCCCTACCCCCTGGGGAACCATTTCTAGGTTTTATAATTTTTCTAAAAAAGTGTATTTCAAAGTTGATTTCTAAAAGGAAAAAGGTTTACAAATTTTTATCAAAACATGTGCACTCACCAACTTTATGTTGACGTTTTTAAGCATGTTTTCTCAGGTAATAGCTTTAGGCAACATAACGGTTGGAATAGAAGGATCATTAGGGTTTGGGAAACCCTGGAAGACTATTAGATTATAATAGAATGGCATTCATTATGTATAAGGAAACCTTTTGTAGAATACTTTGTATTTTAAGTACTTTGCTTTATTAAGTCTTATTTTATACTTAATACTTCTGTTGTGCAATGAAGATACCGATCAATTTACCCTGGGTTTTGGGGTGTGACAGGTGCAAACGAGACGAGCGGCTTGCGATTTGCTCAAGAAAAAGCTCGAAACGAGCTTGAGCCTAAAATAAAGGTCATTTTTTAATCGAGCCTAAGCTCGAGCCTAGCATGTGAAGTTTGTTAGGCTCATTAAGCCTTAGTTTAAAATTAGTTTTTATTAATATTTAATAACATTCACCACGTATTTTTAGTTGTCTAATAAACGAGTCGAGCTTATTTAAACATGTATACGTCGAGCCCGAACCTAAAAATAATCTTGTTTAGTAAGCCATCCAAAGCCCGAGGTTCACTTATAGAGCTTGCGAGCATAAATGAGTATAGTATTTATATTATTTTTATTAATATATTAATTAATAGATAATAAACGAGCCGAGCTTTGAAAACAAAGCTCGAACCGAGTTGAGCTCAAGCTCAAGATCTCGTAAGTTACTCGAGCTAAAGCATGTCGTCTCATGTGCATCCCTACTTATGATGTATATCCATCACAGTAATGCATTTATTATACGAATAAGAAAGCTAATGGAAACGAGTACCGTAATGCAAACCCGCTTCATCACGCGGGCACCTTCTAGTATATATATATATATATATATATATATATATTATAGAGAGAGGAGAGAGAGGTTTGGCTAAAAATAGCCAAAACAGTGAGAACGTTAGGAACGATTTGGGGACGACACGTGGTAAGGGTGCTGTAGAACCATCCACGATTAGCACGGGAAACTAAATTTGTTATCTATTGTCCAATTAGGCGGAAACTAATGATAAGTTAACCAAATAACAAGAATTACTCATTTAAACGTTGTTTTCATTGATCTAAAGTTCAATACATTCGAGAACCGGATCCGACAGATTTTTGCCTCTCAGTTGCCAAAGTTACAGATTGTTGCAAATGAAATCCCAAGGCACCTATATATAGGTTTACAAGTTCGCTGGTGAAGGATTAAGTTCGGTCGAACTTGACCTAGTCAAGTTCGGCCGAACTTGACATCATCATCACCATGACCAATGAACTTGACCTCCAACTCACTTAAATACGCCTCGTTTCTAACAGATTAAGCCCTAATCGCTCAGACTCGATACATAATGACGTAGGCAATAAACATATACACCAACAAACTCCCCCTTGGATGTTGTCGTAGTCATCCTTGACAGTAGTCATCCTCGAAATCTTCAAGTGCAGTAGTGAAGTGAAGTAGTCTTTCTTGAATGCCTTGTAGTCATCAGACTTCAAATAAGCTCCTGAGTCTTTATCTTTATCCTTGAATAAGCATTAAACTTCTTGATCTTCAATCTCCTCCTTCTGTTTCTTCAATTTTTCTTGATCAAACTTTAATCTCCAAGCTCCCCCTTGTTATGAGCTATGCTCCCCCTTGCTTTGAGCTTTACTTCCATCACGCTCTATCCTGGTCCCTCTAAAACTTTGCTTCCTGTTTCAAAGTTCTTGAACATTCTAATAAACATTCAGATTCAAACTTTGAAATTTTATAATATCAACATTTCAAATTTTAATCTCCACTTTAAAACCTTTTTAGTTATTCAAGTTCAACTTAATAACCTTGAATACTTTTTACTTTTAAGACCTTTTCCATTCATTTGATTCTCAAATATTGAAATCCACTTAGTTGACCAAGTCCAGGATAAAGACCTTGGTTAACCAAATTTTGTCTACCAAGTCCAAGTTAATGACCTTGGTTTGACCTGTTATGAATACACTGTTTTTCTTTCAATTTTAAAGTTTCAAATTAATGAACTTTCTTTGAACATTTCAAAAACTTACCAGACTTCAAAGATCCGTTCTCCAACATTGGCTTGTTGAAAATAATGAAGGAACAAAATCTTTTTGTATTTAAACTGTAAAGCAATAAAGAAAGTAAACTATGTACAAAACAAAGTACACTATGTACAAACATATTTACAGACATATTTTTGTGAATTCGTGTATAAGGATCATATCAGTTGTTTGAGATATATCACCAGTACCGTTGACCTTTTTAAAGACTTTAAGTTTTAAACTCGTTTACCTAGATTGTAGATATGTTTGTCCACTTAAACTTCATCACGTTTCTCAATTGTTCCAAGATATGTTAGGTAATAATTATGAAACTTGACTTAACTATGGTTCCCACCTCTTGAATATACTCTCGTATCAAGATTTCCTAGATTTCATCTTACAGGTGAGTATAGCGTAATTGATATCTGTATCTGGGTTATGTGAGGCCTTGAGAGCTCAGGTTAGTACTACCATAGCGACAAAGAGATGAAGGCTCGACTTAAAGGTGTGTTCCATTTAAGGAATCTTTTAAGCCCTGCAAATGATTAGATCTTTCGATACCTTTTCAAGTTTTGCATGCAGTTTAGGGGTTTATAGCAAAAGTATTGTAGAAGTTCTAGGCTATTGCTTCCACAAAATCAGAAGAACTTGTATAATACCCTAGATATCAACTATCTATAAAGACCTCGTATCTCAGAATCAGGCAAACTCTCAAACGAAATTTCGGAGTACTAAGTCCATATATCCACAAGTTTAAGCAGTTGTAATATTTAGTTTATATCACAGAAACAATCTACTGAACGTGTAAAGCCTATCGACACATCCACAGTAAGACTTGTTTATCACTTTTAAACTTTACATTTCTTTAGCATACTGTGATAGTCCACTGATGTACTATCATTTCCTTTTTGTGACACAAATTCTTTTTGTCTTTTTTCAATGTTTTTGTACTTTTCGCATTTTTCATATGTTTTTGAATTTTCAACTTTTTCATATGTTTTTTTTATTTTCTGCTTTCCTTACTACCCCTAAGGCCTATCTTCGAAGGAAAGAAAATTCAGATGTTGTAAAACCAAAGCAACTAGAGTTTGTAAAACCTGTAACGATTTTGAAACGAAATGAATCAAAACCTGAAGTTAAACCTAAAACAGAAAAGAAATGTGAAAACTCAACTTTCGAAAAAGGTGAAACTTCTAGGGCAAAAGAATACAAGTTTTACATCAAAAAGCCAAACATTAAATCACAAGCCTGGATTACTAAGAAAAAGACAACTGCATCTGATGTTATCAAGTCTAAGCTTGTTAAGACTGATAACAAAAAAGAATCAAAATCTAAGACCAAATCCGAAACTATCAGAATTACAAGTGGTAATAATCAAAAGGTAAAAAAAGTGAATTTTGAAAACGTAAATGACAGAGGAGGATCAGATGGAGATTATGAATATGATTACCAAGCTTTCTATCCTAAACCCAAGACCAAAAAGGCTTGGGTCGCGCTGTTTAACTAGATTTTAACATGTCTAGGGGCTCTAGAGATCCGTTCTTTCAAAGTGGATTTTGGATAGTGGAGCGTCCAGGCATATGACGGGAATGAAAGCTCTTTTGTTCGACATAAAAGCTATCAACGGCGGATATGTTGGATTTGCTGGTAATCAGGGTGGAAGGATCGTTGCCGAAGGAAAACTTTCCAATGGCAGTGTTTCATTTGATCGTGTGAACTACATTGCAGAGCTGGAGAATAATCTTCTGAGCATATCGCAGATTTGTGACAAACAGTTCACGGTGCATTTCAATGACAAAGAATGTATTATTCTGAAGCCTGGTTTCAAAATACCTGATGAGTGGATTCTGATGTGAGCCCCGCGCGAGAATGATCTATATGTCTTGGATATGGGCGTCGCTACCACTTCATCAAAATCAGCACAATGTTTTGTGACAAAGGCTACTAAGAAAGATTCTATTCTTTGGCACCGAAAGATGGGGCACATTCATTTGCGAAAAATGAATTTCTTGGTTCATAATGATCTGGTTGAGGGTGTGAATTTGAGAAGCTTCCATATCACGGACCATTGCTTAGAATGTAAAAAGGGAAAGCAGATCAAGAAATCACATCCGAAGAAAATCTGAACTCAATCAAGTTGCCGCTTGAGCGTCTCCACGTGGATTTATTTGGTCCTGTGAACGTTCGAAGTATTTCAGGAGACTTATACTGCTTGGTTGTCATAGATGACTATTCACATTTTTCATGGGTTGTCTTCCAAGAATAAAAAGACGAAACATTCGAAAACTTGGTGATTCTTTTCAAGAAGCTAGAAAATCTTTATCATCTTCCTGTACGACGCATTCGCAGTGACAATGGCACAGAGTTCAAGAATAATAAGATGAGAGAATTTTGCAATGCTAAAGGGATTCTGCATGAGTTTAGTGCACCCTATACTCCACAACAAAACGGTGTAGCTGAAAGGAAGAACAGAACTTTAATCGAAATTGCGAGAACCATGCTTGCAGACTCAAAGCTTCCGGTCAGCTTCTGGAGTGAAGCAGTTGCAACAGCTTGTTACATACTAAACAGAGTTCTAACTGTCAAACCAACAAAGAAGACCTGTTTTGAAATGATTAACCGACAGAAGCCAAACTTGAAATTCTTAGAGCCAATTGGTGCGCCATGTACTGTAATAGATCAAGATGGTAAATTCGGAGCCAAATCGCTTGAAGGTTTCTTTGTCGGGTATGCGAGGCCGCTAAGACGTGTATATGTTCCCTCGTTGAGAAAAGTAATTGAAGCACAACATGTGGATTGCTTTAACTATACGGATCCTATTCAAAGTAGAGGCGATGCATGCTTGTTCAACTATTAAGATCTTTGGAAGTCATTCGACTTGCCGAAAGAACTGTCTGAAGAAGAAATTGCAGCGTTATATTATCTTCAACAGTCGGCGAATCAAGAACAAATTATTAGACCAATTGTGGTTAATCAACCCATGTTGGATTCTTCATCTTCTGAAGCAGGCCCAAGCAATAGCGGTGTTCAGGTTGAAAATGTTTCTGAAGCAGAAGTAACACCAGCTATTCCTCCAACAAATGTTACAAATGAACCAGGAAATACAACATCAGAGTCCAGCATGCCTCAGAATCAAAATTCTGACTCTGATGAAGTGCCGACATTTGATGCTGATGGTGAAACCTCATCGGATGAAGAAATTGAGCAGATCTCCAACATGTTGAATCAATCTGCTAATCCAAGAAATCAGAACGAAGCTTCATCAAGTGCTCCTAATGTTGAGTTGAATGGTGATCTGAATGTCTCGAATCAGCAAAGCTCAGTTGAAGTTCCTAGCGAAGAAATGCAGCGATCATATTCTTACCATCCGTCAACGAATATCATTGGTGAATTACAAACTGGTGTGCGTACACCTAGCCTAGTTGTTTCTACACCCGAGTTGCTCCAACTCAAGCCTACTGCTACTATTCATGTTTCATTTCTCAAATAGAGCCAAACCTGTTAATGAAGCTCTGAGTGACGAGAACTGGATGATAGCAATGCAAGAGGAACTGTTACAGTTCAAGAAATTGGGTGTTTGAGGCTTGTAGACTTACCACCGAAGTAGAAAGCTATTGACACGAAGTGGGTCTTCAAGTGCAAAAGAGACGTTTTTCGGGATTTTCATGCCTTGTGCTAACAAGTTCGAGTGAACTTGTGCTAACAAATAATCAGGTTTAACAACTTCAGGCGAACTTATGTGACATTTCAAGAAATTTATCAAGTTCGGGCAAACTTGTGAGAAAATTTCAACAAAAATTGATCAAGTTCAGTCGAACTTGATCATAAAAGTTGAATTAACTTGCAAGTCCGAGTGAACTTATATGAAAACCTTGAAAATTTGATCAAGTTCGGGCGAACTTGATTAAAATCAGTGAAATTTTAATCAAGTTCGGTCGAACTTAATGTTAAGTTCGGCCAAAACAAATGTGCAATTCATGGTTTTTTCAACTTTTTGATATCAATTCGATTGAATTTGATGTCCAAACTCTCAGGGGTTTATCACAAGTGTATTTTACATGACATGTTGAATTTTTATCCATTTTTTACCATGAAATCTTCAAATATGTGAAAATGTTAAGAAAAATGATAGAATGGAGTAGAATAAGAGAGATTCTTATCTTGATTCCAGCAAATTTAGGTATCCAGGCTCTGATACCACTTGTAGGATCGTCCACAATTAGCACGGGAACCTAAATTTGTTATCTATTGTCCAATTAGACGGAAACTAATGACAAGTTAACCAAATAACAAGAATTACTTATTTAAACGTTGTTTTCATTGATCTAAAGTTCAATACATTCGAGAACCGGATCCGACAGAGCTTCGCCTCTCAGTTGCCAAAGTTACAGATTGTTGCAAATGAAATCCCAAGGCACCTATATATAGGTTTACAAGTTCGCTGGTGAAGGATTAAGTTCGGGCGAACTTGACCTAGTCAAGTTCGGCTGAACTTGACATTATCATCACCATGACCAGCGAACTTGACCTCCAACTCACTTAAATACGCATCGTTTCTAACAGATTAAGCCCTAATCGCTCAGACTCGATACATAATGATGTATGCAACAGAAATATGCACCAACAGGTGCTAAATTACATGGGGGGTAAGATCGTCATTGTACCTTTTTGGCGTTTGATTTCAAACATTTCTTTAGTCAGCGCCCCAAATACTTTTCACATTCCATTTTTTTGTACTTACCTATTCTCCAAGTTTTTGAAATTTATGGTAACTATTTTAGATGATGAGTTACAAACTAATCTCGTTGCTCTATATCTTTTACCATTAGTTTTCAACGTTTTGATGGCCGGACTGGTCCAACTAGGAACCGTAGTTATAACCTGTCCGTTGATCTTAGAACTGTTCTGAGGGTGGCCGGCCGACGGTCCGACGGTCAAACCAGAAAATCAGTTAAAAAGATGGTCGGGCTGGAGATATCAAACCTTCAAATGTCGCTTGATACTAAAAAGAAGATGTAAACATGTCAATCTAAAAATTTTCTGGCAAAAACTGCACTGACGGGCGGAGGTTTTACTAGTTCGTAGAAGATATTGAAAAATGAAATGAGCATTGAATGGGTAGGTGAGCTTTTTAAGTTAAGTTTAATAAAATAATATATAAATGAGCATTGGACGGGTAGTTGATGTTGACACATATTACAGTTGCTTTTCATCCTCACATCTACATCTACTTCAATTAGGTTCTACATAAACCTACTAACTTATTTATTTTAAAAATATAATAAATAAGTTGAAGTCCACGGTGGGAGTTCATTGATAATAAATATATACTATACATTTCTAACCTTACATATATATTTAGTATGCACACAAACATACATATATATATATATATATATGTGTGTGCATATATATATATATATAAAGAATATATCCGGTTCTCAAATCTGATCCGACCGATCGACCGGTCCGACCAATGGACCGGTAAGGAAACCAATTCAACGTCTGGTTCGGTTCTGAAAATATTGTTATTTTTCATAATTCTTTTCTCTCTGTTTGATATCTAGTTGCGTAAATTAAGTTTTCCTTTTGGCGTTTTTGTTTTTCCAAATGTTTGTTGGTTTTAATCCCTTTGTTTAATGTGGTGTTTATCGAAGTTATATTGTTTAAGACGTTTTAGTTAATATAAGATAACTGGTGTTATTAGTATTCTTTTATGTTTTTGGCATTTTTGTGTGTTTATTAGAGCATCCACAGCATGGCATATTTAGGAGACACTTTTAAAGTGCCACATGTGACATGGCCATAAATTTCTCTCTCTTGCCCTCTCAAACAAAAACCCACCAAATTTATGTCATCTCTCCTCTCTTCTACATCACACTCACATAACTCTTCTTCAACCATTTTTCTCATTTTTCCTAACATACATCACTACACCGTCTCTTCTCCACCTCATACCTTCTCTCCTCCTCATCACTTTCTTTCTCTTTACAAACACCAAAAAATACCCTCATTGTGGAAGCTCTTAAGGTTTTCTAGGTTTTTTTAGCCCTGTAATGTAAACGTCAATTGATATAATTTAAATGTTTATTTTTTTTGCTTTCTAATTTCATCGGCGCTTTCATTAACATAAGATAATTGTTTTATTTATTTGCTTTTTAAATCCATTAATAAATGTTTTTTTGGTTTATGGGGCCGTACATGTTTTTTAGGTTCCTGTATCTGTGGCGTTTGTTAGACATGATTTACATTAGAAAGTCAATTCATGCATGGAGTATATTAAACCATTAATGAATGTTTCTTTGGTTTATTAAACTAAGTCCAATCCAGGCATGGTGTGTATTAGTTATGAATTAAGGAATGTTTTCTTATTTCATGGCATTTTTCTTTTTTTGTGTTTTGTAAGGTGAAACTGTCGCATCTAATAAAAGAATCTGTCAGAACTCTGTTTACTTTGCACATACCTGATGTTATAGAAGATTTAAATCCAAAATTTAGAATGATTTTTGAGTCCCTTGATGAAGCTTATGCTTTGTATCTTAAGTATGCTACGCATGGTGGTTTTGTTGTTCGGAAGGGCACATAAAAAATAATTTCAAAGGGTGAAAAACACCTTAAGTATCATATGTGTACTAAAGAGGGGTTACATAGGAAGAAGAAGGCTGATACATTGGTAGTTGTGGAGATATTTGTTGGTGCAGAATGTCTATTGTCTACGTCTTAGGGTCACGTCTAATGTAATAGGGCTTTGCATGTTAGTATTTTGCTATTTCTATGTTTTGGGGTCTTCTCGTACGAGAGGGACACTCTACTCGTACGAGGAGCTTTTGTCCATCTCGTACGAGTGGCACCTGACACCCTTGTGCGAATTCTGAGCATGTTTATAAATAGCAGCTCAAGGGTGTTGTGTAGTTAGTTGTTTTTCTGGTCAAGAGGCGAAGCCCTGTCTATTTGCGTCTATAGATGTTTCACGTTTATTAATACAAGAAGCAGACATGTTTAAACAATATATCCGATCTTGTGTCAAGCTTTCTAACGATGGATTCCACAAACGCTAGCTAGTTCGAGTCAGGTCAGTTGCTTTCGGGAGAAAGCCGATCCTCTTACAAGTGGTATCATAGCAGGAGGCCTGACTCGAAGATATTTGATCCTAATTCAACCATTGAAGATCTCTATTTCTACTCCTTCTTAGAACTTTTCTCAGATCTGGACATTCTAATGGACAAATTGGACTAAGCTTCTAGTATAACATGTTAAATCTGGTTAAATGACCCTTAAAACTTTTAGACCTAAATTCAATTAAAATCATGTCAAAAACTATGAAAAACACGAGTCTGTGAAAACAATTCGCACAGGTGACCTAAGCATCTCGTACGAGGAGACTAGACACCTCGTACGAAGTACAAATCACACAAACAACAAATTTTTGAAAACCAAGTATTATACTTCTCGCACGAGGAATAACCCTCCTCGTACGAAGACAGTGATCATCTCGTACGAGGCATCAAATTTTTATCTCGCACGAGTAGCATCCTCGCACGAGTGTAACTCGCACCAATCAGTTTGTTAAACTATTTTTCGACAAAATTTTTTGATAAAAAATTGAAGAGGAATTTTTTAATGCGTTTTCCACACCTGTTGTCACAACTGCAGCACAGAACATGAACCTAGAGAACGAGATAGGGACGATGGTGAAACCTCCAAAGCTCATGAATTTAGAAGACTATGATGGTTGGAACGAATGATTCACCAATTGGGTTCATGCTAATTATTTCACCTGCTGGTTCGCAATTGAAGAGAAATACGAGGCACCAGAAGATGAGAATGGATTAGGTAAGACACCGTCTCAGCTCACGGATATAGAAAAAGAAAAGTTTATAAACGAAAAGAAGATGATGAACATACTACAACAAGCAATTAAAGAAGATATTCTAGCATTGTTACAACACGAAGATAATGCTCAATCGTTGTGGAATGCTTTACGCCTTAAATTTCAAAGAAGTTCTCAGATTAGAAAAAGTAAAAAGGCGTTACCGAGAAAAGAGTTCGATATTTTCAACGTATTAAAAGGTGAAAGCATGAAATAGTTAATAGAAAGATATTGTCATTTGGTGGTTCAAATGAAAAGAATGGGAGTTCAGAAAAGCAATGAGGAATTAGTGGATAAACTGGATGATGCCTTGCTAGAAGGTGAATGGTCGACTTATCTAACCATATTGAAAAATGGAACTGAATACTGTAATTTAACACTGCCAAGGTTTATTGAAAGATTGGAAGGACACGATCTGGAAATGTAGAAGATGGCAAAGAACAAAGAAGCTTAATTTCAGCAAGATGTAAAATTGTACTTCAAAGGCAGTCCTGTTACAGATGTTCAAAGTCCAAAAATCCAGACAACTTTTAGTGCAAACCAAAACATGAGTCCACTATCAAACTAATCCAGCGGCTTTCAATCATTTTCATGTTTGATCCTAATACCCTTCAAGCCCCTCAATCTTCACAGAGCTCCAATAATCCAAAGAATGGTCAAAGTAATCAGCTTAATTCAAACCAGCGAATACTGCAGTGCAACATTGCTGTAAACCTTGAAAATGCTCAAGACTTCAATGAGTATACAACAAAACAACACATGGCCTTACTTGTGTATGTGCTCGAATCGTATGAAAGTCTGGTAGCTGGAAGAATCGGAAATCCTGAGATGACAAAGGAAGATTACGATCAAATAGATCCAGTTGAATTAGAGTTGACTGATATCAAGTGGTGTATGGCCTCGATTGTCTGAAGAGCTCAACGCTTTATGGAAATTACTGGTAGAGATAACTCGGGAGGACTCGACGGCAAACTGGGTTTTGATAAGTCCAAAGTAACGTGCTTCAAATGTCGTGAAAAAGGACATTTCAAGAGAGAATGCCCAAACATAGAAGTTAAGGGCAATGATAATCCTTTTGCTGATGATTACTACAAGAAGGCCGTATATCATCGACCTCAACCTCAAAACAGGGTAGTGCAGATTGAAGATGGTCCGTCAAACTCAAAAGATAAAGCTCTAGTTGTTACTCAAGAAGATACAGGGTTCAACTGGAACAAATTCATCACAAAAAAATGAAAGTCTCGCATTGTTAGCTGATATAATTGAAGAACCTGAACAAGCTGAAGAAGAATATGTTGAGGCATCCTTTGACGAAGCACCAGAAGAATATTACAACACTTCATCTGAGGAAGAAGAACTCTTAAACAGTGCATTTAAACATCTGTTGCCTACTAATATTCTTAAAACTTTTGCAAGTTACTTTGATTCAAGCTACAGACCACAATATGAAGAAAAGCCAAAACCAGAGGTGGTGGAGGTGATTGATGTGAGCAAAGAAATGACCATCGACAATCTGACAGAAATTGTCAACAAAGCCTTGATGGCTAACCTAAAAGAGGTAGTTACTAAGGAAGCTCAGGTAGCTAAGGTCAAATCGGTAAGCAATGCTGTTGAGGAATCGATAAAGAAAGAAAGAAAAGTTCAAACTGTTGAAATAGAAAAATCTTGCAAGAAGTGCGAAGAGCCTTGCAATGAATGTTCTGAAAACGATTAAAAATGCAATGAACCGAAAAAGCATGCTGATAATTTGTCATATGATTACAACACAACAAAAGAAGCATATGATAAATTAAGCAAAACTATTAAACAATTTGAACAAACCATTAGGGAAAATGAAAAAACACTTTCAATGCTCAAGGCAACTGTAATGGACAAACAAATGGTCATTAACATTCATTTAAACACGACTGCCGAGCTGAAAAATGAATTGGAGAAAGTGAGAATCGATGCTGAGTGGGTTAACAAACTATTAATCAGTTATTCCACCAGTTCATATGTCATTGATCATATTCTTCCAAACATTGAAAATGATGAAGATATTAAAAATGATAAAAGAAAAAGTATAGGTTACCATCGAGTTCCACCACCCATGTGGAATAGCTATGCTAGAAAGAAACCATCTGGGGTGGAGAAGGCGCTTGACTTGAATTTGAAAACAGAAAAGAAAAATCAGTTGTTTGAGAACATCGATGTAACCTACACCAAAACTGAAAATGGATATGAATTTGATGTGGTAAAAACAGTTGTTGAAAAAGTTTTGGAAAATGAGTCTGACAGCACCAATTTTGAAAGTTCTGAATCAAATCTTGAAAAATCTGAGTCAAGTTCACGATCTAGAAATGAGGAAAGCTTTCACAAGAACTACATTTCAACATCAGAAAGCAGTTTAAGTGATGATCCAAATGTAGTTATGTACAAAATGAATGGATCAGATAAACTGTATATTGATGAAGAATTTCCCATCCAGAACGTAAACTTAGAACGTGTTGATAAAATTTTTAAGCTATTGAAGTCAACACCTTTGATCTTGAAAATCAAGATGCTTCTTTCTACTCTAAACTAAAAAGGATTTTCAAAAATTCCATCAAAAAGGAGGAGATTATCCTGAAAACAAGAGAAATGGTTCGGGGTATGAAAAGAAGAAAATGAACAGAAGATCTCAAAAACCAATTTTTTCAAAGAAAATTGAATTTGTCTTCGGAACCAACACGGTAAGTGAGAAAGAAATCATTGGTAAACAATCCAATGATGAGTTTAAGAAGGAAAAAGAGCCCCGAGAACAGGTCCTATACTCCTCTGTTAGTAAGGACAGTAGGACATGCTACAAATGCAACAAAGTTGGGCATATTGCACGGCAATGTTCGCAAAACAGTCCAAAACCTGCTCATGGTGTGAAGAAATTAACAAAAGATGAGAAACAAAAGGGGCATGAGTTTGTGCCAAACCATAATTTAAAAAGAAACACTGAATCCAACTTAAATGTGAAACCAACAGCTACGAATTTTTCAAATTTTGAGGTTGGTGAATCATCAAGAGGAAACAAACAAAAGGATTCTAATTTCTACTCAAAGAAAGCTTTTTCAGAGGCACAAATCTGGGTAGTGAAGGCAAAACCATCATCTGCAGTTATAAAAACAACCACTGTTCCAGCCAAACCAAAAGATAATATTGAATCGAAGGTCGGACAATGGGTTGAGGTCAAGAAGCAAGTTCAACCAACTTTCATATCCCAAACCCATCAAAGACCAAAATGGATTGAGTTTCACTGTTTAAGTAATTTCTTATTTACATGTGCAGGGGCTCCCGAGGTCAATTAATTCAAAGTGGATTATAGACAGTGGAGCTTCTCGTCATATGACAGGAATGCTAGCCTTATTGTACGATGTGAAAGCTATCCGAGGAGGCTATGTGGTGTTTGCGAGTACGCAAGGAGGGAGGATAGTTGGGGAAGGTATTCTATCAAACAGTGTGGTTTTTTTATAAGGTCAACTACATTGCAGAGCTGGAGAACATTTTGCTAAGCATCTCGCAGATCTGTGACAAGAAGTTCATAACGCACTTCAATGATAAAGAATGCCTTATTCTTAAGAAGGGATTCAAAATTCCCGAGGAGTGGATCTGCATGCGCGCTCCGCGAGAAAATGATCTTTATGTCCTTGACATGAGCGTCGCATCCACTACATCAAAGAAACTTCAATGTTTTGTTACGAAGGCAACAGAAAAGGAGTCTATCCTATGGCATCTAAAGATGGGTCACATCCATCTACAGAAAATGAATCATTTGGTGCATAACAATCTAGTGGAAGGTGTTAATCTTAAAAGTTTTCATCTAAACGACGATTGTCTTAGCTGCAAAAAGGGGAAGCAACATAAGAAATCACACCCGAAAAAATTGCTAAACTCCATCAAATTGCCACTAGAGAGGCTTCACATGGATCTTTTCGGACCAGTAAACGTCAAGAGTACATCTGGTGATCTTTATTTCCTTGTTTAATAGATGACTATTCAAGGTTTTCATGGGTGTTCTTTCAGGAGAGTTAAGACGAACCATTTGAAAAATTAATGATCCCCTTCAGAAAGTTGGAGAACTTATACCATTTGCCTATAAAAAGAATTAGAAGTGACAATGGTACGGAGTTCAAAAACAACAAAATGCTCGTGTTCTGCAATGCAAAAGGTGTTCTTCACGAATTCTGTGCCCCTTATACTCCGCAACAAAATGGAGTAGCTGAACGGAAGAATAGAACTCTCATAGAAACAGCACGCACCATGCTCGTCAATTTAAAGTTACCAATCTGTTTCTGGAGCGAAGCAGTTGCCTCTGCTTGTTATACACTGAACAGAGTATTGACAGTCAAGCCTCACAAGAAGACATGCTTCGAGTTGCTTAACCAGCGAAAACCAAACTTAAAGTTTCTAGAGCCATTTGGATCTCCATGCATGGTTATTGACCCAGATGGTAAAGTCGGTGCTAGATCTTTGGAAGGATTTAGTCCTCATAAAAGAGTCTATAGACCTAGCCTAAACCAGGTTATTGTGGCTCAACATGTTGATTGCCAGAGATACACAACGCCAACACAGAAACCTGGTGATCCTTGGCTGTTCAATTACGAGAGTTTGTTGAAATCATTTGATCTGGTAGAAGAGCCATCAGAAAAGAACTTGTGTTGTTATTCCAACAACATCAAGTGTCAAATCAAGAGCAAGTTCATAGACCGTTAGTGATTTCACCATCACACCCTGGCACAAATGATTCTAGAGAAAGTCCGAGCAACACCCAACATGAACCAATAATCGAGCCAAATGTGAACAATGCTACCCCTTCTTTCGATCAGTCAGAAGATTCAGATTCTGATGCTGAGCCAACCTATGATAATGGAGGATCTAATTTCGATGAAGGATCATAACAAGTTCAAAGTTTATTAAACAGTCAAGATGGAGAATCAAGTGCTGGGAATGAAGCTACATCTTCAGAACAAGTTGCTGAGCAAAATGTTACGAATCTGCAGAGTGAAGTAAATGTTCCCAATGAAGTGATGCCAAGATCTTACTCTAACACCCATTTGAAAACATCATAGGAGAACTGCACTCTGGAGTGAAAATGAGAAATCAGATCAATAAGGATCGCAGTTGTTTTTATACAAACGTTGCACCACTCCAAGAAACTGTTTCTCATAGTTGCTTTATTTCACAGATTGAACCAAAAACTTGGAAAGAAGCTCTTCAAGAAGAAAGCTGGGTTGAGCTATGCAGGAAGAGTTGTTGCAATTTGAGATGCTTGGAGTCTAGAAGCTTGTAGATCTGCCTGATAATCACAAGAAAATCAATACACAATGGTCTTCAAGTGCAAAAGAGATTTTCGAGGGGTTGTGGTTAGAAACAAAGCTCGGCTTGTGGTCCAAGGCTTTCATCAACAAGAGGGGATAGACTATACTGAGGTCTATGCTCCTGTTGCACGACTTGAAGCTATCCGCATATTCCTGGCCTTTGCGTCATGGAAAGGGTTTAAAGTGTACCAGTTGGATGTAAAGTCTGCTTTTCTGTACAGTAAGGTCAAAGAGGAGGTGTATGTTGGTCAACCACCAGGGTTTACTGATCCGATACACAAAGACAGGGTTTAACTACTGAATAAAGCTCTCTACGATTTACACCACATCCCCGAGAGCCTGGTACGAGACGCTTTCTAAATATCTTCTAGAGAACGGCTTCACCAGAGGAACAGTAGACAGTACCCTCTTTACAAGAGAAGGGATGGACATCTGTTTATCGTACAAATCTATGTGGATGATATCATCTTTGGATCGACAAATGAATCGATGTGTAAGGACTTTGAAGAAGTCATGAAAAATAAATTTGAAATGAGTGCAATGGGGGAGATGAAGTTCTTTTTGGGACTTCAGGTCGATCAGTTGTCTGAGGGGATCTTTATCCATCAAACGAAGTATGTCCACGACGTGTTGGAGAAATTTGACATGGCAGGAACATTAGCATCATCTACTCCATTAGCCACAAATCACGGCATTCATCCAGATCCCAATGGAGTCAAAGTTGACGAAACATTACATCGCTCCATGATTGGTTCATTGATGTATCTTACAGCTTCTAGGCCAGAGATCATGTATCCAACATGCCTTCGCGTCCGATATCAGTCCAATCCTAGAGATTCATACTTGCTGATCATCAAAAGGATAATGCGCTACTTGAAAGGATGCCCAAGCACCAGCTTGTGGTATCCACGAAATGAAGACTTCAATTTTGCAGGATATTCGGATTCAGTTTTCGGTTGCTGCAACTCAACGCCAAATCTACAATGGCTGGTTGTCAGTTCTTCGAAACCCGTTTTGTAATGTGGCAGTGCAAGAAACAGAGCGTGGTTGCTCTCTCTACGTGTGAAGCTGAATACGTTTCAACAACCAGTTGTTTTTCCCAAATTTTGTGGATGCAACAACAAATGAGAGACTTCGGACTGCAATTTCTTGACACGCCCATATACGTAAATTACAAGGCAGCCATTGATATCACTAAAAATCCGATTCAACACTCTAGAACTAAACATATTGAAATTCGTCACCATTTTATCGGTGATTTCTACGATAAAAAGTTGGTGTGAATACAAAAAAATCCACACTGATGACCAAAAGCAGATTTTTACACCAAAGTTTTTGATAGAGCAAGATTTAAAGTTCTTTTGAAATTAAATGGTTTAAAAAATCTAACATCAGGGAATGGAAGTGAGGTTGAATTTGAGGATGACGAGAACTCGGCTGATCCTCATCGGTGTGTCATGTGTTTTCTGCAAATATTTACTTGCTTTCTTAAAACAAAAATCAAAAAATATGTTTTAGATTTTAGGGGGAGAAAAAGTTGTGGAAAATACAAAAACATTGGAAAATTTAAAAAATACAAAAAACATTAAAAAAGACAAAAAAGAGTTTTGTGAAAAAGAGGAGATGATAGTACATCAGTAGACTATCACAATACGCTAAGGAAATGGAAGGTTTAAAAAAAGATGTTTAAACAGGTCTTACGAATGATGTGCCAGTAGGCTTCATACGTTTAGTAAATTGTTTTCGAGATATAAACCTAAATGCAAGACTGATTAATCTGTGGATTAACATCTCTCGGATATATGGACTTAGTAGTCCGATATTTTGTTTGAGAGAATGCCAGATTCTGAGATACTAGGTCTTTATATTTAGTTGATATCTGGGGTATTATACGAGTTCTTTTTTTGCATCGGTACTGGCCTAGAACTTGTATAATACTTTGCGCATTATTCACCCCAAAAAGTTGCACAAAAAATAGAGTATGTCAAATACGATTCCAAAATGGAACACCACCTTAAAAACGAGCCTTCATCTCTTTCTCTGTACAGAAGTACTAATCTGAGCTCTCAAGGCCTCGCATCACTATATACAGATATCAGTTAGATATATTCACCTGTGAGATGAAATGTTGGGAATCTTGATATGGGAGTATATTCTGAGGTGGGAAACACAGTTAATTCATGTTCCTAAATATTACCTAATGTATCTTGAAACAATTGAGAAATGTGTAGAGGTTTAAGTGGATCAGTATGCTAACAATCTAAGTAAATCTGTTTAACACTTAAAGTTTTATCAACATCAACGATACAGGTGATATGTCTCAAAAACTGATATGATCCTCTAACACAAACTCGAAAAATATGTCTGTAAATATGTTTGTACAAAGTTTACTTCTCTATTTCGGAAAAACCCAAAAGAATTTTCAGTGTGTTTTAGCATAAACTTTGGAAAATACAAAAAGATTTGATTTCTATCTTAGATTTTCGACTACCGATGATGGAAATACCGTTCGTCCAACTCCAAAGCAACAGTTGCTGAAGGAATACCGGTTGAGAGCTAATCTAGAAAGAGAAAATGTCCTGAAATTTGTAAACATTCATTAACTTGAAACTTAAAATTAACGAAAAAACATCAGTTTTGGTCATAAAAGTGGTCAACCAAGTTCATTAACTTGGACTTGGTAGGCAAATCCGTTAACCAAAGTTATTAACTTGGACTTGGTCAACTGAGTGGCTAGATAAACCTGAAAAATACACGAAACTGGAAAAAATACATGTTTGTAAAGTCTCCTCGTACGAGTAATGTATTTTCTACTCGTACGAGGACATTGTCTGTCTCGTACAAGGATTTCTGGTCTATAAATATGTATTCATTTCGCACGAGAAGTTCAATTCAACTTGTGCGATCTGAAGAGAACCTTTGTGCGATTTGTATTCTTTGTCCATCTACATTTTGTCTACGAACTTTTACCACATTGGGGAGGTTGATTTGCACACCTCTCACAATAAGAAAGGTAAATAACGAGTCAGTAAAAAGTAAAACTGATCACATCATTATGCTTATCGGCACTTTTAGGCCTAAATTGACCGTTCAATTTCACAAAATTCACAAGTTTTAAGTTCGAGATTTAATGGGTTTTTCTCTGTGCGAATTACCTTCTCGTACGAGGAGGACGCGCTACTCGTACGAGGCATCAATATCAAAAATTGTTAAATACATTTGTTCAACACTCCTCGTACGAGGAGCCTAACTGCTCGTACGAGGTGCACATGCCCTGCTCGTACGAGGTGCCACTTTCTCAGAGTTAGAAAATTTCTAAGTGGTTATAACTGATTCGTACGATGAACACCTGCACTGCTCGTACGAGATGTCTATTTCTCGGTGTTAGAATTTTTTTAGGTTTTTATCCCCTTCTCATATGAAGCACATGCCCTACCCGTACGAAATGCACAAGTGTGTAAAGTTGTGAAAAT
Source organism: Scalesia atractyloides (assembly GCA_947069175.1). Taxonomy (NCBI): domain Eukaryota; kingdom Viridiplantae; phylum Streptophyta; class Magnoliopsida; order Asterales; family Asteraceae; genus Scalesia; species Scalesia atractyloides. Next base: position 48,727,116 of record CAMTDV010001633.1, on the reverse strand, counting down.
TCTTCTAAATTGATCTATCTGTATGTGTAGGAAAAGAAATCTTCATTCGAGCCTATCCATAATATATGCTGCTTACTGGATGATATGATTCCAGAGATTGCTCCATTTAAAGATGTGTTGGAATTCATGAATCGTCTTCCGATTACCAAAGCGTTGATCGATCGACACAATGCTTACTGGTCACATATTGAACGCTTCTGGGCAGCTGCAAGATCCAAGAAGAGCCGAGAGCTATTATTCCCGTAGTCAAAATAAAAAATCAGGACATTGAGGTTACTATTACTAAAGAGCTGATTCGTAAGGTGTCAGATTTTAAGGATAAAAAGGAGTATCCCACAGGCTATCCATAACGTATGGTGAAAGGATGCTTTTATCGTATGGGATACAACGCTCACGTCAATGTTGCTCCGTTCAAAATAAAAAACCTCAGGAAGCCCTACAGGTTTATTGCTCATTGCGTTATACACGCCCTCAGTCACCGAAAGGGAGGGTACGATGATCTCATTGACTATCTGATGCGCATGATAGAAGCTTTGGTGCTTAACTTACCATACAACTTCAGCATGCTGATTTTTGAGCAAATGGTGCTTAATCTAGGGCGAGAAAGATTTATACAGTATCCACGTTTTGTTCAAATGTTGTTAGATAATCAATTTCCAAACTGGAAAAGAATATAGACAATTTGATAGAGTTTGATCATATGGATGTTTTAACACTGATAAATCTGAATCAGTATAAGAAGAAAGCTAAGGAGCCCACTGCTAAACCATTATTTGGAGCAATCATAAACAAAGACTATGTGGCACCGCCAAAGGGTAAGTGGTGTAAGGATTCAAGCGGAGACGAGAAAGAAGAAGAAATAATGTTAGAGGATTTTGAGGCAAAAAGAAGTTCCTGGTATGAAAAAGAAGACAAAAAGAAACGAAGAAAAGTCTTCTAGGAAGCAAACAGTTGGATCTTCATCTTCTGCTCCACGTCAGAGAAAGCATGCTACAGTTCAAACCATGCTGATTGATGAGCCTAAGAATGAAGAGGCTCATGAAAATAGACCTGCTCATGTGGAGGTTCAAGGTGATGCAAATGTTAATGAAGAAGTTTATTCAGCCACATCTAAACATGATAAAGACCAAGGAGAGAATATTGAAGATGTGGCTGCTGATATTGAGAAACAGGCATTTGAAGGTGTTGAAGGAGGAGATGGTGAGGATGATTGTTCTTCCTCTGATAGCACAAATACAGATGGCAAAATTGCTGCTAGGAAAGAAAGAGAAAAGGAAAAGAGCAAAAACGTCAAAAAGAATAACAAACACGTAAAGAGGAACATAAACGAAAAGAGATTGGCGATGACAAAGATTCTTATGAGCCATCCAAGTCTGATGAAGAGATTGAGGTACCAAAGCCTTCTAGGAGGCAAGCAAAACGTGCAAAGAGTTCAGTTCCTAAAGCTGCAGCTAAGTTTATAGGTTCTCCTGCAGCTCGTCCTAAATTCAAACTCAAAAGAAAGACACCTGAAGCTGCAGTAGTTACACCAACTGTTGAGACTACCACCCCTCCACCACCATCACCACCACCACATCCCTCACCACAAAACCACCAACCCCACCACCATCACTACCACCACAGCCATCTCCGCAACACAAAGCACCACCACAGCCATCTCCACAACACATAACTTGTAAAGCCTTGAACTTACTTAAGACATAGTGGGTTTATCCACGGTAATGAAGCGGGTCAAACATGGTACTTATAAATTTATCACAAAACTTTGAAAGAAAACAAACCATTTTAACAACATCAAAAGATTACATTCTAGATTCGAAGTTAACCATAATATTTTATACAACAAAAGTTTTGGAAACGTTTAAAGATAAACAATTACATAACTAGATGAAACTTGGAAGTTTCTACAAAAGCGTTTAACCCGTTTAGTTAGATATCATAGTAGAAGCATATGAGATGGTTATTTTGTTTCGGACTTAGCGGCAACTTAACACGATAATTTACCTACAACCACAACACACAATTAGTTATCTAAAAACAACAACTCTTAAGGTTCAAACCTTCATTCGAACTTGGAAATAATCATTCCAATAACATTCGTTCAAACACACTTCGTCAAAAAACTTAATAACTAACCCCATCCTTCTTTAGTGTTCGGTTTGACATCAATTCTCAAATTGAACATATGACATTCGACTCGTTTAATCCCAAACTTTACGACACGAACATTCACGTAGTCTCATTTGACAATATACCAATTATAAACTTAGCATAATAATATAACTTAAGCATTATACATCACTAAAATTTGTAAGCACAAGGACTCACCTTTATCGTTTTCGCTTGCATTCTGGAATGGCTTGTTTCTTATTCTTTTACCCCTACAATTCATAACCGGCATACTTTAGTTTCATGTCTTCATTTCCATTCCTTTCTTATCATAATCAAGTTACCAAATATCATTTAACATTACATTCACAAGAGTTTATCTTTTTATCTTTTAAACTTCTTCATTCAAACATTTTAACATGCACTTGGCGTGCATACAAATGGAGTACAATCTTACCAATTCATGTCAAGATCATCAAGCTCAATAAATTTTCATATAATCTTCATTCTAGATCAATTCCACCTAACAACTTCTCATTATGAACATTATACAAAATTTTACATAATTCCACATTACACCTCACTATACTCCTACTTCAAGTGGGTTTTCACTTTTAATTACCAATTCAGCCAAATTCAAGCATGAATCATGTTCTAAGTGGTGCTTCTAACCCATAATCATACTAATTTCACATAAGGTTCATGGATTTCTTGAAACCTATTTCATACAAGGCCATCAAAACATAAAATTATACTTACCATGTGCTTTAGTATGCTTAGATGATTAAGAATCCAAGAACATGCAGGAGTTTTGATCAAGATTAGTGCTTCAATTTGCTGATTCTTGTTGACAATGGGGTTTCCCCTTCTTTCTCTAGCTCCTTGGCAACACACACACCTAAGATGTGTGTGTTTGTGTTATGTTTCATTTTATCATTCTATCTTCCATTTGTGTCAGTTTTAGCCCCTTAGGTTTACTGTTTATATTTTATGGCTAATTTCTTTCATTTTAGTTAAACCTTACTTATATCCTAACAATAATTATTTCTACACAATTTCTTATTTTTAACATGTACATATACATAATGATTTTGGGGTGTTACATAACTCCACCACAACCATCTCCACAGAAACAAACAACTCCAAAACAACCCACTCCTCCATTACAACAAAGAACACCACAAGTCTGGACCAAGTTTGTTTCTGAGTGATCAATTCCCTAACATTGAAGATATCTCATATGGCGAAGGATTTGGAGAAGATATGTTAATGAGGGAAGGATTGGGGATTTGGAAAAACAGATCAAAGAACATGAAGGTCGTATCAAATTTCTTGAAGAAGATAAGAAACAGTTGAAGGTATTAATGGAAATGTTGATGAACGACAATGACAGGTTCAAAGAAATGGAAAAGATGGTCAAAGAACATGATGCAAAGACCAAACAGCTTCAAATCGAAAACTTTAACTTGGAAATGAAGCTATCAACTATCACTGCTGAAAACGAAAGGCTACATCTGGTGGTCAAGGAATTGGAGACTAAGAAGGCCGAGAACACAAAGAAGTTTGATATGCTCTTCAAAGTACTGGGAAAAAGACAAGGTATCAACTTGGAAGCAGAATTTGCTAAGACTGAGATTAAAGAGACTCAAGCCAGAGCAGCAGAGCGTTAACGTATTGCTAGAGAAGAATCTGCCAAACAAGGAAAAGGAAAAGCACCAATCATTGAAGCTCCTCTGAGTGAGCCAATAGATCTCATCATTGATTCAAGCACTGCTATTTCTGAAACTCAACATGTTGAATCCAGCTCTTCTACTATTGTTTCTTATGTTTCACCTGCTAATGTAGAGCCAGAATTAAAGTTTGTGATCATTGATGAAGGGGTTATCGTACCACAAGTGCTCATAAGGCGGAAGATTCTAGAGAAGCGCAAGAGGGATGCTGAGATAGATGATATGGTAGTCGAGGGTTTTGACAGTCTTTTTGGTCAGGATAAGGATGGTGTTTTTAATGAAAAGCTTGATATTGATGCGTACATGAATGACTCCGCTAATGAATTAGATGATTCAAAGCTTCAGGGGGAGTCTAGCATTCAAATGCATGAAGCTGAGCAGTCAGGAATCCTCACAACGACTTCTATGTTGACTGTTCCTGACTTGCAAAAGCCTAAAGTTATATATCTGGAGCATGATGTCGAAGAAGGTGAATTCGTCCACACTACACAAAAGAAGAGATCGCTCAAATGTTAGGAGTTGATAAAGAATCTTTTAACTTTGATTTTGAAGATGGTTTAAATGAAATACAGCCTAATGATTATTCTTATAAGCTCATGCGAGATGCAGATGATTATGATAGGGTTGTCGTGGAGGATGATTCCGATGAAGATGTAAATGCGGGATACTCTGGTGAAGGAACGGATGACTTCCCAACCTTTAATGAAATGTTCAGTGAAGCTATTGAGGATCTCTTGTAGCGTAAAGTGGCAGAGGCTGTGAAAGAAGGAAGTGTACCAAAACGTCTTTCTAAAGAAGAGACTACACAAATGAAGAAGTTATGGTTCAAGGAGATGCCAGTTGAAAGGAAGTTCAAGCGTCCCCTAGCATTCTTCACTCGAGATCCTGACAAAACGTTAGGATATATTGTTAGCTAGGGATGGATACAAGAGCTTGACGTTTATGCTATAAAGCAAGAATTTGGAGTCCAGTACTTTAGATACTTATGTGATATTAAGTCATTGCCTTTTTGGGATATTGAAGAGTTGGTATAGACGAAGATGTTCAATCTGAAAATGAAGTTTCAGGATCAAAGGCTATGGAGGGTTATAAAGTATGAAGCTATGCATAAGTTTCCTTACTGGAAACCTCACTATCCAAAGAAGATTACTAAGATTGACCCAGTGACAGGAGAGAAAGATGTGACATTGATTGTTAAATGGCCGCGGGTTATGAAGAACATGCGATTGATAAAGATGGAGAAAGACTTTTATTAGATATTCAAATGGTGGCATTATGATACAAATACCAGTGAAGCAGTAATTGTGGTTTAGGCTGATGATTCGTGGAAAGTTTCTGAAGAATTGACTGAAGCTTTGATTGCTCATAAACGAATTTATGGATTATGGAGTGGAATTCGGGTGCTAGACCCAATGTGGCTAGTCAATTGTTCAAAGAAAGACATTGAGCGACTGTTTTACATCAAGATCAGCTGCGAAGAAAGACGGAGAAAGACTTTTATCAGATATTCAAATGGTGGCATTATGATACAAATACCAGTGAAGCAGTAATTGTGGTTTAGCCCGATGATTCGTGGAAAGTTTCTGAAGAATTGACTGAAGCTGTGATTGCTCATAAACGAATTTATGGATTATGGATTGGAATTCGGGTGCTAGATCCAATGTGGCTAGTCAATTGTTCAAAGAAAGACATTGAGCGAATGTTTTACATCAAGATCAGCTGCGAAGAAAAGGATAAGGATCAAGCGCTGCAGTTCTATCAGGTTGTAAATGTTTGCTATGCTAACGATATACATTCAGGTAAAGCTTGGAACACCGAATGGAGAAAGCAGGAAGATATAGAGCACCGAAAGTAGGAGAAAAAGAGAGAGAGGATTACAGAAATAATGAGGTAAGCATCTCTAAGAAGATTCCAAAATTTGGTGATACTTACAACCAACCTCCTCCAGCTGATCAAACTCCAAGTTATATCGAGGAGCGTCGAAGACCAAGAAAATATTTCTTTGGGAAATAGCGTCAAATATTGACTGAAATTTTTGAAGACTGACCCGGCAATATCCAAGGGGGAGTTTGTTGGTACAGAATGTCTACCGCCTATGTCTTAGGGCCATGTCTAATGGAATAGGGCTTTGCATTTTAGTATTTTCGTTATTTGTATGTTTTGGGGTCTTCTTGTACAAAAGGGACACTCTACTTGTACGAGGAACATCCTTCTCATACGAGGAGCTTTTTTCCATCTCGTACGAGTGGCACCTGATACCCTTGTGCGAATTCTAAGCATGTCTATAAATAGCAGCTCAAGGGTGTTGTGTAGTTAGCTGTTTTTCTGGTCAAAAGGCGAAGCCTTGTCCATTTGCGTCTATAATCGTTTCACGTTTATTAATCCAAAAAGCATATTTAAACAGTAGATCCGATCTTGTGTCAAGCTTTGTAACGATGGATTCCGCACATGTTAGCTAGTTCGAGTCCGGTCAGTTGCTTTCGGGGAAAGTCAATCCTCATACACTGTTGGTGCAAGTAAAATTGATTTTAAGAATTATAAGTGGCAAATAAATTTGTTCATTGGTGAATATGATGCTAACATGGTTATGAGACATCTTCATGAAAAGAAACACTTTCAACCTAATTTTTTGTGTGATTGTTTAACATATGAAGGTAATCATCTAAAGGAGCTGTTTTGGTGTGATGATCAATCTAAACATAAATATCATGTTTTTGGGGATGTGATATCATATGACACCACTTACCGCTCCAACAACTATGGACTACAAGAATTTGGTGTTTTCATGTGTTATGGGTATTGGCGTTTTCACATTGTGTTGTTATATTTTAGATATTCTATGGTGTTTGTACCTTTCATTGGTATACACAACCACCACAACAATTTCACTTTTGGTGCAGCATTACTGGCTTCAGAAACAGCTGAAACATATATATGGTTTTTGAGAGTTTTTTTTAAAAGCTATTGCTGATCAACCGAAAGTTGTTGTACCCCATCAAGATCCAAAAATGAAAAAAAGTTATTTTTGTTGTATTTATTAACACCCGCACAGGTTATGCACAAACTTTCACGTAAGGTAAATTTGTTATTCCCTAAATATTGACGTTAATCTGTAATGTTCTATTTTTCGGGTTTTATAATATTGGTGTTTCCTACTATCCATATTAACAATGTTTTATCAGCATTCTAGCATCGTGATCACATATTATGTTTTGTTTCATTTTCATCTTATGTATGTGGGGAGTAAGGCTCTGCAATTCCACCAATATCGAGGATCATATATGTGATGTTGTTTGGACTGATGCACTTAAGTTTGAATCTGGATGGCAAGAGGTTATTAAAGTGTTTAATCTCACTGATAACGACTGGTTGTCTGATATTTTTGCACTTACTGATTCATGGATTCCTGCATATTATACGATATAATTTTTGTAGGGTTTAATGCATACGACATCGAGGTCTAAGAGCGAAAACCATTTTTTTGGTCAAGTATGTAATTCTAAGTCTATTTTAGTGGATTTTATACTCACTATGAAACATCAATTGAAGCACAACGTCATACGCACCGAAAAAATGATCATGACACATGTTCCACATGCCCTGAACTAAAGAGTAACTATCAAGTATTGGAGAAACAAGCTTCCAAGATATACACGAGAAGTATTTTTTCGAGAAATAGAAGCTGAACTAATTGAGATTGGGGATTGCATAAATGCTCCATCCCGATGTGTTTGTTAAGTTTTTCCTAAATGATTTAGCTGTCATGTTCGTCGTTATTCAAAGTAAATGGCGTTTTTTTTATTAACGATGGTGTTTTTATCACTCACAAAAACACTTATGTTGTGTGCATGATTTTCATCCTAGTGGCGTTTTGTGATTAATTTATGGCATTTTATCATACTTTCATTAATGGGTTTTATTATTGTATACTTTGTATATTTTTTTTGTATTACAGGTTATACTCAGGAAATCTGATTATACTAGCAAGATATTGTTCATGCAGACGGTTTGAGCAGTTTGGGTTGCTATGCAAAAATATTTTTTATGTTTTGAGAAGCATGGATAAAAGGGAGTTTCCAAAACAATATATACTTAATAGATGGTGTAAAGATGCTGCCCTAAACGGTTCTACTAATTTCCTACTTATTGATAAAATATGAACGTTTTCCAGTGGGCTGTGATTTTATATGTAATGTTGATCCTGCTGTTTGAGGTATGATGTGAGACATTATTTTTGCGACTGGGTATACTTTGAATAGTTTGTTGAACAATAAGGTCGAACTTTCGTTGTATAAGGAATATGTTCAATCGTATATGAAGAAGGTCCATGCTATGCATGTTGTTGCCCAGTTCCCAACAAGAGGGACATATTTGCCGATTACCAAAATGACAAGAATCCCATATGAGTTCTTGTTAAAACAAGTCGAAAGGTTATGGATCTCAGAAGCATATGAAATCCAAACATAAGGAGGTTGCTGAAAGGACAAAAAAGAAAGGGGGGATGAAAGAAAAGCAGTGCCAAAATTGAAAAAAAGGACATTATGCCTCTACATGCAAGCAACCAGTGATTAAAAGAAAATTGAAGAAAATTAAAATTTTTTCTAGACATGCCATATGCCTCGCTAGACACGCTCGTGCCTTAGATCCGGAAAATGCTAGACTCCTCCAGAAGACCACAGAGCGAAGCCCAAACCAGAAAAGTCCAGACATGCCCAGTGCCTTGAAGGCACGCCTCGTGTCTTTGCACTAAAAGACAAAAGTTGACTTCTAAAAGATTTGGGGGACCCACAAAGTTGACCACGACCCGTATCTAGCAGATACGGCTCGTGCCTCACTAACCGACTACAACAACTCACTTGGCTAGACACGGCGAATGCCTTCTGGGCACGTCCCGTGTTTGGGCCTCCAACATGCTATAAATAAAGGTCATTTCCATTATTTTTACTTGCTCAATTCTCTCGTCTCTTCTCCACAACACATTTCTCTTCTACCCACTATCTCTAATCATCGTAATCACTAAAAAAACTCAAGAATCATTAGTGTAATCAAGCTTTTGAAGATTAATATAATCTTTTCAAGTTTGATATAAACCACTTCCATGGCCATTCTTGGCTAGATTTCTTTTGGGTGTTTGGGGAAACTTATCCCCTTTATGGGAATTAACTAAAGAAGATCATGGATAAATAAGGCGTGTGTGTGTTAATGACTTTGGTTAATTAATAGTGTATTAAAAGTGATTGAAATATTAGTGTTGCCATTAACTTAGGTCATTAGAATTTCGGCTTAATACTTAAAATCCACCCATAATCTTGCGGCACCATTGATTTGGGTTGATTTTGGATGGGACCTCGTGTCGGTAAGCTCTTGCCTTTATGTAGCACTAGTACCAAAGCATAAATGACTTGGTTTTTTTTTTATAAAAGTAACTACCATAGGGGAATTGATGACTCACTGATGGACTAATAGTGGTAAGTAATTTAGGCCCTTTAAACTATCAAATTAAGTAATACAAAATCATAGTGGTATATACTTTCCTTGCTGATTGGGTGGTACTAATATGGTTTAATTCCGGCCTTTAGTGGTGTTTCCCTACTGATTCAAAGCGATAGATTCGAGTGTGTAGGATCCCGACCTAGGTACTACACAACTTATGTGCCATCAATTATACATATTTTTAGTGCAAAATTACCACCTAATTCTAAGTACTTTCATGACTTTATAGTTGAAAATGCTATCTAAATTGATCATATTTGACAAATATAGGTTTCTAAGGTCTCGGGATGAAAATAAGTGAAAAACGAGCATAAACGAGGCAAAATCCAGGATTCCAAGGAAATCAGCAAGTTGCCAGATAGGCACGGTCGTGCCAAGCTATGGGCATGGCCTTGCTCAGCACCCCGGAGCACAAAGTCAACGAGTTAACCCAAGAATGGTCAATAAAAGTCCACGATATGAGGCGGCATGACAATGCACACATAGGCACGCCCGTGATTAGCTAAAGACAAAACCATGGGAGCTTCAAGAACCGACAAGAATGACACCTATCGGGACACCTCAACATGCATGACCATGCATGGGTAGGCACACCAGTGCTCAAGAATTCTCGGGAGACAGAAAGCACAAGATCTGGAAGCTTCTAACAAACGAAAGGATAAGCATCCTCGGGCCTCCCTTGGCACACCCGTGCTCACTTTCCCTCAACTAACCTATAAATAGAGGTCTCATTCACTAATTTGAGGCATGCCCTTCTTTGTTTTCTTATTCCTTGGTGTGCTACAGCCCCAAGGCTGATAGACATATTCCTCCATGGCCTTGTTCTCTCACCCTTGAAGGCTCTAGCTCCTTGAAGAAAGTGTGAATGATCCATGGAGCTTGACTAATCAATAGCCAAGTATGCCATGATCACGATTCTTCCTAAGCTCCCTTCGCTTGTTAATCCTTAGGGAAGACCTTCATGCCGATCGCGACCTCTCCAAAGCTAGGATCCTACATCCTACCTTTGATCAACCATGTTAACAATAAGGCATCGTTAGAATACTTCACTAAACATATGTAATAAATGAGAGTTGAGAGACACTTTGTTGCACACATAGTTGAACATGAGCTACAGCTTGAAGATCATAAAGTGTGGTAATCGCTATCAGTAAAAGTGTTTCATATGGTTGTAATCTTATGGTCTTCTCAAACTCTAAGATTAGTTAATCTTATCAATATAGTATTTTATCTTATTTAATGTATTTATCCTTTACTAATTTTTGGTTTATTATCTTTTGTGATAAGATTGCAGAACACCTTTGAAATTAAATTAACTTAACCTCTTAATTTAACTATATTAACTTAACTTAACTTGACTAAGGTGTGTGTACCTTTAATCAGATCTAGTGTTCTTAATACCCTTAGGAGGTGAAGCTTATTAGTACACTTATGGTGTGTAAACAACCCATCTTCCTATATAATAAAGGAAGGGTTAGGAATCCTAGGTGGCAGCATTACAAGCCAACACTTGTCATTTTCGCTGATGTGTAATTTTCTAGGATTTTTCATTCTTTTTTTTATCTAAACCATAAAGTCAAATGAATAGAAATTGGGCGGTAAATGAGGTTTTGAAATTTGAATCACCACTGATTCTTCACCTCTGTATTTTTCTTCTCTCTCTATTAGGATTTTGAAATTTGAATCACTACCCATTTTCATTCAAAACACCTCTAGGGGTTTCATCTCCCTCAGTCGTCTCTCTGACTTCACGCCGCCACCTTGGTGATGAAGACGATAAATACGATTTTGAGGATTGCAATTATGTTGATGAAATGATACTGATGAAGATGATGAATACGATTTTGAGGTTAACCAGTGCGTTTTATCTTCCCACAATAATCTCCATTGAGGTCAGATCTCTTTCTTTTATCTTCCCTCAATAATCCTTCAAGAAGATTGCTTTATATTCAGAACTCTAATCGATTTCTTGAAATCCTAATGTTGTTTTATCATATATTTATTCATCTATTAGGGTTTTAAAAAAAACCCAAACTTTTTCATCTTATTTTGATTATTAGGTTATGAGATCAGAATTTTTGTTTAAGATTATGTCGAATTAGACATGATTCTTTTCATGTTTTTAGGTTTTCTTTGGTGCTGAGTCTTGGCTCTTCATGAAATTGATTGGATTTGATTGAAGAATGCTTGAATTTGATGTGATTTAGGTATGATAATGCTTTCTTTCTTTCTGTTTCCTAAGTTCAAGAATTGTTGGTCTTAGCAGAGGGGAGGGTTTTAACTTTTTTTTTTTGGTTTCACGCTTTGTTTGTTGGCTGCTAGAGGTTTAGTTTGCAATGGTGCTTCATTGCATTTAACAGTTTTATTTTATATAATTTGTAATACAGTAGTAGATTTGTGTTAATTTGTTTGACACATGAGTGCCTCTGTACCAGTTGTAGATGAAACTGGCTATGTAAAAAAGCTGAAACTGATACAATTTCCCGAATTGTTATTTTGGGAGTTGTTCTTTTTCACTTTGAGATGAAACTGGCTATGTAAAAAGCTGAAACTGATACAAAGTCTTATGTTTTGAAATTCATCCAGAATCAAGATAGATGTTAGGCTGCCTTCCGATTTGTGAAAATATATAGTTTGACTAATGAAGTTTCTTTTCTTTTCTTTTTGGAAATTTCAGATATAGATGTTGTAATAAGTATTGAAGACTAAGAGAACCAAACATTTTTTTGAATAAATGTGAAGTTAACTATTTCAAAAGAGTTAATAGCTTTAATTGAATGATCACTTAAATGACTATTTCACCTTTTTATTAGATATGCCATAACGGACACGCGGAAGCTAGCAAACAGAATGCAATTTGGATATGCTTGATTTGAAACCTTCAGGCTCAAGGATAAACAACATATTAGTGGTGGTGCTGCCTTTGGACCGACTACAAGTTATGCCTTCACACCTGTGCAGGTTGGTTATTTAAATTTGTAAAGTTGATTTGAAAATTGGTAATCTAATTTTTTTTGTGCAGGACATGGATCTGATAGATCCACAGGCAGACGCTAATACACTTGGGAGCGGAACTCAGAGCATATACTTCTCGGAAACAAGAAACGGGAACATTTTCAAATATCAAGAGAACCCGGGCACCAATTCACTAACATGAGATAGACCCATGTTGATAATCTTTGACAACCCAATGTCGGCTAGCGTCGCTTGAAAGTTCATATTTTGGAGAATGTTCGTTGACTGCCAAAATCTAAACATAAAAAGCAACATTATAATTGACTTCAATTCCATCAGGTACACTTTTTAGTTGTCGAAATTTTAATAATGTTTTCTACAGCTTATGTTTACAAAGAGTTTTCTAATAGTGTTTTCAAGGAGGGCTAAAGCGAAAACAACTTTTTTTTAACTTCTAAAAACTTTTTGTTGTTGGTTTTTTTTATTGTATCATTTGTTAATCCGCTAAAAACCAGCGCGTATCATTTACGGACCTTGGCAATATGGCATGAAGGAGGTTACCTATCGAAACCGAACATGTAAGTGATACTATATCAGAAATATAGCGGTTGGTAATATGTTACTGAGGGCCTTATATGACAAATGGATTACCGGAAACTTTTGCAATTTTTTCTTTCTATTTTCTTATATTTATCTTTTTAGGTTTAGTTTTTTTTACTATTCACTAATTTTGCCGGAATTCAATCTGTAACTACCCACCAGTTTCCATCGGTTATACTCTTTTGTATAGGAGTTTCTAAGATAATTAAATCCCTATTGTAAACTATTAATCTTGAGATTATTGTGGCCTAAATTTTACTTTTAGCAGGTTCAAAATAGTGGATTCACAGTTTAGTTGACTTTTGTAAAGTAATACAAAATCTGTTACAATCATTTTGACTTTATTCTTGATATTTTGGGATCATGGTGAAATCATCATTTTGACATAAAGTTGCAAACAAATTGCCAGCAGAAGTCATTAAACTTTTCGACCTCGGAGGAAATACACACTCTACGTTACTATTAGGGATACTGATGCAAAACGTCTCGGACAATGAACATTTTGTTACCGAGCTTAGCAAATGGGTATTCCATGAAGGAGGACATTTAGAGGTTAGATATCCACCGGCTCTTATTTGCTTTGTTATATTAATTTTTCCCTTTCTGTTCCATATTAGATGACTTGTGATAAAACATCAAATGTGGTATATAAAGAAGTCTTTAATGACTTGTGATTTTTACGTTAGTTCCTTTTTTCAGTTCATTGTAGTTTACTAATTTCATTAGTACTTGAACATTTATTTCTTTCCAAGGATTATTTCAACGATTTTAAGTAATGTAATTATGTAACTTCATATGAAAACGTATATACATATTATATTTTTTAGGCTTTATTTCATTTTATATCTTTTCAAACACGTTCTCAATTGGTTCTTATTGTTAAACCATCTTTTGGTTTTTCAGATACGTAAACTTGAAGAGCATGAAAGAGTTGATTTACATGAGAGTTTACGACAACCTCAACATGTAGAGATTCCTTTGGCTGATTACCCCATTATGGAGAAAGTTTTCTTTTTGTTTCTTAACTTCTATGTTTAATTGTTACACCGTGTATCACATAAGTTACTTTAAAACGTCTAATGTTGAATTCAAAGAAGTTTTTAGAGATTTATAAAATATTCATGTATTATGTTAGTTCAAACGTCCAATTTTGCTCGTTATTTATACTTTGAATATTTTTGTTTTTTTCGATCTTCCAATGAATGTGTTTTTACATAGTCTTAAATTTGAACATAAATGATTGGTTTTTGTTAAAGCCGTGTTTAACGCGGGCAATAGCCTAGTATACTAATAAGGGAAACATGCACTTAGCCTATTAAGATTATTATTATATAAAGTTCTGGTATTTAACCAAATTCAGGTGACAAGCTTCTGGTATTGACCCAGACCTTTGGGTAATAAAAGACTTCTGATATTACATCGAGATCCTTTGGGAGGTTTCTGGTAACGCACCAAGATCCTATTGGGGTTAAAAGTTAAGATAATAAATTAATGGGGGAATAAGGCAATCAAGTTGAATAAAAGATAACGGGTGAAATGGGATCTATTTTGCTTATTCGGTAACTTAATTAATTTGATGACTAAATCATTTTGGTAATTTGAAAGATCCTAAACGTGATCCCATTTTTTGTGCTTGAATTAACAAAGCACTGATTAATTAAGTTATAATTAGATAATATAACTTAGATAGCTTTAGTCAATCTTGTTGTGACATATCGTTTACTAGTCGCAAAGCTAGGGGAGGTTCATTATGTACATATTTCCAAACCGATCTATCAATATGCTGTGAAAAAATTAAGGATGTTGGTAGCCGGATCAAGGAAGCTACTATTAATTTATATAAAAGATAAAATAGAAGAGTTAACCATTTCCATCATTTTATAAAATATACTATATTAATTAAGAAAGATTTATCCAAGAGTCCTATGTTACTATTTTAGTCTACTGAACTAACTACAAATAAGAATGGTAATAATAATAACAATAACCCGTTGAGTAGGGGAAGCGTATCCTTGGATGTGCTTGGTTCTTATCTAAAACTATACTATACGTGATGGATTCTCTGCCCATTTTGTGCATTTAGTTTAAATAAAATCATTTTTTTATAAATTTAAAACTAAGATAATCGTGCTTTGAAGTTGTTAAATCAACACACTTAAGTGTGCTCAATATTATTAAATTAATATACCTAATTTGCCCGACATCAATAAATTAAAACACATGACTCCTCGTCTGACAATCGAGACCTTGTTACCCCATGGTAAGAATTAGTTAACAAAGCATCAAGAGGTATCTTGATCCTAAACGCCCCCTTTTTCTTATCATTAACTACTATCTTTTTATTTACCTTTTCATTTTTTATTTTAAGCCATTTTTAAAACTTTCACTTTTGGGTTTGACTAGATACGAATGAAGATGCGGTACTAAAACTCGTTATATCTTTGGACAACTTGAGTATCTTACCGTCACTATATTACGCCAACGATGGGTGCACTTGCCCAATCGTGAAGTGCAGCGTGATAACATTTTATCGTTATTTTGTGTTTTTATAAAATTAAAACTTGAACCTGTGCATAAAACAACTGGAAATATACCATCTTTTATACTATACCACGACACGTCAATGAAGCTTAGGAGTGTGTTTATTTTTTTAACAAGCTTACTTGTAGGCTTGAGCTCATCTAATGTCGGCTCGGACCTTCTAACGAGTTAATCTTGAGTAGCTTACGAACGGCGTGCCTTGTTTTCACAGTAATAAATATTAAAGGTTATGTAATTTCAACGTCTTTCGAGGGAAATTATATAAAATATATATATTTGCCCATCTGCATCTAGAGAACCTCATATTATAGCTAAGCAAAAAAACTGGCCCAGGATCCGCAACCTGTTTGAGATCCGATCAGTAATCAGTAATCGATAAAGAAACGAGTTTTGCTGGAACCGGTCCCAACTCGATCTGATCTACCGGTTTCAAACATGTTTGAGAATATAAATGTTGAAACCGATTTAGATCTGGTTTGCCACTCATAAACACTGTTAATCATGTAACATATACTATAGTTGTACTATACTCAAATTAAAGAGAATAAAATGCTTATTTTCTTAGTGTTTTTTTTAAATAACATTAACATACGAAAAAGTTATGGTCGTTTGAAAATCGGGGGGATAGTTTTTCATAAGGGGATAAAATATAAATACTAACTGGTTATCTATAATTTGGTTAAAGGTAAGGGAATTAAAGCGTAATTAAAATAAGAAAATAAAATGTAATCTAGGCACAAGGAAAGAGCAATAGGTCGGACCAGCCTACAAAAACGAAACGGTCCCTACGTAACCAGTCATCCATAATATCAAACAAATCATTCGTCTTTGGTAAATTTACCAAAGGCTATAGTCATCGTAATCCTCCTATTCAACTACTTCGATAATAAGAGAATAAAATGTAATCGGTGTTTGAACTACTATTTTACCCTTAATTTTATGTTGTACCTTATGCATTAAATTAAAAAAAGATTTTAACTTTAGGGTATCTTAAAATACCATTCCCTTATGCATTATAAATAGTATGTGTTTGTGTATATATTATATATATATATATATATATATATATATGGGAAAAATATATGGCATAGATTTTTTGCAAACCACATTGAGTTGTGCAAATCATGCAAACTCAACCAGAATCGTCTATTTTTTGAGATTAGGCTAAGATCGAATAGTGTTATTTTTTAATAAAATCATATGAAAAATGTACTTTATGTAGCAGAAGGGCATGTAAAATTACACTTCTGAGAATCCTGCAATTTATATGTTACACTTTTGGCTATCACATATTTCTTACAACTTTTTACTTTTTTGTTGACTACTTTTTACTTTTTTGTTAATTTCAAAAAACCTTTTCTTCAAATTTTGAATTCTTGATTCTCCCTTAAATTTTCCTCCTACACCCATTTGTTTAGCTTATAACCTAACAATCCAATATATTTTTGTTACATTTTATTTTTTGTGACAATATTTTTGTTTACAAAACTATGTTTATTAACTTTTTTTTTTCATGAAGTGTACATTATTGTTAACGTTGTATACACAACATGTTTAGACTTAAACACTTTATGTTGTCTTATCATAAGAAAAACTTCGTTCAATATAAAACAAAATGTAACTGGCACAAAAATGTTACATATATAATCTATATATGTCACTTGTAACTATAAGATCAATTTGCGTCACATATGTAACAACACTTTATTTTTGTAACATAAAAATGTTACATATATCATTTATGTTATATAGAAATGTAACATACATTTTTATATGATCAATTTTACGTCACATATGCAAAAACGCACTTTATTCTGTAACACAAAAATGTAATAGAACTCACTCTATCTTTGTGTAACAAAACTCACTATGTTTCATAACTATATCAAGAATATAACTTCAAATAATAACAATAATTCAACAATAAACAAGACAGTAACTTCGACTTTAATCCAACAAACAAGAACTTAAATCAACTTGTTTTTTCATGAAGTGTACATTATTGTTAACGTTGTATACACATGTTTAGACTTAAACACTTTATGTTGTCTTATCATAAGAAAAGCTTCGTTCAATATAAAACAAAATGTAACTGGCACAAAAAAATGTTACATATATAATCTATATATGTCACTTGTGACTATATGATCAATTTGCGTCACATATGTAACACTTTATTTTTGTAACATAAAAATGTTACATATATCATTTATGTTATATAGAAATGTAACATACAATGTAACATACATTTTTACATGATCAATTTTACGTCACATGTGCAACAACGCACTTTATTCTGTAACACAAAAATGTAACAAAACTCCCTCTATCTTTGTGTAACAAAACTCACTATGTTTCATAACTATATCAAGAATATAACTTCAAATACTAATAATAATTCAACAATAAACAAGAAAGTAACTTCGACTTTAATCCAACAAACAAGAACTTGAATCAACTTGTTTCTAAAAGCAAATACAGTTATTCAAACATAGAGTACAAGTTTCATAGCATATTTTAGTTACAAACATAGGATCATCATCCAAAAAATGGAGTACAAGTTCTCACACCCTTTGTTACCTCTATTACAGAAGCAAAAAAATAAAAATAAAAATAAAAAATCAAGAACCAATAACTTGTAAACATGGATGTTTAATATGTGGCCACCAAAAAAAAACACTGATTTATAGACGGTAGCGCATACGAGAGCTTCAGATCTGCTTTCGCAATGGGGGCTTCAAGTCTTTGAGATCTTGTATCATCTCTTATTCATTGTTGCAAATTTTGTTTTTCATAAAAATAAGGAAAGTTTGATCTGGAAGAGAGAGATTTGAATGGAGTGTTTGAAGAAGAAAGAGAAAATGAATGGTGTAATAAAGAAGATAGGATATGAATGGGTGAGATGTGTTGAAGAAATGTATGAGAACTTTAAGTCTGTATAGATCTTTTAGAGAGAGCATAGAATAAGGAGCGTGCTCCATGACCTTAGAAAGAAGATGTGAGATAAATGAAAAATGAATGAGTGATTCTTATTATATAGATGTTAGAGAGAGAATACAGAAAAGGAAAAGAGTACACTCATATGTACTATGACAACTACTATAGAATCTATTATAGATATCAAATCACCTGGTTAATAGTGAGTGCAAATTGATCATTCTAACCAATGTTTTCATAACCGGACCGGAAGTCGAACCGGTCTCTTTACCGGGTCACTGATCGGACCGGTCGAACCAATTCGACCGGATACAAGAACCGGGTAATTTAATATTCAATTTAAAAGTATAATATACAACTCTTGTAAAGTAAATGTTTTTTTTTCTCCTAGACAACTGTTATGTCCCTTTTTTTTTTTTTAACAGCTAATTTTCCCCTTAAATACTTACACTTCCTAAGGATTGAACCTTGGTCTTCCCACAAAAGATAATTTCTCTTAACCACTAAACTAACCTTGGTCTTCTCACAAAAGATAATTTCTATAACCTAAATTTCCCTTTCTTATCTTTTAGAATTTAAAAAATTTAGAATATCTAGAAAAAGTAACTGGACACATGGCACAATATCAACCACATATATTGGTTACCAGTGTTTACACAACAGGGCATGATAGTCTGTGTAGAATTAGCCTATACAAGAGTAATATATATATATATATATTCTAAACCCATTTAAGAGACTAAACCCATCTAATGGATCTTCTTCTACATCACCCATATGCAACTAGTTGATGAAGGGTATTTTGGTTCTTTCCTATTTATCCCAACACTCCTTTGATTTGACCATTGTACTATCTTCACATCTCTCTTCCTACCATCTTTCTTTCCTGACACATTTAGACATCTCACTTTTTAACATTTTTAAATCCACTATCTCTCTCATTCTTTCATCGAAGAACACATCCATGATTCACGTTCTCTCTTTCTTCCGTTCTTTTAATCATTGTTCGGATAGTTTTTCACACAAAATCTTTAGCGAAGATAAAATAGCTAAAGATGTGTTGTTAATTACTTGTTTGTTGTTTTAATGTGATGAGTATCTAACGGATCTTGATTGATTGTTTCTAAATGAGATTCTTTTTAAAAGGAGCATTAAAGGATTGCACTAAAAAAGAAAACTACCAATTCGGTGCCATGTTTTGATTTTTTTTTCTGTTTCTTTTGCTTCAAATATATCTTGATAATTTAAAACATGATTTTTTATTCGGTTTTTGATGAATTTATGAGAGGAAGAAACAAATTTTAAACTATGTTTTTTGATTTTTATATATATTTACTATAAAAATTGCCAATTCCTGGCCAGTTTTCGATTCTTTATTTCTAATTTGGGGGTTGAATAGAGTTTCTATTTATTTTTTATAATTGCACTATGAACTTGGTATTAAATATTAACATGTGTATAAACATATGTTTTTTGTGACCCATTTGTAACTTTAACTAGGTTATTCTGAACATATATGTTTTCGTAACATGCATATAACTATCTTTTTTTGTTTTGTTTTTAACATGCTTGTATTATTATTGTGTGCATTTTTTGTAACACACGTTAAATATATATTTTTTGTAAGATGCATGTAACATATCACTTTTCTTTACACCTCCGGTTGTTATTATTTTCTAAAATGCGTTAAAAACATGTTTTTAACATACGTTAGGCATCTTTGTTTTTAATATTAATGTCCCACATACAGGTAACGATATTTGTATAACATACCTTAAACAAATGTTATGTAACATGCATGCAACATAAATCTTTAATTATACATCCAACTGGTACATTTTGTAACATATTTATACTGATTGTTCTTTTTGTGTGTGTCTTTCTTGTCAGCCATCCAACCCCAAGAACCATGTTATGTCTTTGTAAACCCAATTGGAACTGAATTTTGTTGTCCTAGTGTTGCTGCTGATCACACACCTGTTGTTGATACTGTATTCAATAATTGGCAAGATGTTACAATGTACACGAATTACGCTAAAAAGGCAGGTTTTTCCAGCTCGTAAAGGTCAATCTAAGATATGGAAAGGTGTTGTCATACACCAATACATGCGGTGCACCAAATATGGGAAACCACAATCTAAAAGAAATGTTGATAGTTTGTGCGGTGTTGGTGCACTATGACTACTGCCTACGTCTAGGATATGCTAGATATGTAAATAGGGCTTTGTAAATGTCAGATTTTGTGTTTTGAAAGGTTGCAACACATTTCGTACGAAATGATAGATGTTGATTTTCGTACGAAACCCAGTCCCTTGTGTTTGCATGTTGCCTATAAACAGGGGACTTGGGTGTTAGAGAATGTTAGTTGTTTTGAGGTCAAGTGGCGAAGCCCTGTCCAATCGAGTCTGTAATTCTTCCAAGTTTATGAATACAAAGAAGCAGACGTGTTAAACAGTATCTCGGATCTTATCATTCAACTTAGCTAACAATGAATTCCGCCTCTGTTAGCTAAGAAAGTCAGTCCGATAGCTCACGAGGGAGAGCCGACCTTCACTCACATGTGGTGATTCAATGCACATTAGGCAAAGTACATTTATGATGCGTGATTGCAAAGCTCATGTTACCCTTTAAGTTTTACAAGGACACATCGACAATTGTTTTGTTTTATCGCCCCCCCAAGCTACTGTACTAACCATATGATGCTCGACATTTTCCAACGTATCTTATCACTTTCGCCTTAATGACAACCTGTTACTATTATGACTAGGTTTGTTAACGGTCGCACATTGCAGCGAAACAGAGCAAATGATAACGCAAAACAAATATTATTTATAAATGAAGTATGTTTTTAGAAAGCCAAATCGTTATAATTGGTTTAGTTTATCATTATACTGTTGTACAATACCAAATAAATACTCTATTTTGAATATAACTTCCTTTTTAACAAAACTAATACCGGAATGTCGAGAGAAAAAAGAAGCACAACTACCTACTAAAGTTTTCAGAAAAAAAAGATTAAAATATATAAGTTACTAAAGAAATATCAAATTAATTGATAAAGGGAATATGATTTTAAAAATAATTTATTAAAAAAAACTAAATAATAAAAGAAATATGGTTTTAAAAAGGAAAACAACAAAATATATTAAAACTTAAAAGTGATTATGATAATGAGTACTCTTATGATAATAAACTATTATATTATAATAAGCAAATAATAAATATGAAAACAAACTATTTATGATTATAAATTTAAAATCACTATTCATGGTCCTTCGTCAACTATATATATATATATATATATATATATATATATATATATATATATATATATATATATAATATATGTTTTCAGGAATCAGATACAAATTCTTTTACATCATATAAACATATGTTTTGGCATCATCTTGTTGGACCTACAAAAGAATAGATGATATTCAAAAGGCAAAACATGACCTATCTGATCAAGACATAAACAGATAATGAAGCATTCTCCTTCCAAAGTGAATCTTGAACATTAATCAAAACATCTGTTGAAGACATGCTAATATATGTTCAAGGCTTGGAAACCACTATTGAAGAAGAACCAAGCACATATCAAGGCCAAAGTCTTGTTGAAGCAAAGACTTGTTCAAGAAGACCAAGCATCTGTCCAGGCCAAATATATGTTTGATATGAAGCAACAGTGGATTAAAGATCAACGGTTTCATCTATGTAACAATATTTTACTTGTAACAAAGTTTTAGTGTCTTAGATCAGATGTTAGATTCTCAAACATCTGTGAAATCTTTTCTGTTAGGAATGTTAGTTGTTGTTATCAGGGTGATGTCAGCTGATTGCAAACAGAACTTTTGTACTTAGTATATCATCACTTCACACACATTCTCTTTCGTACAAACAGATCTGTGAGTGATAAGGCTGAGGGGGAGCTGAAAAATCATTAGACTGTAACTGTAATAAGTGGATTTCATTACAATGATATATCTTCCTACTTATGTGTTTGCATTATTTGTCTTTCAATTTACAAATTGTTTGTTCTTGTTTTGCTTAAAAACCACAAGTATCAAACTTAGATCCTAACACATCATATAAAGTATGTAATTGTCTTTTTTTCAAATACATGTAACATACGTGTATCAGTTAACGTAATCCTTATGTAACATTTTTTTATACCAGTAATTTGTTTCGTGCAATAACATAGATGCGCCCTACAACATTAGTTAACATAAAACCAATGTAACACTGTTACACCAAAATATTCTTAATGTTGTAACATATGACACACACAGTTGTTCATGCATGTAACATTTATGTATCATACCACATTTCTTTATGCTTGTAACTGTGATACCCATGACGAAACCAGGTACACCTTAATTGGTCCTAAACTTAAAGCATGACTAAAACCATCATTGTGTGTAAACCTTGTGAAATTTCAAGACTTGTGTGTGGTGTGAAACGATATGTGTTTTATCTCGGAGGAATCTGAGAACACGTCATGGTTGACATGACACTACTAAGGACTAACGATGCGAGGTTGGCATCCTTAGCCTTGAACAACGTGTTAAACGGAGACCTGACGTTTAACAGTGCATTAAACCTTTGAAGTTGATTATTAAATTATCCGTAGCCTTATTTAAGATTCCGAGTTCCAGAAATAACTTATATTTGTGCCATAGACTGTGACATAAGGTTTAAAAATAATCAAAGCCCGGGTACGCAAAACGAAGCAGCTCCCAGTTGGGGAAACGCATTCATTCCGGGCATAACTTAAGGCAATCGAATGTGCAAGGAACGATCGATCAAGCTTAAAAACACTTAAACGAACGTCAAACGAGACTTTTATGATTAAAACGTATATGGGTTCGGGTTTTTAGTCGCTTATACATAATTTTTAAAACCGAGTCTTTTGACACTAAGTACGCGCAAAACGGAGTCCGTCGCGCAAACCGAGAACGCGCACCGAACCCGAAACGAACCCATACTTATCTACATGATAAACCTTATCTTTCCGCACGTGAAACGAAGCATGAGGTGGCCCTTGGGACCCACCTCTATGCCGCCATCAACCCCCCACATGTTTATAAATTGTTTTTTTATTCTTTTTATTTCATTTTTAATCTAAAAATTCAAGAAAAATCCCTCAAATTCTGCTCTAAACTTCCATTAGCAGCTGAGTTCTTTCATAAACAAGCTTGAACCTAAAGGTATTAGCCTTGATACTCATAGTTCTATGTCCGTATCTTTGATTAAACGCGATTTCTAGCCGAAAAACGCTTTTTAATCCATGAATTTTGGGTTTTTTTAACAAGTTTTAGGGCTGAACATGCACACCACATATACCCCTGGTGTTATATGGAAGCCATGGTTGCTAATCAATGGGGTTTGATACCCTAATCAACTCTTATTCGACCAAAATCGCTTAACTATTCAATTAACCGAAAAACAATGGATTAAAGCTTGATTGATCAAAGTTCTAGCATATTTGGATTGTACTTGGCGTGTAGGTACTAAAAATAGCAGCCACACACTTCTGGACTCACAAGGAACCCTCGGAAACAAAGCTTTCGCTAGGTATAACCTCCGAGAACCGAAACTAGAATGGCAGAAATTGTTTTGCCTATATCTTGGTCCGTGTAACTTGGATTGAGCTGAAATTTATTATGGTGATGTAGAGTATTGTCAGGAAGGTCCACGTAAAATTTTAGAAGTTTTGGAATTTTCTTAATTTTTGGTGAATTTTTAACTGTTTTACCAAAAGAATTTTGGTAAAATATCAACCGGATTCAATAAATCACCAAATTTTACAGAGACACTAAGAAACATATGGGGAATGAGCTGGGAAAATTCGAGTCCATTGGTTGAGTTTTGAATTAGGTTAAAAATACGTGTTTTCGAGAGTTTTCAGGAGCCGGAAACGCACCGAAACGAAATCGAAAAATTCTAAAAAATTTTCGAGATGTTTCTGGACATGTATAGAAGGTTCAGGAATGTTTTCGGAATTTTTGAACTTCTGAAAGTATTTTATGTTAATTATGTGATTAAAAATGGGTTTATAAATAATTTATTTAAATAAGAAAACTACCAAAATAAATTCCCAGAAATTTATCTCATGATTTAATGATTTTTACTGAGTTATATAAATTTTTATACATATTTACTCCAACTCTAGATTAAATGAGAATTTATTTGGATTAAAAATAAGTTATTTAAATCATTTTTGGCAGTTTACCGCGTAACGAACCTGCCGGAACCGGGAACTGACCCAACCCGAAAAATACTATAACTGTAACACTGGGAGTATTCCGGGAGATTCCCGGGCAATTTGGGCATTATGGGTGTGCTCTAAGACAATCCGGGAGAATTCCCGACGGTGAAAATGGAAACTTAAATTTGGGCAACTTAGACCCCCCGAACACTCAAACTCCCTTAATGGAAAGTTAAGCATTTTAGAATAAGCACGTGTTGGCACTGCTGGCATTCCAGTAACATTATCCGAACACGTTAAACTACTGACTTTGACTGGCATGCGAATCGGTGCCTTGAAGCCAAACTGAAAACTAATACTACCCTGACGTCCATCACCATACCAGTGTCCTATAGACTCAATCCGGAGTAAAAACTCCTGACTAGACCCAAGTTATAACCATTACCAGCTTAGATACTGATTTGAGTCCATGCTTGCATGTGTATCATTAAAGTTGATCCAGCTATTCGACCACTCGTGTGTTGAGACCCCTATTGGCACTGTGAGTTTCACTTCCCCGCTTTTAAACTGTATTTACTGTTTTCTGGGGACTTGCATGTTACAAACTGTGTTGAATACACCAATTTGGGAGTGAGTTTTACTCTCCCACTTGTAATCTGTGTTACTGTTTTCTGGAATGACTTGTATGTTACGAAACTGTGTTAGTTGCACCAACTTGTGATGATGTGAATTGTCTAACACCCGAACTACCTCCCTCCTATAAGTGACTAGCGTGAGCCATGGGCAGTGGATAGTACTATTGGTTTGACTAACCCAGTTGCTCAAGGCAGTGTCTAGGTGACACTGTGTGTCGGTGACTATGCAACTGCACGTGTCCTAAATTCGGTTATGTTAACTAGGCATAACTGCAGGGAAACATGACTTAGTTGCCGGGATGACGTGCCTGTCTTGACACGGCCCGGTGGGAAGTGTCTGTGGTGACACGACCCGGTGCAATGATGTGTCTGTCTGGCACGGAGTGACTATGACCATGACCGTGACTGTGACTATGACCGTGACAGTGACTGTGACTGTAACTGGTGCAATTAAACTTGTTAAAACCTATTGTTCCACAACAACTAAACTAGTGGGACTCACGCAACGTTTAGCTGACCATTTTAAAACTAACATGCATTCAGGTAAAGCGAAGCAAGAATAAGAAACGTGCGTGTGGATGGCTGTAGTAGTGAACTGTATCAGAATAAGAGCTGTGATAGCTCGTAGTACTGTACTAAAACTTATGGTGTGTAATATGATACTGAAAGTATGTTGTAACCGAGGTTCCCCCTATGTATGATATCATGTTTTTAAACTATGGAGAATTACCACGTGTCTGCCGCACCCTGCATTTGTCTTCCGCTGAGAGTCGGGGTGTGACAGAAGATGGTTTCAGAGCCTTTGGTTATAGCAAACTAGGTATCTCTAAAAGAACCTACACTATAATCCTAAGTTAGTTTCCACACGCTGAGAACCTTTAGAAACTGAGTAGTATGGCTATTACCAGGAAACCCTGGTGGGGCAAATAAATTATTGTGGTCCGGAACACCATAATTTATCTGCTCATACTTGGGGATTCTGGAAACGTCATTGAGATAGGACGGAAATCCGTCTACTAACGTCACCAACCGCAAGTAATCTTTATGAATCGTAAAAAATTGAAACTGCGTGCGATACGTGCTAATGTGTATATTTGTGGAATGTTGAGTTCGGTATTTTGGGTCAGTACAATCAACATTGTGTGTGGTTTTCTTTTTCAGGTAGCATGTCTGATCATTCGAGTAACCGGTCGACTTCACATATGGAGACTGATCATGAGGAGGATCCACTGACACCCCTCTTGTCATCTAGTTACTCACCAGATCCTTCTGGGTATTGTTGTGGTCCGCACCCACCCAGATCTCGTACTAGGCGCGAGGGGGAGGCCTCGAGCGCCTACCGTTCCCCACCTGATCATCCGACTAGCTCCTCGGAGCATAGTCGTACCCCCGATGTTGCCATACCCGTAGGACCTATTCCTAGGAGCCCTACTCCCGCCACGGGGCATTGGGAGTGGGAGCCGGTAGCACCTCGCTTCCCGTCACCCGAGACACCGCCTGAACCTTACACTCCTTCCACTCCGAGTACTTATTCACCCTCCTCATCTAGCCCTCTTGAGATACCCACTTTTGGCCTCCGACAGACGGCTCGTCGGAGGGTGCTTACACAGGTACCTGTGTTCACACCACCTAGGTCCCCTATTCGTCCGACACCCGTACCTATCGGGACCCAGCACAACTTCACTACTCGTTTCCTGACCCCACCTCGGGAGGACCCTTCCCCGTTTCACATATATGAGTGAGGGGGCCCTTCCCAGCCATTTAGAGAGCCTTCTCCACCTGTCTGGGGTATACCTGTTCCTCCTCAGGAGGTGCCTGCTCCCATCACTGAGAGCAGCCTGATGGGATTTATGTTCGAGCAGATTTCATTACTACGGATGGCAGGGGATGAGGATGAGCAGCAGCGGAGGTCGATGGGAGACTACTTGATCGTCTTACAGTAGGCGATCATCGCGCTACAGCAGGGTATGGGGTATGTTCACCATGAGCAGGATCATTTCCGTGCGTTGGTATACGGATGCATCAGTGCTATTGTAGGTTTGGTTGTAGGGTTTGGAGGATTGGCATGGTGGATGTGGCGTTCCTAGTATGGTTTTTCTTTTAGTATAGTTAGAGGTGATGTATCTTTTGTACATCCTACCAAGCACTGGGTTATACCCATGTCAAGGTAGTGATGCAGTCATAGTGTTTTCACGTTTGTCTGGTTAGTACTTTTGTGGCATTGAGTCTGTACGTCACTATGGTGACACATTTTGACAGCACATCTAAGCACTGGCCATTATGGGTTAAGTCTATGTGCAAATTTTGACGCTTGTATGATGATGACATTACATATATATATATGACGATGCATTTGACTATTTGTGCCATGGATTCATGTATGTTATGAAGTGTGTGATATGTTTAACTAAATATGTGATATGTGTTAACTGGACACGTGACATTGATACCTAGACATCTATTGTTTATAATAGAATGGCCCCGAAACGCGCCCCACAGATGACTAAGGCAGATATTGCGCAACTGATAGCGCAACAACTCCAAGCTGTTATTCCGACAATTGTGGCACAGGATAGCGCCGGTATTAATGCTAACCCGCAACCGAACCCGCAACCAGGACCGGTTGGTTAGAACGATAATCAGAATAATGGTAGGCCGGTTTGCACATATAAGCATTTCATGGAATGCAAACCGATGGAATTCAATGGTACTGAGGGACCCAACGAGTTTGTGAAATGGGTCGGAAAGTCGGAGTCAGTGCTGAACATAAGTAATTGTCATGCTAATTGCGCAGTTAAGTATACCACATGTACCTTTGTTGACCATGCTTTAAACTGGTGGAACACAATGGTTCAAACTCGCGGACAAGACGTGATTAATGCTATAACTTGGGATGATCTCAAGATTCTGATGAGGGAAAGGTTTTGCCCAACTCACGAAATTCAGAAGCTTGAGCACGAGTTCTGGAACCTGCAGATGCAAGGTGCTGATCATGCAGGTTATACCAACCGTTTTAATGAACTGGCGCGTATTTTGCCAGACATGGTCTGACCAGAGTCGAAGAGGATCGAAAGGTATATCTGGGGACTGGCCCCAGAAGTGAGGAGTATTATTAATTCGGTGGAATACCGAACCATGCACGAGATGGTAGCCAGGTCGGGTACCATTACATATGACATGGTTAGGCGAAAGATTTTGACAATGCCGGGAGAGTCGGCCAGAAACAAGCGGGAAGCCCCGGAGAATAGCCACGCAAGGGCAGCAGCCCCGAAGAGGGGGAAGAATACTAGACAGAACTATGCCATGACTACCCCCGCAGGTAACTTTTATGATTACAAAGGAAAGGCACCAAAGTGCAATAAATGCGCTTTCCACCACTCTGGTATATACCGAGCAGTGATATGCTCGAAGTGTCATAACAATGGGCATTTTGCCAAAGACTGTAAGATGACCGTGGAACCAAACCCGAAACCAACTCGTTTTCAACCCGTTAGGCCTCAACCTCTTCAGCAATGACCTCAGCAACCAGCCCCACAAGTTGCCTATCCCCGTGCGTGCTTTGGATGTGGTAGCACGGAGCATTTCCGTAATAATTGTCCGAAGTTAGCCCCACAGATGGCAGGAAGGAACACCCAGAACCACGCGTCTACCTCAAATGTAGCTCAAGGCCGTGCCTTGTCATGGGACCTGGGGACGCACGCCAGGATCCCAACGTGGTTTCAGGTACGTTCCTCGTTTCCAATCAATTTGCTTCAGTATTATTTGATACGGGAGCCGATAGAAGCTATGTATCGATTGCATTTTTGCCACTCTTGAATATGCCTGCTGTTGACTTGAAACACGCCTACACCGTTCAACTTGCCAGCGGGAAACCAATTACCAGTCACCTATTGTTAATTGCCTTATAACCCTTAACGGTTACCAGTTTACCATTGACCTTTTACCAGTGGAGTTGGGTAGTTTTGATATTGTCGTAGGAATGGACTGGTTGTCCAACCATCATGCGGATGTGTTATGTGAATAAAAGGTTGTGAAGATTCCTTTATCCCCCACGGATGTAATTATGGTACAAGGTGAGAAGTTAGGTGCCACGTTGAACCTTATATCTCACCTTAAGGCGTTGAAGTGTATACGACTGGGATGTGACGTGTTCTTAGCTAGCATCACATCGGAGGAGCCAGCCGAGAAGCGTATTGAAGACATACCAGTGGTATGTGAATATCCTGATGTGTTCCCGTAGGAATTGCCTGGATTGCCGCCCAATCGGCTAGTCGAGTTTTGCATCGACTTAATATCGGGAACGAAACCCGTTGCCAAGGCTCCATATCGTCTTGCATCGTCCGAGATGCAAGAGCTATCGACGCAGTTGCAGGAGTTACTCGATCGTGGTTTTATCCGTCCTAGTTATTCCCCCTGGGGAGCCCCAGTTTCGTTTGTAAAGAAGAAGGACCGTAGCTTCCGAATGTGCATCGACTACTGGGAATTGAATAAAGTCACTATCAAGAATCGTTACCCTCTTCTGAGAATCGGTGATCTCTTTGATCAGTTGAAAGGAGCCCGATACTTTTCTAAGATAGATCTTCGGTCAGGTTACCATCAACTGAAGGTCCAAGAGGATGATATTTCGTAGACCGCATTTCGAACTCGTTACGGCCACTACGAATTCCTGGTTATGCCCTTTGGGTTAACTAACGCACCTGCGGTATTCATGGACCTCATGAACAGGGTATGTAAGCCATACCTTGACAAATTTGTCATCGTCTTCATCGACGATATCTTGATTTACTCCAAGAGCAAGGACGAGCACGAGCATCATTTGCGTGCTATCTTGGAGATACTACGGGCCAAACTATACGCTAAGTTGTCTAAGTGCGACTTTTGGTTACAAGCCGTACAATTTCTAGGGCACGTGATGGATCAAAAATGGAATTCATGTGGATCCAAGCAAGATAGAGGCAATCAATAACTGGCCAGCGCCGAAATCCCCAAAAGAAATACGCCAATTCTTGGGATTGGCAGGATACTACCGCCGCTTTATCGAAAACTTCTCTAGTATTGCGCAATCGTTAACCGCATTGACGCAGAAGGATAGAAAGTACGATTGGGGTGAGGACCAAGAAACAGCGTTCCAACTGTTAAAGCAAAAGTTATGTGAGGCCCCAATCTTGACGTTACCCGAAGGCAATGACGACTTTGTCGTATATTGCGACGCATCGCGACAAGGACTTGGATGCGTCCTTATGCAAAGGAATAAAGTTATCACGTATGCTTCTAGGCAACTAAAGGTGCACGAAAAGAACCACACGACTCATGACCTGGAACTAGGAGCAGTTATATTCGCGTTAAATATTTGGAGACATTATTTATATGGTACTAAGTGTACCATATATACCGATCACAAAAGCCTCTAACATATTTTCGATCAGAAAGGCTTAAACATGAGACAGTGCAGATGGGTGGAATTGTTAAATGATTATGATTGTGAAATAAAGTACCATCCGGGAAAAGCTAATGTAGTAGCAGATGCGCTAAGTAGAAAGGATCGAATTAAGCCTCTTCGAGTAAGAGCCTTGGGAATGATCGTGCAGACAAGTCTGATAGATCAAATCCAGAATTCACAGATGCAAGCCCTGGAGGAAAGCCAGATACCCGGGGAAGGATTACATGGGAACGAGAAAAGTTTTGTGAGGAACGGATGAGGTGTTGTACTTTAAGAATCGAGTATGGATTCCTGCGAGTGCGGAGCTGAGACAATTAATAATGGACGATGCTCATAAATCGAAATATTCGATTCATGCCGGTATGAATAAGATGTACCATGACCTGAAAGAGTTTTATTGGTGGCCGGGAATGAAAAAGGACGTGGCCAAATACGTGAGCCAATGCTTGACTTGTGCGCGAGTCAAGGCCGAGTATCAGAAACCCTCGGGGATGTTGCAACAACCCGAGATACCTCAGTGGAAATGGGAGCAAATCACGATGGATTTCGTGACCTATCTCCCGAAAACGCCACGTGGTCATGATGCGATCTGGGTAATCGTAGATCGATTGACCAAATCCGCGCATTTTATTCCGATTCGCACTACCTATAAGACCGACCAGTTGGCCGAAATCTACACTAATGAGATAGTAGCTAGACATGGTGTCCCGATTGCTATTATTTCCGATCGAGACAGCCACTTTACTTCGCGGTATTGGCAGAAACTACAAGAGGCTTTGGAGATGCGCATCGATCTGAGCACTGCTTATCATCCCCAAACTGATGGCCAATCGGAACGCACGATTCAGACACTAGAGGACTTGCTTCGTGCTTGTGTCCTGGACTTCGGAGGAAGTTGGGACAAGCATCTCCCACTAGTGGAATTTTCATATAACAACAGTTACCATAGTAGTATTCAAGCAGCCCCGTACGAGGCGCTCTATGGTCGAAAGTGCCGATCACCCCTTTGTTGGGCCGAAGTGGGCGACACTCAACTGACGGGATCTGAACTAGTTCAGGAAACCACTGATAAAGTCCATAGATCCGAAAGCATTTACAAGCCGCTCAGAGCCGACAGAAGAGCTGGGCTGATGTGCGCAGAAAACCCTTATCGTTCAAAGTAGGTGAACGAGTTCTTTTAAAGGTATCGTCGTGGAAAGGCGTTGTCCGATTTGGAAAGTCAAGAAAGCTAGCCCCGCGCTACATTGGGCCATACGAGATCTTAGCCAAGGTAGGTCTGGTGGCGTATCGGTTGAAGTTACCAACCGAACTTAGTGCCATTCACGATGTCTTCCATGTATCAAACCTGAAGAAATGCCTGTCAGGCGAAGCTATCCCGGTACCTTTGGAAGACATACACGTTGACAATAGACTCCACTTTGTGGAAGAGCCGGTGGAAATAGTTGATGGTAGAGTCAAACAATTAAGACATAACAAAATTTCACTGGTTAAAGTCCGGTGGAACTCTAAACAAGGGCCTGAATATACCTGGGAACGGAAGGATGAATTCCGTAGAAAATACCCTCACCTCTTCCCTAGCA
Source organism: Scalesia atractyloides (assembly GCA_947069175.1). NCBI lineage: Eukaryota > Viridiplantae > Streptophyta > Magnoliopsida > Asterales > Asteraceae > Scalesia > Scalesia atractyloides. The sequence continues at coordinate 48,694,888 of CAMTDV010001633.1, read as the reverse complement.
TGACAAAGTAAATTTCGGGACGAAATTTCTTAACCATGGGAGACTGTGATACCCATGACAAAACCAGGAACATCTTAATTGGTCCTAAACTTAAAGCATGACTAAAACTATCATTATGAGTAAACCTTGTGAAATTTCATGACTTGTGTGTGGTGTGAAACGATATGTGTTATATCTCGGAGGAATCTGAGAACACGTCATGGTTGACATGACACTACTAAGGACCAACGATGCGAGGTTGGCATCCTTAGCCTTGAACAACGTGTTAAACGTAGACTTCACGTTTAACAGCGCATTAAACCTTTGAAGTTGATTATTAAATTATCCGTAGCCTTATTTAAAATTCCGAGTTCCAGGAATAACATAGATTTGTGCCATAGATTGTGACATAAGGTTCAAAAATAATCAAATCCCGGGCACGCAAAACGAAGCAGCTCCCGGGTGGGGAAATGCATTCGTTCCGGGCTTAACTTAAGGGAATCGAATGTGCAAGGAACGATCGATCAAGCTTAAAACATTTAAACGAACGTCAAAAGAGACTTTTATGATTAAAACGTAACTGGGTTCGGATTTTTAGTCGGTTATGCATAATTTTTAAAACCGAGTGTTTTCACACTAAGTACGCGCAAAACGGAGTCCGTCACACAAACCGAGAACGCGCGCCGAACCCGAAACGAACCCATACTTATCTACAGGATAAACCTTATCTTTCCGCACGTGAAACGAAGCATGAGATGGCCCTTGGGACCCACCTCTATGCCGCCATCAACCCCCGCCCCACATGTTTATAAATTGCTTTTATTCTTTTTATTTCATTTTTAATCAAACAATTCAAGAAAAATCCCTTAAATTCTGCTCTAAAATTCCATTAGAAGCTGAGTTCTTCCATAAACAAGCTTGAACTCAAAGGTATTAGCCTTGATACTCATAGTTCTATGTCCATTTCTTCGATTAAACGCGATTTCTAGCCGAAAAAACGCTTTTTAATCCATGAATTTTGGGTTTTTAACAAGTTTTAGGGCTGAAAATGCACACCACATATACCCCTGGTGTTATAGGGCAGCCATGATTGCTAATCAATGGGGTTTGATACCCTAATCAACTCTTATTCGACCAAAATCACATAACTATTCAATTAACCGAAAAACAATGGATTAAAGCTTGATTGATCTAAGTTCTAGCATATTTGGATTGTACTTGGTGTGTAGGTACTAAAAATAGTATCCACACACTTCTAGACTCACAAGGACCCTCGGAAACAAAGCTTTCGCTAGGTATAACCTCCGAGAACCGAAACTAGAATGGGCAGAAATTGTTTTGCCTATAACTTGGTCTGTGTAACTTGGATTGAGCTAAAATTTATTATGGTGATGTAGGGTATTGTCAGGAAGGGCCACATAAAATGTTAGAATTTTTGGAATTTCCTACAATTGTTGGTGAATTTTTAACTATTTTACCAAAAGAATTTCGGGAAAACTATCAAACGGATTCAATAAATCACCAAATTCTATGGAGTCACTAAGAAACATATGAGGAATGATCTGGGAAAATTCTGAGTCCATTGATTGAGTTTTGAATTGGGTTAAAAATCCATGTTTTCGGGAGTTTTCAGGAGCCAGAAACGCACCGAAATGAATTCGAAAAATTCTCAAATTTTTTGAGATGTTCCTGCACATGTATAGAAGGTTCAGGAATTGTTTTGGAATTTTTGAACTTCTGAAAGTATTTTATGTTAATTATGTGATTAAAAATGGGTTTATAAATAATTTATTTAAATAAGAAAATTACCAAAATAAATTCCCAGAAATTTATCTCATGATTTACTGATTTTTACTGAGTTATATAATTTTTATATATTTTTACTCAAATTCTAGATTAAATGGGAATTTATTTGAATTAAAAATAAGTTATTTAAAGCATTTTCGGAAGTTTACCGCGATGAACCTGCCGGAACCGGGAACTGACCCAACCCGAAAAGTACTATAATTGTAACACTGGGAGTACTCCGGGAGATTCCCGGGCAATTTGAGCATTATAGGTGTGCTCTAAGACAATCCGGAGAATTCCCGACGGCGAAAATGGAAACTTAATTTGGGCAACTTAGACCCCCCGAACACTCAAACTCTCTTAATGGAAAGTTAAGCATTTTAGAATAAGCACGTGTTGGCACTACTGGCATTCCAGTACCATTATCCGAACACGTTAAACTACTGACTTTGGCTGGCACGCGAATCAGTGCCCGGAAGCCAAACTGAAAACTAATACTACCCTGTCGTCCATCACCATACCAGTGTCCTATAGACTCAATCCGGAGTAAAAACTCCTGACCAGACCCAAGTTATAACCATTATCAGAGTATGACCATGACCATGACCGTGACTGTGACTGTGACTATGACCGTGACAGTGACTGTGACTGTAACTAGTGCAATTAAACTTGTTAAAACCTATTGTTCCACAACAACTAAACTAGTGGGACTCACGCAACGTTTAGCTGACCTTTTTAAAACTAACATGCATTTCAGGTAAAGCGAAGCAAGAATAAGAAACGTGCGTGTGGATGGCTGTAGTAGTGAACTGTATCAGAATAAGAGCTGTGATAGCTCGTAGTACTGTACTAAAACTTATGGTGTGTAATATGATACTGAAAGTATGTTGTAACCGAGGTTCCCCCTATGTATGAAATCATGTTTTTAAACTATGGAGAATTACCACGTGTCTGCCGCACCCTACATTTGTCTTCCACTGCAATTCGAGGTATGAAAGTAACATATGTCATACTACATTAGTTTACGTAAAGACTATGTAACATTGTTACACCAAAATATTCTTAATGTTTTGTTCATGTCTGTAATATATATGTATCCTTCCACACTTGTTTTTGCAACAAAGTAACATGTCTATATACCCATTAAATTACATTAAAGCTCTGTAACAATTTCCACATACATAATATCTAAAAAAAATCATTTTATTCAAATATTTTGTTTCATTTAAAATTTTACAATTTTGATTTTGCCATAACGTAATCAATTCAATTGTCGTGTAACCTTCAACATTTTCCACATACATAATTCCAAAATATTCTTTTAACTTTTCCCACCTTCAACTCTCTTGCTCATTTCACTTGTTTCTACATGTATCGGACCATTTGCCGCGTAACCAATTCTTGACACGTGTTTCTCCTTTTCATTTGTATCGGCAAAGGTAGTCCCCATTTTTTGTTTTTTTATAGCTCTTTGAAGCCCTTTGTCCATTTTTGTTTCTCAATCGTTTTTCCTATTTTATGTTCAAATAAACACAAGTTACTTAATTACAGATAGTAACCGATTACTATATAACACATGTAACCCAATATTTAAAATTATAAATAACACATAATATGCAATATGATTATTACATAAAACCCATAACAAATGATTCTTATATGTAATATATGTAAGAACTATTCAAACCATTTGTTACATGTAACTTGATTTTTTTTGCAGATAAATATCCAGTTTTTTTTAAACCATTTGTAACATGTAATATGAACTTGTGCATAATGATCCAATTATGTGCATTTATATTCAAACGATCCGTAACATGTAATTTAATGCAACTAAAACTTTCCGTAACATGTAATTTAATGCAACTAAAACTTTTTTCACGCAGTTTCAATAAGTACATTCCATTTAATCTACAATTTCCTTATAAATCTTTGAAGACATGTGATATTATGTTTTTATCACAACACTTAGATACATCTTTTACACGACTCCTTATACTTAGATACATATTTTACACTTTGATACATCTTTTAAACTTAGATACATTCTTTTAGTTTACTTCCAAATCCCCACAAAATCAGTTTGACTTTTGGCACAACCAACTTCCGCATAAAATTTATTTTAAAAGATAATGTTTTAGTGTTAAATATTTGCATAACATAAAGCATGTTTTATATATCCCTTTTCAATGTTTGTATTTTATAACTTACCTAGTTAAGGATTCACTAAAGAAACTAAAGGATTCACTTAAGTACAATAAAAATTCCTTTCTTTATAACCTTAACTATAGACCCATGTAAAACAAAAAGTAAATATTAAATATACTCCGATCACAACAAAAAGCTGTGAAATCCATACACTTAACAACTTCAAGTGTCTTCAAATTCCTTGTATAATACCTCTATCTTTGCCCATTCAAAGAGACCAAATTTCACCTAAAATGTTTTTGAAAACCCTAGTTTTTCAACTTTTTTAACACAAACACTCTAAAATCAAGACATAGAAATCATTTTATGGCTAAAAATCAAATCCACATACTCACCTTGATGAAATCCCAGATCACACACACATCATTAGAGCTTGTTTGAGTTTTGCACGTAAGAGAGAAGATAAATGTTGAAGGAATTAGATGAAAGTAATATATGAGAGGTTAGATAGTGTTTATGGGTTATGACGAGTTTTAGAAGTGACAACCTGCATTGAGTTTTTGTAACAAGTAAAGTTCTAATTGTGCCCTTTTGGTTCATTTTATATTATTATATTGTAGATGAAAAGGTAAAAACATAGAGATAATCTCAAATATCTATCTATTCCACATCTATGGCTATAACAGAGTTTAGTGGGTTTAGTCTCTTAGATAGAGTTTAGTATATATCCCCTTCTATATATATATATATATATATATATATATATATATATATATATATATATAATAGTTTAAATACGTCTAAATTAGTTATGATAAATGAGCCTTGCTGGAGTGTCAAGATACGGCTCGTTTACACCCATCAACTTGAAACTAATATTTAAAACTATTTCTATATTTTAATTTAGATGAACATTATTTGAAATCGGTCGGTTCACATTTTACAACTTTCAAACTAATCGTACAAACTAAATAATTTGGTTACCTTTATTTTTTATAAACTATACTTATCACTTCCAATTTCACTTTTGAACTAAAAACATGGTTTTAAGTTCTAACTCACTAATCGATACGTTTTAGCATATTTGAATTGTCATTTTAGGAACCGCAATTAAGGGTTCTAACCTATAATTTTCTTTAAACAAGGTGAAATGAACCCTAGAGACCTTTACAACAAAACAATACATAACACACTAACGTGACATTAACCATTTATTCATGTTGTCTAATACGCAAGTCTTCCTAGTATGGACAAGACTGCTTACATAGTGTTGTACATATTATTCCTTAATTGATCTAACAAGATACTTCAAACATAGTACTTCATTATCCAAGTGGCTACCTAGACAGGGCACGACCCTGGGCCTAAACTGCATGTCTTAGGCAAATTCGGGGCTTCTTTCAACAACCGTTTCATTCGTGGAGCATCCCATCCTCCTCCTTGTTGTTGTACCCGCACAAACTCACGTATTTCCACACATCGACATCTTTGATTTAGCTTCCCAAGTTGTTGACAACAACGTTGCAAAAGCGAGTCTTGTTGTCTTGTGACAGTGGCTGCTTCATACCTTGACAAGAACATGTGGCAGTATTGCATTGGTTGTTGCTTGATCTGACTAGGGCAGTTCACCTCAGTTGAAGCCTCCACAAATGTCCATATGCCGGCAACAAGGAGAAATACAAAGATTGCTTGTTTTGTCGCCATTGGAGACAGGATATGATGACGGTTTTGTGTGCATGACAATGGTATTTATTATAGAACTATTAAGGGAACAAATGGATATCTTTTGTTGTACTTATCTGAACTAGTACACAAGAATTGATTTTTTGGGTGATTCCATAATTAGAGCTGTCTTGTTTGACTAGCTGAATGTGAGATGGCGGTGTTGGCAGTGCCCAAGACATGAGAGGGTGGATGTAGAGGCACAAAATAATTTGGTTGGCAACCGAACCCGATTTTGAACCCAAATGAAACCCGGTTCTAGTTATTAATTAATTTGGTTGAACCCAATTTGTACCGGGCCCATAGGTTTGAAATTGGTTTGTAACTCTATACTTTTATTTAAGTTAAATTAAGTCTGGTCAAAGCGAAAACGAATCGGTTAAAATCCGCTCACACCCGATTCTCTCCTCTCCAAAATTGAGTCCAACGTTAAACCAGCCCGACTTGGTCTTAACTTGAATCGGTTTGGGCCCAAAACCTGATTTGCGCACGTCTAGGTGGATGGAGGGCGCGAAAAGTCCAGGTGTGGTGTATATTCTTGCCCGATTAGGCCCACTAATTACAACCAGATGTGGGCCTATGACCGTATATTAGTACTTAGATTCTTGTCATTAACTTTTATTTTATATGATGGAACATAAAGAAATCAATTGATGTCATCTAATCCAACACAAGAAAACAAGAAATTTACATGAACCACACAATATAAAATACCTGATTTGCATTTCATTCACTTATTTTATTGTGTTAATTGTGTCTCGTATCATTAATTAACGGTGTTAAATAAGTTATGTCAATAACACATCGTCTTATTTAACAAAAAGCCATACATTACGGTTTACTAGATCTACTAACAACACCTAACTCATAATCTTTTAAAGACTTAACCATAACCCTTTTGATTGGTAAGTCAACACTAACATGAAATTTGTCAGCTAAAGCTAACCGAACCAAACTGTGGAGTAAAACCTTACAAATCACATCTAATATGACATTTCTGCCAGCAGTTTATTGATGCAAGTCTGTTTACATATATAATGTTGTATTATTCCTTGATCTAACAAGTTACTTTAAACGTAGGTGTTTATTTGTATTGAAATCCAAGTGGGCACAACCCGGGGCCTAAATTGCATGTCTTGGGCAGATTCGAGGCTTTTTGCAACAACTGTTTCTTTCTTGCATCATCCCAACCTCCTCGTTGTTGTACTAGTTTCACAAATTCACGTATTTCCATGCATCGACATCGCTCATCTAGCTTCCCAAGTTGTGGACAGCAACGTTGCAAAAGCGAGTCTTGTTGCTTTGTGACAGCGGCTCCCTCAAACCTTGACAAGAACATATGGCAGTATTGCATTGGTTGCTGCTTGATCAGACTAGGACAGTTCACCTCAGTTGAAGCGTTTACAAAAGACCATATGCCTGCAACTAGGAGTATTACAAAGATTGCTTGTTTTGCTGCCATTGTGGACAGGAACTTATGGTTTTGTGTGCATGGACGATAGTAGTATTGCGGATACAAATGAAGATCCTTTGTTGTACTTATCTGAATTCTGGACTAGTACACAAAAAATGATTTTATTTAGTGATTCCAAAAATAGAGCAACATTGTTTGACTAGTTCTGCGAGGTGATTATTTTTGGCGGTGCTGATGACAAGAGAGGGTGAGCGTAGTGTGCGAACAAGCCGCTAGGAGAGGGTCATGCACTATGGAATAAAGATTTATATATTGATATATAGTAGGTTATAACCCCATGTATTACACGGGTTAAGTAAATAAAAAATCAAATAGTTAATAACGACCATTTAACAATTATATGACGATATTTTAAGACGCTTTTCTGATATTCGAACAAAATTTTGTATCATGTATCATCAAAACTTTGATGTTGGTCAAGTTTAAAAATATGAAAGCATTTGAACCATCAATTAGAAGACAAACTGTATCATCGACTTTCTAACGACGTGAACATACATTTAGTAACTCGAAGTTTATTTAAAAAACTTTGGTCATAATTTATTAGTTCTAAAAATATTGTTTAAATGTTTAGATTAGACATATAGCAATTAGCCAATTAGATAAACTTATAGCTACAAAATGATATTTAAATTAATTAGATAAGTATAAATTATCGGTAATTATTAAATAATATAACTTCAAAATTTAAATATCTGGACGCGAGTTGCATCTTAGAAGTATTGGTTGTTTTTGGATAAATTTATTAGTATGATAAATGAAGTTATTATTCTTCTTGTATTTTAAATATATTAAATAAATAAATATTAAATAACTAAATAATAATATAAATAAATAAGATATTTTATAGAACTTTATCCGTAATTTTTTAAATGTTTGAAACATATATTAAATTTAATAATTTAAAATAAATAATAATCATAAGAGAAGATGGTCTAGAATAATAACAAGTGTCCTTTTATTGTTTCTTTTATTATATAGTATAGATAGATTTATATGGTTAGGGTAAAATGAAAACTTGTACTTTGAAAGGTTTTACCAAAAATCCTAAAAAAATTAACTTTTCAAGAAAAACAACTAGTTTTTTTTTCATTTACGACAACATTTACAGTAAATGTTGTGAAAGTGATGTTATGCTTATATAATCAGTATTTTACAGCTGTTATAAGGAGAGCCGAAAAACACCACTTCAAATTTATTTAAAAAATTTATTTTACAACTGTCTTTCTAAACATTTTAAGCCTCAACAGTCGATTAGCCGGCAGCTAACTTGACTGCTTTAGTAAAATACAAAAAAATGTATGTTTTAGAAAAGTCAAACTAAAAAATGTCAATTTTGGTAATTTTACCATATTAAATTATAGGAAATTCCTTATGTATATCGTCAAGAAAATGAGATAGTTGCAATTTATCTCGAGTGGGGTTACGTTCATAACTATAAAAGGAAAATAGTCGTCGTTAAAGCGAGCATGACGAGTGACATAGATACGACCGGTTTGAGTGTCTAGACACCGATAGCCTTCATATTGCGATGAGTAGCCAATAAAGACACACAAGATAATCTATGGTGCTAATTTATGTGGAGTATAATCATGCACATTGGGAAAAACCCGGCAACCAAAGACACGAATAACTCCATAATGGTAAACACGAGTACATTAACTTAAACAGAGGTTTACCATCCAAGACCAAGTTAGGCAATTCATTAAAGATACAAGTCGTAGTGGTAAAATCCTCAACCCAATATGCAATCTGTACATTGGAATTAACTAACATTGCTATCTTGGTCTCAATGATGCTTTGATGTTTACGTTTAGCCCGACCATTTTGTTGTGGCGAATACGAGCATGAGAGACGATAAAAGGTCTCGTTATCTTCAAGTAACTTGGGAACCTATTATTAAAAAATTCCTTGCCATCATCACTCTGAAGAACCTTAACTTTCCTGTTGTAGTGAGTCCAGACAAATTGCAGATAAACAAGTAGGCTAGTGGAAAAGCCCGATTTAGCTTTAAGGGGATATAACCATGGGGACCGTGAGAATCATCAACACATACAACTTCATAAAGAGTACCAAGAATAGATAACACTAGAGTAGGACCCTATAAATCACAATGTATTAAACCTGATGGATGGTCGGCACGTTTAACATTCAAATTAAAAGGTAAACGTTGGGCTTTCGCCAATTGACATGAAACACGTGAAACTTGTTTAGGGAAAATAGATGTAATGGACAAACATCCGTATCATTTACATTAGAAATAGTATCAGAAGATTTATAAGAAGATTTAAGAGACAAAACCGCTACTATCGGCTGACGATCCCCATGAAGTACATATAGACCATTCTCACATATAGTTCCTAATCTATTTTTGTGATCATGAATCATAAAGTACCACTGAGAAAAAATAACACCAACTTCATATTCAATGGTACGTTTGCTTACACAAACCGAGAACGCGCGGCGAACCTGAAACGAACCCATACTTATCTACAGGATAAACCTTATCTTTCCGCACGTGAAACGAAGCATGAGGTGGCCCTTGGGACCCACCTCTATGCCGCCATCAACCCCCCCACATGTTTATAAATTGTTTTTATTCTTTTTATTTCCTTTTTAATAAAAAATTCAAGAAAAATCCTCAAATTCTGCTCTAAACTTCCATTAGAAGCTGAGTTCTTCCATAAAAAAGCTTGAACTCAAAGGTATTAGCCTTGATACTCATAGTTCTATGTCCGTTTCTTCGATTAAACGCGATTTCTAGCCGAAAAAACGCTTTTTAATCCATCAATTTTGGGATTTTTAACAAGTTTTAGGGTTGAACATGCACACCACATATACCCCTGGTGTTATAGGGCAGTCATGGTTGCTAATCAATGGGGTTTGATACCCTAATCAACTCTTATTCGACCAAAATCACTTAACTATTCAATTAACCGAAAAACAATGGATTAAAGCTTGATTGATCTAAGTTCTAGCATATTTGGATTGTACTTGGTGTGTAGGTACTAAAAATAGAAGCCACACACTTCTGGACTCACAAGGACCCTCGGAAACAAAGCTTTCGCTAGGTATAACCTCCGAGAACCGAAACTAGAATGGGCAGAAATTGTTTTGCCTATAACTTGGTCTGTGTAACTTGGATTGAGCTGAAATTGATTATGGTGATGTAGGGTATTGTCAGGAAGGTCCACGTAAAAGTTTAGAATTTTTGGAATTTCCTACAATTGTTAGTGAATTTTTAACTATTTTACCAAAAGAATTTCGGGAAAAATATCAAACGGATTCAATAAATCACCAATTTTATGGAGACACTAAGAAACATATGGGGAATGACCTGGGGAAATTCTGAGTCTATTGCTTGAGTTTTGAATTGGGGTAAATATCCATGTTTTCGGGAGTTTTCAGGAGCCAGAAACGCACCGAAATGAATTCGAAAAATTCTCAAAATTTTTTGAGATGTTCCTGCAATGTATAGAAGGTTCTGGAGACGTTTTGGAATTTTTTTACTTCTGAGAGTATTTTAAGTTAATTATGTGATTAAAAATGGGTTTATAAATAATTTATTGAAATAAGAAAATTACCAAAATAAGTTCCCAGATCTCTTGATTTACTGATTTTTCAGAGTTATATAATTTTTATAGATTTTTACTCAAATTCTAGATTAAATGGGAATTTATTTGGATTAAAAATAAGTTATTTAAAGCATTTTCGGCAGTTTACCGCGTAACGAACCTGCCGGAACCGGGAACTGACCCAACCCGAAAAGTAATATAATTGTAACACTGGGAGTACTCCGCGGGATTCCCGGGAAATATGGGCATTATAGGGGTGCTCTAAGACAATCCGGGAGAATCCAGACGGTGAAAATGGAAACTTAAATTGGGGCAACTTAGACCCCCCGAACACTCAAACTCTCTTAATGGAAAGTTAAGCATTTTAGAATAAGCACGTGTTGGCACTACTGGCATTCCAGTACCATTATCCGAACACGTTAAACTACTGAATTTGGCTGGCACGCGAATTGGTGCTTAGAAGCCAAACTGAAAACTAATACTACCCTGACGTCCATCACCATACCAGTGTCCTATAGACTCAATCCGGAGTAAAAACTCCTGACCAGACCCAAGTTATAACCATTACCAGCTTAGATATTGATTTGAGTCCATGCTTGCATGTGTGTCATTAAAGTTGATCCAGCTATTCGACCACTCGTGTGTTCAGACCCCTATTGGCACTGTGAGTTTCACTTCCCCGGTAAACTGTATTTACTGTTCTCTGGGGACTTGCATGTTACAAACTGTGTTGAATACACCAATTTGGGAGTGAGTTTTACTCTCCCACTTGTAATCTGTGTTACTGTTTTCTGGAATGACTTGTATATCCTCATGAAAATGAGATAGTTGCAATTTATCTAGAGTGGGGTTACGTTCATAACTATAAAAGGAAAATAGTCATTGTTAAAGCGAGCATGACGAGTGATATAGAGACGACCAGTTTGAGTGTCTAGACACCGATAGCCTTTATATTGCAATGAGTAGCCAATAAAGACACACAAGATAATCTATGGTGCTAATTTATGTGGAGTATAATCATGCACATTGGGAAAAACCCGGCAACCAAAGACACGAATAACTCCATAATGGTAAACACGAGTACATTAACTTAAACAGAGGTTTACCATCCAAGACCAAGTTAGGCAATTCATTAAAGATATAAGTCGTAGTGGTAAAATCGTCTACCCAATATGCAATCTGTACATTGGAATTAACTAACATTGCTATCTTGGTCTCAATGATGCTTTGATGTTTACGTTTAGCCCGACCATTTTGTTGTGGCGAATACGAGCATGAGAGACGATAAAAGGTCTCGTTATTTTCAAGTAACTTGGGAACCTATTATTAAAAAATTCCTTGCCATCATCACTCTGAAGAACATTAACTTTCCTGTTGTAGTGAGTCCAGACTAATTGCAGATATACAAGTAGGCTACTGGAAAAGCCCGATTTAGCTTTAAGGGGATATAACCATGTGGACCATGAGAAATCATCAACACATACAACTTCATAAAGAGTACCAAGAATAGATAACACTAGAGTAGGACCCTATAAATCACAATGTATTAAACCTGATGGATGGTCGGCACGTTTAACATTCAAATTAAAAGGTAAACGTTGGGCTTTCGCCAATTGACATGAAACACGTGAAACTTGTTTAGGGAAAATAGATGTAACGGACAAACATCCGTATCATTTACATTAGAAATAGTATCAGAAGATTTATAAGAAGATTTAAGAGACAAAACCGCTACTATCGGCTGACGATCCCCATGAAGTACATATAGACCATTCTCACATATAGTTCCTAATCTATTTTTGTGATCATGAATCATAAAGTACCACTGAGAAAAAATAACACCAACTTCATAGTCAATGGTACGTTTGCTTACACAAACCGAGAACGCGCGGCGAACCTGAAACGAACCCATACTTATCTACAGGATAAACCTTATCTTTCCGCACGTGAAACGAATCATGAGGTGGCCCTTGGGACCCACCTCTATGCCGCCATCAACCCCCCACATGTTTATAAATTGTTTTTTATTCTTTTTATTTCTTTTTTAATCAAAAATTCAAGAAAAATCCCTCAAATTCTGCTCTAAACTTCCATTAGAAGCTGAGTTCTTCCATAAAAAAGCTTGAACTCAAAGGTATTAGCCTTGATACTCATAGTTCTATGTCCGTTTCTTCGATTAAACGTGATTTCTAGCCGAAAAACGCTTTTTAATCCATCAATTTTGGGACTTTTAACAAGTTTTAGGGTTGAACATGCACACCACATATACCCCTGGTGTTATAGGGCAGCCATGGTTGCTAATCAATGGGGTTTGATACCCTAATCAACTCTTATTCGACCAAAATCACTTAACTATTCAATTGACCGAAAAAAATTGGATTAAAGCTTGATTGATCTAAGTTCTAGCATATTTGGATTGTACTTGGTGTGTAGGTACTAAAAATAGAAGCCACACACTTCTGGACTCACAAGGACCCTCGGAAACAAAGCTTTCGCTAGGTATAACCTCCGAGAACCGAAACTAGAATGGGCAGAAATTGTTTTGCCTCTAACTTGGTCTGTGCAACTTGGATTGAGATGAAATTGATTATGGTGATGTAGGGTATTGTCAGGAAGGTCCACGTAAAAGTTTAGAATTTTTGGAATTTCCTACAGTTGATAGTGAATTTTTAACTATTTTACCAAAAGAATTTCGGTAAAAATATCAAACGGATTCAATAAATCACCAAATTTTACGGAGACATTAAGAAACATATGGGGAATGATCTGGGAAAATTCTGAGTCTATTGGTTGAGTTTTGAATTGGGGTAAAAATCCATGTTTTCGTGAGTTTTCAGGAGCCAGAAACGCACCGAAATTAATTCGAAAAATTCTCAAAATTTTTTGAGATATTCCTGCACATGTATAGAAGGTTCAGGAATTGTTTTGGAATTTTTGAACTTCCGAAAGTATTTTATGTTAATTATGTGATTAAAAATGGGTTTATAAATAATTTATTTAAATAAGAAAATTACCAAAATAAATTCCCAGAAATTTATCTTATGATTTACTGATTTTTCAGAGTTATATAATTTTATAGATTTTTACTCAAATTCTAGATTAAATGGGAATTTATTTGGATTAAAAATAAATTATTTAAAGCATTTTCGGCAGTTTACCGCGTAACGAACCTGCCGGAACCGGGAACTGACCCAACCCGAAAAGTACTATAATTGTAACACTGGGAGTACCCCGGGAGATTCCCGGGCAATTTGGGCATTATAGGTGTGCTCTAAGACAATCCGGGAGAATTCCCGACGGTGAAAATGGAAACTTAAATTTTGGCAACTTAGACCTCCCGAACAATCAAACTCCCTTAATGGAAAGTTAAGCATTTTAGAATAAGCACGTGTTGGCACTACTGGCATTCCAGTACCATTATCCGAACACGTTAAACTACTGACTTTGGCTGGCACGCGAATCGGTGCTTGGAAGCCAAACTGAAAACTAATACTACCCTGACGTCCGTCACCATACCAGTGTCCTATAGACTGAGTAAAAACTCCTGACCAGACCCAAGTTATAACCATTACCAGCTTAGATACTGATTTGAGTCCATGCTTGCATGTGTGTCATTAAAGTTGATCCAGCTATTCGACCACTCGTGTGTTGAGACCCCTATTGGCACTGTGAGTTTCACTTCCCCGCTTTTAAACTGTATTTACTGTTTTCTGGGGACTTGCATGTTACAAACTGTGTTGAATACACCAATTTGGGAGTGAGTTTTACTCTCCCACTTGTAATCTGTGTTACTGTTTTCTGGAATGACTTGTATGTTACGAAACTGTGTTAGTTGCACCAACTTGTGATGATGTGAGTTGTCTAACACCCGAACTACCTCCCTCCTATAAGTGACTAGCGTGAGCCGTGGGCAGTGGATAGTACTATTGGTTTGACTAACCTAGTTGCTCAAGGCAGTGTCTAGGTGACACTGTGTGTCGGTGACTATGCAACTGCACGTGTCATAAATTCGGTTATGTTAACTAGGCATAACTGCAAGGAAACATGACTTAGTTGCCGGGATGACGTGCCTGTCTTGACACGGCCCGTTGGGAAGTGTCTGCGGTGACACGACCCGGTACGATGATGTGTCTGTCTAGCACGGAGTGACTATGACCATGACCGTGACTGTGACTGTGACTGTGATTATGATCGTGACAGTGACTGTGACTGTAACTAGTGCAATTAAACTTGTTAAAACCTATTGTTCCACAACAACTAAACTAGTGGGACTCACGCAACGTTTAGCTGACCTTTTTAAAACTAACATGCATTTCAGGTAAAGCGAAGCAAGAATAAGAAACGTGCGTGTGAATGGCTGTAGTAGTGAACTGTATCAGAATAAGAGCTGTGATAGCTCGTAGTACTGTACTAAAACTTATGGTGTGTAATATGATACTGAAAGTATATTGTAACCGAGGTTCCCCCTATGTATGATATCATGTTTTTAAACTATGGAGAATTACCACGTGTCTGCCGCACCCTGCATTGATCTTCCGCTATAAGTCGAGGAATGACAGTAACATGTGTCATACTACATTAGTTTACGTAAAGACTATGTAACATTGTTACACCAAAATATTCTTAATGTTGTAACATGTACCATGCAACAGTTGTTCATGTCTGTAATATATATATGTATCCTCCCACACTTGTTTTTACAACAAAGTAACATGTCTATATACCCCATTAAATTACATTAAAGCTTTGTAACAATTTCCACATACATAATATCTTAAAAAATCATTTTATTCAAATATTTTGTTTCATTTAAAATTTTACAATTTTGATTTTGCCATAACATAATCAATTCAATTGTCGTGTAACCTTCAACATTTTCCACATACATAATTCCAAAATATTCTTTTAAATTTTCCCACCTTCAAATCTCTTGCTCATTTCACTTGTTTCTACATGTATCGGACCATTTGCCGCGTAACCAATTCTTGACACGTGTTTCTCCTTTTCATTTGTATCGGCAAAGGTAGTCCCCATTTTTTGTTTTTTTATAGCTCTTTGAAGCCCTTTGTCCATTTTTGTTTCTCAATCGTTTTTCCTATTTTATGTTCAAATAAACACAAGTTACTTAATTAAATTTAATAATTTATCCGTAATTTTTTAAATGTTTGAAACATATATTAAATTTTAATAATTTAAAATAAATAATAATCATAAGAGTAGATGGTCTAGAATAATAACAAGTGTACTTTTATTGTTTTTTTATTATATAGTATAGATAGATTTATAGGGTTAGAGCAAAATGAAAACTTGTACTTTGAAAGGTTTTACCAAAAATCCTAAAAAAAAATTAACTTTCCAAAAAAACCAAAAAAACTAGTTTTTTTTTCATTTACGACAACATTTACAGTAAATGTTGTGAAAGTGATATTATGCTTATGTCATCAGTATTTTACAGCTGTTGTAAGGAGAGCCGAAAAACACCACTTCAAATTTTTAAAAAAAAATTATTTTACAACTGTCTTTCTAAACATTTTAAGCCTCAACAGTCGATTAGCCGGCAGCTAACTTGACTGCTTTGGTAAAATACAAAAAAATGTATGTTTAAGAAAAGTCAAACTAAAAAATGTTAATTTTGGTAATTTACTATATTAAATTATAGGAAATTCCTTATGTATATCCTCAAGAAAATGAGATAGTTGCAATTTATCTAGAGTGGGGTTACGTTCATAACTATAAAAGGAAAATAGTCATCGTTAAAGTGAATATGACGAGTGACATAGATACGACCAGTTTGAGTTTCTAGACACCGATAGCCTTTATATTGCGATGAGTAGCCAATAAAGACACACAAGACAATCTATGGTGCTAATTTATGTGGAGTATAATCATGCAGATTGGGCAAAACCCGGCAACCAAAGACACGAATAACTCCATAATGGTAACACGAGTACATTAACTTAAACAGAGGTTTACCATCCAAGACCAAGTTAGGCAATTCATTAAAGATATAAGTCGTGGTAAAATCGTCAACCCAATATGCAATCCGTACATTGGAATTAACTGACATTGCTATCTTGGTCTCAATGATGCGTTGATGTTTACGTTTAGCCCGACCATTTTGTTGTGGCGAATACGAGCATGAGAGACGACAAAAGGTCTCGTTATCTTCTAGTAACTTGGGAACCTATTATTAAAAAATTCCTTGCCATCATCACTCTGAAGAACCTTAACTTTCCTGTTGTAGTGAGTCCAGACAAATTGCAGATAAACAAGTAGGCTAGTGGAAAAGCCCGATTTAGCTTTAAGGGGATATAACCATGTGGACCGTGAGAAATCATCAACACATACAACTTCATAAAGAGTACCAAGAATAGATAACACCAGAGTAGGACCCTATAAATCACAATGTATTAAACCTGATGGATGGTCGGCACGTTTAACATTCAAATTAAAAGGTAAACGTTGGGCTTTCGCCAATTGACATGAAACACGTGAAACTTGTTTAGGGAAAATAGATGTAACGGACAAACATCCGTATCATTTACATTAGAAATAGTATCAGAAGATTTATAAGAAGATTTAAGAGACAAAACCGCTACTATCGGCTGACGATCCCCATGAAGTACATATAGACCATTCTCACATATAGTTCCTAATCTATTTTTGTGATCAGGAATCGTAAAGTACCACTGAGAAAAAATAACACCAACTTCATAGTCAATGGTACGTTTGCTTACAAATAATAAGTTTTTAGTAAGATGTGAAACAACTAAAAACTTTGACATCCTAAAATGTTTAGAAATATCAGCATAGCCAGTATGAGAAACATGAAGTGTGTTGCAATTAGTAAAGGCAACACTGGAATTACCAGAACAAAAAGAAACATCAAAGAGATTGTCCTTTGAGGTCTTCTTATGCGAGGATGCACCCAAACCTGTGACATACCAATCAGAAGTTGCATCGGTCACATAAAAGTGGGCTTGAAAATCTTGAGCAATGTTGGCATCCAAAGAACAACCTAGTTGCATATGAGGCAAGATTAGGGCAAGTAGAGGCGTAACTAACTAGGGGCGGAAATTGTTGACACGAGCCATCAACCTAACCCGAACTTGACACGAACAAAAACAGGTTTGGGTCCAAGACCCGTTTAAAAAATGGGTCGGGTTCGGGTTGACCCGTAGAAGAACGGGTTGACGCTTAAACCTGTTTAACTACTTTGAAAAAGAAACTTTTATATTTTTGTTTTTTCCAATTCTGTTTTACGTGGTTAGTCACAATAATGTTAGTTTTGATATTATATATATGACACACCATACTCAACATTAAGCATATTATCGAGAACTCGCTTAAAACCCAATAGCTCACTTATAAATCGTCAACTTGTATGATTCATTCTAAAATAAAGGTTAAACGAGTCGGGTTCGGGTTGACCCGAATTTATATGTGTGTGGGTTAGGGTTGAAACCTTATACTCAAATAATAATATGGGTCGGGGCTCGGGTTGAACATTTCAACCCACCAACCCGTCAACCGGCTAACCCATTAACCCGATAATGCATGTCGTCTAGTGATGTGTTGGTCTAGTTAATTTAATAACCCTTAGTAAATATTAGGTTGGTTAAGTTAATAACTTTTAGAGACTAATTGTTGTAGTAGAGCTTTAAATTTATAAGAAATGATTTTTACTTAGGCTAGACACACACAATAGGCAAGTGTACATATCATTTGTAGTAGAACTTGAGGTAAGAACCAAGTATGGAACCTAAAGGATACAATTTTTAATAGTTACTCTAAATTACCAACTAGTTTAATTAGTTATCTTTTGTAAAACTAGAAAATAATAGCAAGTAATAGATGACCGTGTTAGATGAGTCACTAGACCAAGTTTTGGCTAATTGTTGAGACCTAGTGTGACAAATGGCAAAATATTCGGTTATTCCGTACAACTTAATCATTGTTTAATATACAATTACGTGCATTAGACTTAATTATGGTATGACTTTGTCTCATAAGTCTAGCAATCCCAGGAAATACATTTATGTTTTCATATCACATGATCGTATTCGCCGCGCCATGATGCGATACAAACTATTACAAAGACCGTTGGTAGATTATGCGGTTAGACTAGTCATGTCAGGACGTTTCCAGTACTCCTCTAAACGTTAAGTATAGGACTTATAATCATGTCCAACATGATATATACATAAAACCCTATGTTGGGAAACAAGTATACATGATACAACCTTCTGGAATATATACAACATTTAATTTGTCTGATCCGAGCCATAAACTAGCAAACTGCAGTAAACCGGCTAACAATTTCATAATTATTGGAAATATATTGTTGCAGAATGTCTATGCCTTAGTCTTGTATCGAGTCTGTATAGATTAGAAATAAATAGGCTTAGGCAAGTTCGCCCGAACACATCTCCTCCACCAGCGAACTTAGGACACTATATCTAGCTAGCTTGTTATTCTCATTTGTAACTTTGGCATCTTTGAGGCGGAGCTCTGTCAATTTGGAGACTCGACGTTATATCAATAGAATTGACGATTAATTGACTAATTCTTGTTGTTTGGTAATCATGTCGTAATATTTCCGCTATTATGGACATCAGATATCAAATCTAGGTTCCTATGCTATCAGGATTGGTCCTACAAGTGGTATCAGAGCTAGAATAGCCTGATTTGATTGAAATCAAGACAAGAACACTTCTAATTCTACTCCATTCTTCTATTTTTCTTAACTTTTACACTAAAATGAAGAATTCACGGTCAAATTCTGTTCATTTTTGAATATGACATGTTAAATACATCATAGATAAACCCCTGAGAGTTTAGAAACTAAAATCAAACGAATTGGTGTCAAATTGTTGCAAAAACCATGTTTTCCAAACACATGATCATCGAACTTATAAGCAAAGTTCGACCGAACTTGACTTAGAAATCCACTTTTCAAGTGATTTTCTATCAAGTTCAACTGAACTTTAGGTTATTTTGAGAGAAATTGGATAAGTTCGCTCGAACTCACTAAAGTTTCTTTGATATTTTATCAAGTCCGCCCGAACTTGATAAAAATCAGGAAACCTTACCCTAAGTTCGCCCGAACCTGCAATCTTTTTCTTGAAATCAATTAGCAAGTTCGACCGAGTTTGTCTCAGGATATTTTCAAAACAAAGATCATAAGTTCGACCGAACTTGTGATTAAAACTGAAATTCTTCATTTGCTCCCTACAAGTTCGATCGAACTTGTAGTATATCTAACTTTTTCAATAGTTTGAACGTGTTTTCAGTGTACGTGTCTTGATATTCTTGATGGATGATATTCAAAGAGCGTTTATGTCAGGAGTGGGTACATCCAATGCTAATGTGATACAGCAAGTCAATCTAGACAACGAAATGGGCACGTCTGTTAAACCGCCAAAAATAATGAGCATGGACGAGTATGAAGGATGGAAGGAGAAATTTACTTATTGGGTTCAGGCCATGCATTTCCAAGGTTGGGTGTCGATTGAGAGAGGTTATACTGTTCCGTTGGACGAACATAAGCAAGTTCTGGAGAAGTACAAGTATACTACAATACAAAAAGATGAGTACATTGCTGAGAAAAAGATGATTAGTCTCATTCAACAATCTGTTAAAGATGATATTCTAGTCTTGTTGCCCGAATATACGAATGCAAGAGATCTCTGGCTATCACTGCAAAAGAAATACCAAGGAAGCGCAGAGATGATCAAGAGTAAGAAAGATCTCATCATGAAGGAGTTCGATATCTTTAACATGTTGAAGGGCGAGACAATGAAACAGATGATTGAGCGTTTCTGTCATCTGAAAGTCTAAATGAGAAGACACGATCTCGAGAAGACAGAAAAAGAGTACATCAATAAGCTTGCAGATGCGTTACCTGACGGAGAGTGGACTACTTACCTGATGGTTTTGAAAGAAAGTTTGAATTGGGAATTTTTCAAGCTGTCTACATTCATCGACAAACTCGAAGGTCATGAAATGAAACTTCTGAAGATCGCGAAGTCGAAGAATACTAACATTGTTCAAGATGTTGGTCTGTATTACAAGAACGGAATGCAATACAACATTTCAAGCCCAAAGATTCATACAATATTCAGTGCAAACATGAATTCTTCTTCACAAAATCAGAACCAATCATATCCACAATATGATCAAAGTCCACAGAGCGTTTCAAACACATGTTCAAATTCTTCATATCAGAGTCAAGCAAATTAGAATCAACAAATGAATTCGGATCCGAATGTGTACAAGTGTAACATTGCTGTCAATTTAAACAATGTTGTTTCTGAGCAAGTTGCAAAATAGCACATGTCACTTCTCACCACAGTTCTAGAATCATATGAAAGTCTGGTAGCCGGAAAAGTTGGTAATCCCGAAATGACCGCCGAAGACTACGATCAGGTGGACGAAGAAGAGCTTGAACTGATGGACATTAAGTGGTCACTAGCTTCTATCATTCGAAGGGTCACGAAGTTTGTTGCACTCACAGGCCGAGATATTGGAAACTCAAGCAACAAGCTAGGGTTCGACAAAACCAAGGTACTTGTTTCAGATGCCGACAGAAACGGCGTTTTAAGAGAGAATGCAAAAATCCTGAAGCAACGGGAAATCAGAGTCCATTTGGAGGGGGCAACGAATATTACAAGAAGTCACTTCAGTACAAGCCTTTTCTAAAGAAGACGCAGGTTGAAATCCAAGAGAAACCAAACAGTAATAACACTGAGAAGGCAATGGTTGCTTCGAACGAGGATGATGGCTTCGATTGGAATTCTTATATCGGTAAGAAGACCGGAGTTGCATTGATGGCTGAGATCGTTGAAGATACTTCTGCCGAAGAAGCAGTAGCAATAGAGAATGCTCTACTGGAACAGTATCTGCAACAAGAAGAAGAAGAGGAAATGTATCTTCACATGAAGACACATGGTATTTTAACTCCTGATTCATCTTCTAGTTTTGCAGGGAATTTTGATGGAAGTTCTCAGGAGCAAGTGACCGAGAAGAAGTCGATTGATGAAGAGGTTATTGATGTTGTTCAAGAAGTGACTGCTGAAAACCTCACGGACATTGCCAATAAAGCAATGATGGCAAATCTAACTAAGGTAGGTCTAGAGGTAAAGGAAGTTGTCAAAGTGTAAGTTGTGGAGGTTGTAAAACCTTGCACAAAATGTATTGAGCCATGTGCTGAATGTGCCGAAAAATCATAAATCATCGCTGAACTCAATGTACATAATGAACATTTCAAATATAATTATCGTACAATGAAGGAAGCGTATGACAAAATGAAAGATGATTATGCAGGCTCGATAGAAATAATATTGAACAACATGATACTATAAGGATGTTAAAAGGTACAGTAATGGATAAACAAAAAGAAATAAACATTTATATCAACACCATTGCTGAAACTAAACAACAACTCAGGATATGAAAATTGAAACAAAACATGTTCAACAACTTTTAAGAAGTTATAGAACTAACGCATATGTCATTGATCACATTCTTCCCACAATTTCATCGGAAGAAAAACCTAAAAAGAAAATTGGTAAAGAATACAACAATGTTCCTCCTCCCCTATGCGAGAAGTATTGTCGCAAAACTGTTGATGGGATGGATAAGGCACTCAACATTGAGTTGTTATCTGAAAGGAAAAATGAGTTACCAGAGAATATTGATGTAGTCTTTACTAAATCAGAAGATGACAATGCGGTAGTGAAAAAGATGGTTGAAAAGGTTCTGAACGATTCTGATGATGGCAGCTTTGAGAGCGGCACCTCGAGTTTGAACAGTTCTGAGACAAATTCTGAAGATGACGATACATCATCAGAAGATGATCTATGTGATGATCCTAACGTTGTCATGTACAAGGTTAAGGAATCTGATAGATTATACTTTGATGACAGTTTTCCGATTCGGAACGTCAAAGAAGATCAATTGGATAAACTGTTCAAACTGGTTGAAGTTACATCAGAAGACCTGGATAAAATGAAAAGTGATTCTATTCAAAACCCAAAAGAAATTACAATAACTACCGAAGAAATGGTGGTGATCATCCGGAAAACCAGAGAGCTGGGTTGGGTTTAGAGGAATCTGATGAACCTAAAAAGAAAATGTCACCATTTCATGAATACAAAGATAAAAACATGAAATTTGTCTATGGGACGAACACGGTTCATGAGGAAAGTTTGATCAGGAAACAATCAAACGACGAGTTTAAGAAACAAAAAGAACTTCGAGATAAGGTAAAAGCCCCAAGTGGTGTAAAATCCACTAGTGGACACTCACATGATAATCGGACTTGCTTCAAGTGCAATGAAGTTGGTCATATTGCACGCAAGTGTCCGAAATCAAAACCGGCTTATCTTCGAAGTAAAGAAAGTTCAGATGTTGTGAAACCAAAGCAACCAGAGTTTGTAAAACCGGTCACGATTTTGAAAAGAAACGAATCAAAACCTAAAGATAAACCTAAATCGGAAAAGAAGTTTGCAATCTCAATTTTCAAAAAAGGTGAATCTTCAAAAACAAACGAAACAAAGTTTTACATCAAAAAGGCTAACATAAAATCACAAGCCTGGATTGCAAAAAGGAAGTTGCCAATATCTGAAATCACTAAGTCTGAGCCTCTTAAAACTACTGATAACATGAAAGAATCAAAATCCAAAATCAAAATTGAAAATGTTAAATGTTTGAAAGATAAAAAGAAAGTGAAGTTTTCAAACATAAACATCGTTGAAAATCCAGATGATGAATATGAATTTGATTATGCTGACGAGTGTGAATTTGATTACGACGATGGTTATCCAATTCAACCCAAGACCAAGAAGGCTTGGGTCGCGTTGTTTAACTAATTGTTGAAATGTGCAGGGGCTCTAGAGATCCGTACTTTCCAAGTGGATTCTTGATAGTGGAGCTTCCAGGCATATGACAAGAATGAAAGCGCTCTTGTTCGACATAAAAGCTATCAACGGCAGATATGTTGGATTTGCTGGAAACCAAGGTGGAAGAATTGTCACCAAGGGAAAGCTCTCAAACGGAGTTGTTTCATTTGATCAAGTGAACTACATTGCGGAGCTTGAGAACAACCTTCTGAGTATTTCTCAAATTTGTGATAAGAAGTTCACCGTCCACTTCAACGATAAAGAATGCATGATCATTAAACCGGGTTTCAAAATACCAGACGAGTGGATACTCATGCGTGCACCGAGAGAATGATTTGTATGTTCTTGACATGGGAAATGCTACTACTTCTTCAAAAACGACACAATGTTTTGTTTCAAAAGCTACTGAGAAGGAGTCAATATTATGGCACAGAAAGATGGGCCACATTCACCTGAGAAAGATGAATCATTTGGTGCATAATGATTTGGTGGAAGGTGTGAATCTGAAAAGTTTTCATATGAAAGATAATTGCCTCGAGTGTAAAAAGGGAAAGCAAATCAAGAAATATCATCCGAGAAAGATTCTCAATTCGATAAAGTTGCCGCTCGAAAGACTTCATATGGATCTCTTCGGTCAAGTGACTGTCCGAAGCATCTCTGGAGATCTCTACTGCTTGGTAGTCACAGGAGATTATTCCCGATACTCGTGGGTATTCTTACAAGAATCAAAAGATGAGACGTTTGAAAACTTAGTAATTCTTTTCAAGAAACTTGAGAACCTGTACCATCTTCCGGTGAGACGCATTAGAAGTGACAACGGTACCGAGTTCAAAAACACCAAAATGAGGGAATTCTGCAATGCTAAAGGGATTCTGCACGAATTCAGTGCTCCCTACACTCCGCGAAAAAATGGAGCCGCTGAACAGAAGAATAGAACGTTGATAGAAACTGCAAGAACAATGCTCGCAGATTCTAAACTTCTCGTCAGTTTTGGAGTGAAGCAGTTGCAACGGCTTGCTACACACTTAACAGAGTCTTAACAGTCAAACCAATGAAGAAGACTTGTTTTGAAATGATCAACCGACGGAAACCGAATTTGAAGTTCTTAGAACCATTTGGAGCGCCATGTACTATAATCGATCAAGATGGCAAATTTGGGGTTAAATCACTCGATGGTTTCTTTGTCAGATATGCAAGTCCATTGCGAAAAGTTTATGTTCCCTCGTTGAGAAGAGTAATTGAAGCACAACATGTTGATTGTTTTAACTATACGGATCCTGTTCAGAGAAAAGGTGATGCATGGTTATTCAATTATCAAGACTTGTGGAAATCATTTGATTTGCCTGAAGAACCATCCAATGAAGAAATTGTAGCTCTTTATTATCTTCATCAATCAGCAAATCAAGTGCAAATCGTTAGACCAATTGTGGTTAATCAACCCACGTTGGGATCATCTTCTTCTGGTGCTAGTTCAAGTAATAGCGGTGGTCAAGAAACTCAAACAGAACAAGTGACACCGACTACAGAACCAGTCAATACTACAGTGATTCCTAATCTTTCTGAAGCATAGAGTTCAGACTCGGACGAGGCTCCAACATTCGATGCCGATGGAGAATCTTCTTTAGGTGAAGAAGCAGAGCAGATTACAAGTTTAATGAATGAATCTGTAGGCCCGAGTAGTGCTCCTGAAGTTGAAGTAGTGGTAGATCAAAATATCACAAATCAAGAGAATACTGTGGTTGTTCCAGGCGAAGTATGCCAAAATCATATTCTTATCATCCGTCAAATTCTATAATAGGCGAATTACAAGCTGGTGTGTGAACACGGAGTCAAATAAACAAAGCTTTGAGTTGTTTCTATACTAGTGGTGCTGCAATTCAAGAGTATTGCTACTATTCATGTTTCATATCCTAGTTAGAGCCAAAGAATGTTTCTGAAGCTATAGGCGATGAATACTAGGTACAAGCAATGCAAGAGGAACTGTTACAGTTCGAGAAGTTAGGAGTGTGGAAGCTTGTAGACCTGCTTGAAAATCAGAAAGCGATTGATACTAAATGGGTCTTTAAATGCAAGCGAGACGAACGAGGGGTTGTAGTTCGAAACAAAGCTCGGCTTGTTGTCAAGGGATTTCACAAGCAGGAAGGGATAGACTACATGGAAGTCTACGCACTAGTAGCTTGCTTAGAATCTATTCGAATATTTCTTGCATTCGCAGTATGGAAAGGATTTAAAGTCTATTAGTTGGATGTCAAATCAGCTTTTCTGTACGGAAAATTACGCGAGAAGGTGTACGTCGGACAACCACCAGGGTTTGTCGATCCACTTAACAAAATAAAAGCATATCTTCTTGATAAAGCTCTTTACGGTTTACACCAAGCCCCGAGAGCTTCGTACGAGACGTTATCATAACTTCTTGTGGGAAACGGCTTTGTCAGAGGAACTGTGGATAGTACTCTCTTCACCAGAGAAGTTGGTAGTCATCTAATTATAGTTCAAATCTATGTGGACGACATCATCTTTGGATCAACAAATGATAGTCTTTGCAAGGAGTTTGAGGGTATCATGAAGAAGAAGTTAGAAATCTCTTCGATGGACGAAATGAAATTCTTCCTCGGATTGCAAGTAGATCAACTTCCAGACGGTATTTTCATTCATCAGACATGTGCACGACATCTTGAAGAAGTTTTATATGGAAAGCTCGAAGCCGTTATCTACTCTTCTTGCTCTTAATCACGGATTTGCATCGACGAAACTGGAACCAAAGTTGATGAGACGCTCTACAGATCAATGATAGGATCGCTGATGTATATGACGGCATAGCGCCCAGATATCACGTATCCTACCTGCCTTTGCGCAAGATATCAGTCCAGCCCAAGAATATCACACATGCAGATCGTGAAACGAATCTTCAGATACTTGAAGGGATGTCTAAGCACCGGATTGTGGTACCCGAAGAATGATAACTTCGATCTGACAGGATATGCTGATTCTGATTTTGGTGTAGATAAGTTGAATTCAAAATCGACTACAGCGGGATGCCAGTTCTTCGAAACAAGAATGTTTACCTGGCAGTGTAAGAAACAGACTACGGTCGCTCTCTCTACCTGTGAAGTTGAGTATATCTCAGCCTCCAGTTATTGTTCACAGATTCTGTGGATACAACAGTAGATGAGAGACTATGGTCTGCAATTTCTCGACACCCCGCTGTATGTTGATAATAAGGCAGCCATTAATATAACCAAAAATATGGTTCATCACTCACGCACTAAACACATAGAAATTCGTTACCATTTCATTCGTGATTGTTACGAAAAGAACTTGGTGCGAATAGAAAAAATCCACACCGACGAACAAAAGGCTGATTTTTATACCAAACCATTTTCTTTATCACAATTTAAATACTTGTTGAGAATTAATGGTGTGAAAAATTTACTGACAGGTGCGGACGCTAAGGTTGAATACGGATCGGACGACGAGTTCGCGTGATCCACATTGGTTTGTCTATATCTTTCTAGTTTAGAAGTTTATTAAAAACTAAAATACAAAAATATGTTTTTGATTTTAGGGGGAGAAATGTTAGTGAAAATACAAAAACATTTGAAAATTTTAAAATTCAATAACATATGAAAATGCAAAAAGTACAAAAACATTGAAAAAGAACAAAAGGAATTCGGTGTCACAAAAAGGAAATGATAGTACATTAGTGGACTATCACAATATGCTAAAGAAATGTAAAGTTTAAAAAGTGATAAACAAGTATTACTGTGGATGTGTCGATAGGCTTAACACGTTCACTAAACTGTTTTCGAGATATAAACTAAATTTTACAACTGCTTAATCTTGTGGATTAACACATCTTGGATATACGGACTTAGTACTCCGAAATTTCGTTTGACAGATTGCCTGATTCTGAGATACGAGGTCTTTATAGATAGTTGATATCTGGGGTATTATTCAAATTCTTCTGATTTTGCGGAAGCAATAGCCTACAACTTCTATAATACTTTAACTAAAAAATCCCTAAACTGCATGCAATCTTGAAAAGTATCGAAAGAACTAATCATTTGCAGTGCTAAAAAGATTCCTTAAGTGGAACACACCTTAAAGACGAGCCTTCATCTCTTTGTCTGTACGGTAGTACTAACCTGAGCTCTCAAGGTCTCGCATTAACCCAGATACAGATATCAATTACGCTATATTCACCTATCAGATGAAATCTAGGGAATCTTGTGTAACACCCCAAATTGCGTAAAACAACACGCGGCGGAAAAACTTGGGGAGTCACGTTAACAGATTGTTTCAACAACACATGGTATTTGAAGTTTTGTTTTAATTAGATATTAAACATAGGTTATATTGTCATAATTGTCTAGAAACGTTTTAAAACAACCAAACAAACAAAACATGGATAATTATTGTCTTTCTTGTTTTATAGTCGCTAAGGCCAGTCCAAATCCTATATGAGCATGCATCAGTATCGTCAAGCATTGTTCCCTGAAACATATGTGAAAACAAGTCAGCAAAAATATGCCGGTGAGTACATAGGTTTTGTGAGTGTGTCAAGTTCATGGCTTTGTATATATTGCAATATAATCTGACTACTAGAGTCGTAAGTGGAAACCTTGTTTAGAAAGCATTTGATATTGCAACAACTATTCGTCTAAAACAAAAGGGTAAAAGTTTATAAAATCTCGTAGCCATGAACCTTGACTCGAAAACATTTGTTCGTAAATCCAAGTTGTAAATCTTCTTGAAATAACTCGTATGGCTTATATCTTTAATCGAAAATCGTTGAGTGTCATTGTTTGAAATGATTTGTCCAAGTAATGTAAATAACGACACGTATGTAATGTGATAAAAGCACTTATATATAGGAAGTACCAGCGGTGTATCCACCATGCTTTTATTACAGTACACCCGTTCCGTTATCTAAATCACTTATCATAAACCAATTGTCATAAATCAACTGTTCATTGTTCCTTGTTATAAACCATTGTTCATTCGTTCATCGTTCATTGTTCATCGTTCATCATTCCTTGTTTTAATTGTGAAAACTTTTGGTCGTTTCGTGAATGCATTCAAACCTTTGTTGACTTGTTCGAGACCACCCACGGTGTCCCTTAATCGTATAACATACCACCAAAGGGTATGTTACAATTACAGTTTCAGTCGCTTCCCAAACTTCCCCACAAACCCCAGGAAATTTGATAACGGGATTGTCAGTCGTAGGTGCCGTAACTTACTACTGGTCGGCTTGGCCATTGTTAATGAATGTCATTCTTGTTATGAATATAACACACCAACAAGTTCGTTCACATTATTGAAATCGTATTGTTTAATATAAACCATCGCATTTGTACTTTGAAAGCTTGAAAACCTTTAGCACATATGAATCACCCCTAAATATTTGAAAGCATAAAATAGGGGAACTATGTACCCACATGTGATAGCAAAGTAACTCTTGGATCAATAAGAAAACCGAAGCTCAAAGATCCAAGAAATCACGCGTGTCCTAAAAATGAAAAATAGTGTAAATATCGGGGCTTAAAATCGGAAGATTCGGATAGAATGAGATCTTATAAACCAAGTGAGTGTCAGAACTCATATAATATGGTTTAATAAGCTTACATTCTGAGTTGGAAAGATTTTTAAGTGCTTTTGACCCGTTATGACCCGTTAAGGTAGTTTAAGCCACTTTCACGCGTCATTTGCGTAACAGCACATTCGGATGGTTAGATCTGTGTCATAATAAGTTTTAAATGCTTAAACATGTTTAAAAATGTTTTTGATCAGAATATATGTAATTATTGAGTTACATATGCTTAACGTTGATTTGTTTGCGAAAAGGGCATTTTGGTCGTTTTTAAGTAATATTACAATCAATCATCATAACACAATCCAAACATCATGACCATAAGGTATAACCTCAGAGGGTTATTCCCTATATATTTATGGTCACAATTATGTATTTGGTTAGGTCCGAAGATCCACCAAACGGGTCAGATTCGGAAGTCAAAGCCGTGGTCAAACCGTTCAACTTTTTGACTCAAAATAAGCAATACAATGAGAGTGATGATTTAGACATGTTTTGACATGTCTAAATAAGTTTATAAAAGAGTTTTGGCATTAAAACAACCTGTTTTGACACCCGAAGTTAGATCCGTTGCAAAATGCGCAAAAATCGCATTTTGACCGAAACTTTGACTTGTCAAAATAGCTAGAAACGATGAGAATCAGTAGGCATGATTTTTGTGGATCATAACCACCTTCATTACCCTCATAAAGCAAGTTTCAATTGGATTTTAAACTGATCAAAGTCAAATAGAAGTCAAATTTTGTGACATTTAATCAAATTAAACAAGCATGAAGGAGATCATTTACAAACACTAAAGATTGATCAATAACACCAGAGGAAACTCCAAGATGGTTGCTAAATTCGGATTTAGAGCAGGGTGTTGTAAGAAAGTGATCAAAAAGTTCATAAGTGTGATGAGCGTGGGTATTTATAGAAAGTTTGGTTTAATAGGGTCATGCCGAGTGTTTATGACTCATCTTTGAAGTAGGTTAGTGTCCACTTATGTGTCAAAAGCAGAGATTAGGGTGGCAAGTTTGAAAGGTGAGTCAAAGAGTGAATAAACAGGATGCTGCCAACAAAACTAGTGTGCTGGAGCACCCTTACGGACCGTATGGTCCTTAGGCTTACGGTCCGTAAGCCAAGGTGTTGGGCACAACTTTCCAAAGTTGGCAGAACAGGCCCCTGCATCGTTTTGTCGTGTTTCGGGCACTTCTAATACTCGTTAACCTCGTTTCAAAGCTCCATAAGGACGTTAAAGTATAGGGAACTTGAAATGTGATCAAAAATGTTCCAGAGGTCAATTCGTTTGGTCGTATGGTCGCAGTTTTCGGTTAATTACGATGAAAATCAAAACGAACGCGTGTGTGACCGTAAACGCGTAACGAACGGATTTTTCGCATTCCAATCACTAAGATATAATATATTGATGATTAGAAAAATATTTTGGATGTCCGAACGTGTTTCAGATAGCGATATACGCAAAGAGGCATAGTTTCACGAAATTTGCAAAATAGCGCCTGAAGTTGTAAAAGTGTGATTTTGCCATACCGAAGCCTCCAAAACTTATTTCTAAGTTATGTAAAGGGTATTTATGGTGTATTAGGCTTGTGTTCTTGTTCCGGAGTGTACGTCGCTGCGAGAACCGGCAGACTTTCACAGTTTGTCGTAATTAGTCCCTATGATCGAATAAACTTGTTTTTGACATACCAAACCCTCCAAACTTATTTCTAAGTTATGCAAAGGTTATTTAAGGTATGTTTAGCTTGTGACAATATTCCGGAACATACGTTGCATTAAATTGGTTTCGTTTGCGTATCGGTTCATCGATTTTGCTCATAAAGCGATTCAAGAGTTCGGAATTGTGCAAGAATTGATTGTGTGCAAATAACATAATAAATATGCAAATTCACATATACAACATAAAATTTCATTCATTGATAACTTGATTATTGTTGTTACAGGCTTGGATTGCCACATATATCACAGTCTCCCCTATTTCAGGAAATTTCGTCCCGAAATTTAATTAGAGGAAACTCGTGAGAATAATTGTGGATACTTTGCTTTCATCAGATCCTCACGTTCCCAAGTAAATTCTAGGCCACGTTTGGATTCCCAGCGAACTTTGACTATCAGGATTCGTCTTCGTTTGAGTTTCTTGACTTCACGGTCCATAATCTCCATCGGTTTCTCGACAAAATGCATAGTATCATCAACGTGAATCTCATTGAGTGGAATATGGAGATTTGTATCGGCTAAACACTTTTACAAGTTGGACACGTGGAATGTTGGGTGAATATTCCCGAGTTTAGGAGGTAGCTCAAGTCGGTAGGCCACCTTTCTGATTCTTTCGACGATCTTGAATGGTCCAACGTATCATGGTGCAAGTTTTCCTTTCTTTCCAAATCTAACCACTCCTTTCCAAGGGGATACCTTGAGTAGGACGTAGTCACTGACTTGGAATTCTAAGGGCTTGTGTCGCTTGTCCGCATAACTCTTTTGACGACTTCTAGCTGTTAAAAGGTTATCGCGAATTTTCTTGACTTTCTCGGTTGTGTCGTGGATGAGTTCAGGTCCAGTGAGCTGAGACTCTCCAACTTCATTCCAACATACAGGTGAACGAATTTTCGACCGTATAAAGCTTCGAAAGGTGCAATGTTGATGCTGGCGTGATAACTATTGTTAAAGGAGAATTCGACCAACGGTAAATGCGAATCCCAACTACCACCAAAATCGATCACGCAAGCTCTAAGCATATCCTCTAGAGTTTGAATCGTCCTCTCAGATTGTCCTTCCGTTTGAGGATGATAAGCAG
The DNA here is from genome assembly GCA_947069175.1 of Scalesia atractyloides. Lineage (NCBI taxonomy): Eukaryota > Viridiplantae > Streptophyta > Magnoliopsida > Asterales > Asteraceae > Scalesia > Scalesia atractyloides. The sequence continues at coordinate 48,662,913 of CAMTDV010001633.1, read as the reverse complement.
TACTTAGATTGAGTTTGGTTCCCATTGCAGATTGCAAGGTCTTCCAAAAACGAGATGAGAAACAAGCATCTCTGTCAGATATGATGTTCAAAGGAACACCATGACGAGATATGATCTAATCAACATAGATCTTTGCGAGTTTGTCAGCAGAGAAATCTTCATGAATCGCTATAAAATGTGCTGACTTTGTTAGACGATCAATGATTACCCAAATGGCATCATGACCTCTAGATGTGCGCGGTAACTTAGTGATGAGATCCATCGCAATGTTCTCCCACTTCCATACCGGTATTTCTGGTTGTTCAAGCAAACCAGACGGATATTGATGTTCAGCCTTGACTTTGAGACAAGTAAGGCATTTTGATACATACAAGGCAATGTCATTCTTCATACCCGGCCACTAATACTGGGTACGGAGATCCTTGTACATTTTTGTAGCACCAGGATGAATCGAATAACAAGACTTATGAGATTCATCCATCAATAGAGTTTGGAGATTGTGTTGATTCGGAACCTACAACCGGTTCTTGTAGTATAGTAATCCATCGTCTTTCATTTCGAGTTGAAGTTCGAGTTGGTGAGATAGTTCGTCTTTCAACAAACCTTGGGTTACACAATTGCGTTGGGCTTCAAGAATACGTGTTTGGATATCGGATCGAATTCGAACACAATGAAGCTTGACACATTCTTTGCGACTAAGTGCATCAGCAACAACGTTTGCCTTACCAGGATGGTAGCGAATTTCGCAGTCGTAATCGTTTAAAAGTTCGACCCATCGTCGTTGTCTCATGTTCAGCTCTTTTTGATTGAAAATATGTTGGAGACTTTTGTGGTCTGTGAAAACCACACACTTCGTGCCATAAAGATAGTGTCTCCAGATTTTGAGAGCAAAGACAACAGCTCCCAACTCAAGATCATGAGCTGTATAATTTTTCTCGTGAGTTTTCAATTGTCTTGACGCGTAGGCGATGACCTTATCCCGTTGCATGAGAACGCAACCAAGGCCTAATTTCAACGCGTCACAATAAACCACAAAATCATCGTTACCATCGGGTAAAGACAAAATAGGAGCATTACAGAGTTTCTGTTTCAAGGTTTGGAAAGCTTCCTCTTGTTTGGATCCCCACTCAAAAGGCTTATTCTTTTGAGTCAAAGTAGTGAGGGGAACAACAATCTTTGAGAAATTCGCAATAAATCGTCGATAGTAACCAGCAAGACCAAGAAATTAGCGAACTTCTGTGGGAGTAGTGGGTGTTATCCAATTCTTAATCGCAGTGATTTTGGAAGGATCCACATGAATACCTTGCTCATTGACAATGTGACCCAAGAATTGAACTTCTTTTAGCCAGAATTCACACTTGGAGAATTTGGCATAAAGTTGCTCTTTCTTTAGAAGTTCCATAGTCAAACGAAGATGTTGTTCGTGCTCGGTTCGAGACTTTGAATAAATAAGAATGTCGTCAATGAACACAATGATCAACTTATCCAAATAAGGTTTACAAACCCGTTTCATTAAGTCCATGAATACAGCTGGAACATTTGTCAAGCCAAAAGGCATAACAGTGAACTCATAGTGGCCGTATCTTGTGCGAAAAGCAGTCTTGGGAATATCTTCCTCGTGAACACGAAGCTGATGATACCCAGAACGCAGATCGATCTTCGAAAAACATGTGGCACCTTGTAGTTGATCAAACAAATCATCAATGCGAGGTAGGGGATATCGATTCTTGATCGTGAGTTTGTTAAGCTCACGATAATCGATACACATCCAGAAGGATCCATCCTTCTTTTTCACAAATAGGACAAGTGCACCCCACGGAGAATAACTTGGACGAATGAAACCTTTATCAGATAACTCTTGAAGTTGCTTCGATAACTCCTGCATCTCAGAAGGTGCTAGACGGTAAGGAGATTTGGCTATCGGGTTAGCACCTGGTACAAGATCAATTCGGAACTCAACTTGTCGTGCTGGAGGTAAACCAGGTAGATCTTCGGGAAATACCTCAGGATAATCTCGGATAACAGGAATGTCTCTAATATTCTTGCTCTTACCTGTCTGCTCCACAATATGTGCCAAGAAGGCGACATAATTCTTTCACAAGTATTTCTGAGCTTGGGTACACGTCATAAGTTTAAAGCTACTAACGGGTTTCTCTCCACGAACTTCTAGAATTTCACCAGACGGAAGAGGTACTCGAACAATCTTGTCAAAACAAATAACTTCGGCATGTTGTTTGGTTAACAAATCCATCCCAATAATGATGTTGAAACTTCCAAGTTGTACAGGTGTAAGGTCAATGGAAACAAATGGTTGTTGAGGTTTAATTGACAATTACGAACAACAGAATTAAGAACAAGAGGTTCACCATTGGCTATCTCGACTAACAAGGGCTTTCCTAGTTTAGTTCTAGGCATCAAGAGCAAAGGCTCAAAAGTAAGTGACACAAAGCTTCTATCGGCACCCGAATCGAAAAGAACAGAAGCAGGACGATTGTTAAAAAGTAACGTACCGTTAACAACTTCATTATTAGCACGAGCCTCGTTGGCGTTCATGTTAAAAGGTTGTCCACGAGCCGGATTGGCATTTGCTATCCTCGGACAGTTGTTCCTGTAGTGACCCATTTCACCGCAGTTAAAACATGAACCAGGCGGAAAATGAGGTCGAGCAGGATTTGCTTGTGCTTGAGCTTGATTTTGTGCAGCCTGGTTCCGCCTGGTTCGGGTTAAAACGACAAATATTCGCCAAGTGACCAAGTTTTCCACAGGTAGTACGCTGTCGACATGGTATATGAACTTGATGATGACTATTACAACGATTGCAAAGCGGTGCAGTTCCTGCATATGGTTTCTTTGCCGGAGGTTGAACTGGTTGGTTTTGGGGAGCAGTTGGAGCGGGTGGTGTGGTCACAGCAAAGTTTTGAGAAGCCCTACGCTTCTTTGACCTCTTGGATGATCCGACTTTCTCTTTCTGCGATTTCTCTTGGGTGGACTTGTCAGATTGTTTCTTGTCACACTTGCGATGAAGCTTCCCCTTTCTGACTTGAGAGTCGGTCAGAGTAGCAGCCAATTCAATGGCTTGACGAACGGTAGTAGGGTGGCTTCCCGTAACAATGTCCTGAACAGGATCAGGCAGACCATCGATATGTTTCTCAATCGCCTTATCCAAAGGCGTCACCATTGAAGGACAAAGTAAGCTCAATTCCTCGTACCGGTCGCTGTAAGCACGACTCTCACCACTGTCTTGCTTAAGATCATCGAATTCTCTTTCCAAATCCCTAAGTTCATGACGAGGACAAAACTCCCTCATCATTAGAGCTCGAAGCTCTCCCCAAGTTTGGGCTAAGGCCACCTCGGCACCTCTATCCCTCGTAATAGCATTCCACCATGTCAAGGCTCGTTTATTGATTACACTAGATGCAAACTCAACTTTTCGCTCATCCGGACATTGAACAAAACAAAATGTGCTCTCGAGACTCTCAAACCATTGAAGAAGTCCCGTAGCTCCCTCAGACCCAGTGAACTGAAGTGGTTTAGCCGAACAAAATTGTTTGTAGCTACATGGAGCGTTGTTGTTATTATTGTTATTATTGTTCTCTTGATTCATTTGAGTTATTAGGTTCGGGAGTACAGCAACAATTTGTTGAGCGATCATGGCTGCCATTTCGGCATCTTGAGTTGCCTTACGTTGAGGTGGCATTCTAAAAGAAAACATGAGGGAAGATATATGAGATTGATACTCAGAAAAAAATCAATAGAGGCATCAAAATATCGACGAAACATAAAGATGGTGGTAATTCGTTTGTTTCACAAAGCAAATAAACGACACACGTTGACTAATCAAAGTAAATGGGTCTTTATAATGTATCACGAAGACATGCTTTAGCCTATAAGTGGACGCTCATCCCAAGAGTTCCCAGGTAAGAGTGACTGGTCCGATTCAGTGGATTTGTACAAACACTCTAGCCTAGATAGAAAACTCAGGGTACAAGCACCCACCCTTCCAGATTGCACGTGTTCACATTATTAAAACCCAAACTTTGACGAGATTTTGAAAACTTAAAGGCTTACGCCAAAAACAAATCATCTAAGGGTAGATGATTGATAAACGGATTTGAAATCTTTGTGTAATTATTTTGGTAATCACATAAGGATAGGTGATCGTATTGTATTTTAAATCTAAACACAAGTTTACTTGCGTTAGGGTCCTAGAAAGGTTATAGTCTAGGTCAAAGCATTACTAGTAACCTAATTACCTATAACCAGTGCTCTGATACCAACCTGTAACACCCCAAATCGCGTAAAACAACACGCGGCGGAAACACTTGGGGAGTCACGTTAACAGATTGTTTCAACAACACATGGTATTTGAAGTTTTGTTTTAGTTAGATATTAAACATAGGTTATATTGTCATAATTGTCTAGAAACGTTTTAAAACAACCAAACAAAGAAAACATGCATAATTATTGTCTTTCTTGTTTTATAGTCGCTAAGGCCCGTCCAAATCCTATATGAGCATGCATCAGTATCATCAAGCATTGTTCCTTGAAACATATGTGAAAACGAGTCAGCAAAAATATGCCGGTGAGTACATAGGTTTTGTGAGTGTGTTAAGTTCATGGCTTTGTATATATTGCAATATAATCTGACTACTAGAGTCGTAAGTGAAAACCTTGTTTTGAAATCATTTGATATTGCAACAACTATTCGTCTAAAACAAAAGGGTAAAGGTTTATAAAATCTCGTAGCCATGAACCTTGACTCGAAAACATTTGTTCATAAATCCAAGTTGTAAATCGTCTTGAAATAACTCGTATGGTTTATATGTTTAATCGAAAATCATTGTGTGTCATTGTTTGAAATGATTTGTCCAAGTAATGTAAATAACGACACGCATGTAATGTGATAAAAGCACTTATATATAGGAAGTACCAGCGGTGTATCAACCATGCTTTTATTACATTACACCCGTTCCGTTATCTAAATCACTTATCATAAACCAATTGTCATAAATAAATTGTTCATTGTTCCTTGTTATAAACCATTGTTCATTCGTTCATCTTTCATCGTTCCTTATTTTAATTGTGACAACTTTTGGTCGTTTCGTGAATACATTCAAACCTTTGTTGACTTGTTCGAGACCACCCATGGTGTCCCTTAATCGTATAACATACCACCAAAGGGTAAGTTACAATTACAGTTTCAATCGCTTCCCAAACTTCCCCACAAACCCCGGGAAATTTGATAACGGGATTGTCAGTCCTAGGCGCCGTAACTACCTACTGGTCGGCTTGGCCATTGTTAATGAATGTCATTCTTGTTATGAATATAACACACCAACAAGTTCGTTCACATTATTGAAATCGTATTGTTTAATATAAACCATCGAATTTGCACTTTGAAAGCTTGAAAACCTTTAGCACATATGAATCACCCCAAAATATTTGAAATCATAAAATAGGGGAACTATGTACTCAGATGTGATAGAAAAGTAACTCTTAGATCAATAAGAAAACCGAGGCTCAAAGATCCGAGAAATCACGCGTGTCCTAAAAATGAATAATAGTGTAAATATCGGGGCTTGAAATCGGAAGATTCGGATAGAATGAGATCTTATAAACCAAGTGAGTGTCGGAACTCATACAATGTGGTTTAATAAGCTTACATTCTGAGTTGGAAAAATTTTTAAGTGCTTTTGACCCGTTATGACCCGTTAAGGTAGTTTAAGCCACTTTCACGCGTCATTTGCGTAACAACACATTCGGATGGTTAGATATGTGTCATAATAAGTTTTAAATGCTTAAACATGTTTAAAAATGTTTTTGATCAGAATATATGTTAATTATTGTGTTACATATGCTTAACGTTGATTTGTTTGCGAAAAGGGCATTTTGGTCGTTTTTAAGTAATATTACAATCAATCATCATAACACAATCCAAACATCATGACCATAAGGTATAGCCCCAGAGGGTTATTCCCTATATATTTATGGTCACAATTATGTATTTGGTCGGGTCCGAAGATCCACCAAACGGGTCAGATTCGGAAGTCAAAGCGGTGGTCAAACCGTTCAACTTTTCGATTCAAAATAAGAACTACAATGAGAGTGATGATTTAGGCATGTTTTGACATGTCTAAATAAGTTTATAAAAGAGTTTTGACACATCCGAATTTAGATCCATTGCAAAATGCGCAAAAATCGCATTTTGACTGAAACTTTGACTTGTCAAAATAGCTAGAAACAATGAGAATCAGTAGGCATGATTTTTGTGGATCATAACCACCTTCATTACCCTCATAAAGCAAGTTTCAATTGGAGTTTAAACTGATCAATTCATGATCAATTCTGGAAGTCAAATAAAAGTCAAATTTTGTGACTTTTAATCAAATTAACCATAAGAATTGAAACAAGCATGAAGGAGATCACTTACAAACACTAAAGATTGATCAATAACACCAGAGGAAACTCCAAGATGGTTGCTAAATTCGGATTTAGAGCAGGGTGTTGCAAGAAAGTGATCAAAAAGTTCATAAGTGTGATGAACATGGGTATTTATAGAAAGTTTGGATTAATAGGGTCATGCCAAGTGTTTATGACTCATCTTTGAAGTAGGTTAGTGTCCACTTATGTGTCAAAAGCTATATTAGGGTGGCAAGTTCGAAAGGTGAGTCAAAGAGTGAATAAACAGGCTGCTGCCAACAAAACTGGTGTGCTGGAGCACCCTTACGGACCTATGATCGAATAAACTTGTTTTTGACATACCAAACCCTCCAAACTTATTTCTAAGTTATGCAAAGGTTATTTAAGGTATGTTTAGCTTGTGACAATATTCCGGAACATACGTTGTGTTAAATTAGTTTCGTTTGTGTATCGGTTCACCGATTTTGCTCATAAAAGCGATTCAAGAGTTCGGAATTGTGCACGAATTGATTGTGTGCAAATAACATAATAAATATGCAAATTCACATATACAACATAAAATTTCATTCATTGATAACTTGATTATTGTTGTTACAAGCTTGGATTGCCCAGATATCACATCTTGATACGGGAGTATATTCAGAAAGTGGGGACCGCAGATAAGTCAAGTTTCATAAATCATACCTTAACATATCTTGAAACAGTTGAGAAACGTGGTAAAGTTTAAGTGGACAAATATATCCACAATCTAGGTAAACGAGTCTAAAACTTAAAGTCATCTATAGGTCAACGGTACTGGTGATATGTCTCAAATTAACTGATATGATCCTTAGACACGAATTCACAAAAATATGTCTGTAAATATGTTTGTACATAGTTTACATTGTTCTGTACATAGTTTATCAGCTTTATAGATTAAATCCAAAAAGATTTTCAGTGTGTTTTAGCATAAACTTACAAAAAGATTTTGTTTCTACATTGTTTTCAGCAAACCAATGTTGGAGAACGGGTCTTCGAAGTCTGGTAAGGTGCTAAACTGGTGGGAATCTCATTGACAACAGGCTGGGAGCTAATCTGTAAAATCTAAAAAGCCAAAACGATGAAAAGTTCATTAATTTGAAACTTTGATTTTGAAAATATCAACAGTTTGTTCATAACGGGTCAAACCGGGGTCATTAACTTGGACTCGACAGACAAATCGGTTAACCAAGGTCATTAATTTGAACTTGGTTAACTGAGTGGATTTTCAAAACTGGTAAAAAGTGGAAAGTTCAGGGACTAAATTGCAAAAATTGAAAATTTGAAATGAGTTTTAGGCAAGTCGGCCGAACTTGCTTAAAAAGTTCAAAATTTTCTGTTTATAGTAAGTTCGACCGAACTTGCTTTGATAGTTGGTTGTTAAGAGGTAAGTCTGACCGGACTTGAGATGGGTTCTTTCTTATTGGACCTTCAAGTTCACCCGAACTTGCCAAGGTATAAATACCTTGCAAGTTCGGCCGAACTTCATTATCACATCTCACTAATCTCTGAGCGAACTTAACACACTTTGAGCGATTTTTCTAAATTGGCAAGATTGTACGGTTATACTGCCGAAATTTACGTTGTTTGTGGTGATTTGCACACCATCTACAATGGAAGAGGTGAGATTTTGGAGATTGAACTGAGATTTGGACATGAATTGATGAAAATTAGATCTGAATCGTTAAAATCTTGTAGATCTTGGGTTCTTATGGTTAAATTGGACTTGAATTTGTAATAAACTATTAAAACCGACCATGGATTTGGATTAAAAACGATCAGAACAGTCATAACATGAAGGTGCAGTTTTGTTGAAGAAGATAACAAGTTCGGCCGAACTTGTTATCAAGTTCGACCGAACTTGCTAACTAAACAATGAATAATCTGATCATGACTTAAGTTCGACCGAACTTCTGTTAAAATTTGAAAGTTGATTTACCTGAGAAGTTCGCCCGAACTTAGTGTGTTGAAAATTGAAATTTGTTTATCATAAGTTCTCCCGAACTTATGTTTGATTTGTTGAACATGTTTGTATTACATGTTCGGGCGAACTTGACCAAATCAGTTTGTAATACCCACTTCATGTTCGTCCGAACTTGATGAAAAATGTTGAAAAATTTTGTAACTTTTTCTCGTAATGCGTGCTAAGTACTTTGTATCGTTTTTCAGGTTCAAGCACCAGCTCGGGTAATCACGATGGACTTTTCCAAGTTCCATAACACCTGTATTACGCTCGATAAGACGTTATATCCGTCGCTGAAGGAGTACGAAAGCATATTGAAGTTTCTAAAGGATTGCCCTATTCATCGAGCTATTATGGAGTGTACAGTGTCGTATAGATCTCATACATATCATTTCTGGATGAATGCTTCACTCAGTGCTGATAAGAAGACCATTGCATAACCTGTTCAAGTCAGAAACGAGGATAAAGCGATTACTATTATAGAAGATGATATTCGAAGGATTCTACAATTCAATGACGATAAAGATGATCCAATATTCTTAGACGAGAAGATGGTCCGAGGATGTTTCATTTGGATGGGTTACAAGGGCAGTGTGAATAAACCAACGTTGAAGAAAGGGGAAGTGCCTAACCCCTACAAGCTTCTTATGCATGCGATTATACACACTTTTAGCCACAGAAAGGCGGGCCTAGATGATGTTCAAGATTATATGGCCTGTATGGCAACTGCGTTAATTCTGAAGAAGCCGTTCAACTATTCTAAGCTTGTATTTATACATATGTCAAAGAATATGGAACATTCGAGATTATGCTTATATCCGAGGTTTGTGCAGATGCTTATTGATGAAAATTTTATAGACATTGCACGAGACCCAAATGATGTTCTATATCTCAGTCACCTCGATGATACAACAGTAAAGAAGTTGATAAATTCCAGAAACAGGATTCAGTACCTGTTGGAAAACCAGTATTTGGGGCGATAAAAGATGAGAATTATGTTGCGTCGCCCGATAACAAGTGGAGGAAAGATGGAAGTGGTGACGAGAAAGAGTTAAATGCAGAGAAGGAATGGTTTAAGGCTTTCAAGCCAAAAGCTCGAAGTGAATGGTTCCTAAAAACTGAAGTTGAAAAGCCTAAATGAAGCGAGCATCAAAGAAATTAGATACAATGCTTATAGATGAAGATGAGCCACAAAATGTTCAAACAGAAGCTGGATCGAGTGATGTGGTTGTTATTGAGAGTCAGGAAACTTTAAAGACTACTCAAGAAGATGATGTTATTTCAGCTACTTTCGAGAATGACGATGATTCTGATGATTCTCTCAAGAAGATTACAAAGAAGGCAATAGCAGAGACTGAAGCTGAAAAGATCAAAGAGACTGATGCTGATTTTGATCCTAATCTTGAAAAAGATTCTGACGAGGAGAGACCCAAGAAAAGAACGAAACGTGCAAAGTCTGTAGTGGTTTCTACAGAAAAAACTACAGGTTCTCCACAGACTAAGGGCAAAAAACAAAGAAAGCCCAGAAACCAGCTAGTCGACGATACAAGGGAAAGCTTAAAAGCGCAGAAGTTACACAAGAACCTTCTGGCACACAGGAGAAAGGAGTTACACAGGAACCTCCTGTTGTTATTTCATCAGAGGTTGAACGTCCAGGAGTTACACAAGAACCTTCTGTTATTATCTCGTCTGAAGCAGAAAGGCTAGGAGAAACACAAGAACCTCCTGAGTCTAATTTACTTGAAGTTCCAATGATACAATCTCCAGATCCAAAAGCAGCTCAACTCCAAGGAAAGCTACTCCTAAATCAACACCGAAAGCTTCACAGTCTAATCTATTTGGTGATATTCCAAATGAACCAGTGGATCTTCAGGATTTGTATGAGTTCTTCCCTAACACAGATATCGATGTTCTGGAAAAACGTGTCAAAAAATTGGAAGATAGAGTTCAAAAGAATGAGGAAGAGAAAGCTGAGCTGACCAAGAAAGTAAATCAAAGCTCAGTGGAGAAAGAGATGATGGATGACAAGATAAAGGTGCTAGAAAGTGAAAGAGAATTCTTCAAAGCATTGATCGAGAGCTTGCAAGACGCAAATGAAAAGCTGCAAACAGAGATTGCTGAGTTGAAAACAATTCAAGCCCTAAACGATCAAATGTTTACAAGGATGTAGAAAGTATTATCTAATACTTTGGGTATTGATTTCATTTCTGAGTATGATCGTCTAGATAGGCAAGAGGCGAACGAAAGATCTAAGAAAGAACTTGTAGAAAGAGGCAAAGGCAAAGGTGTTGAAGGTTTGTTGAAGAGAATGTTGCAAAAGCTTCTGAGTCCGATATTGTTAAGGTTGACGAATCTGTTAAGCCTTCTGATCCTGTAATTGCTTCTGAAGAAAAGGACGATGAAGAAGTAGAAGATGAGGATAAAGATGTTGACGATAATAAAGACGACCCTGATTATGAAGATTGGAATAATGCTGATGATCAGGGAGGCGTTGGTATGAAAATTAGTGAAGCAAAAGTCTCTGATGACTTTGATTTTTCTTCTCTGATGGATGATGAATCAAACAAGATGAATGATAAAATTGAGGGGGAGTCAGGGCAAACAGGGCCTACTGAAGATATTGAAATGTCTGATGCAATCACTTTTGCTATTGCTGTTGCTGCAGTTCCAACAAAACCGTTGATACTTATGCTTGAACATAATGTTGAAGAGGGAGAGTATGTGCACAACTATACGAAGGAAGATATGGCTAAGCTGATTGAAGTTGATGCAGAATCTCTAGATTTTGATTTTGAGGAACAAGTGTTGAACGTAAACACATTTGAGCCTAATGAGTATCACTATCAGAGAAGGTTTGAAGCTGATGAGTATAACAGGGTGATAGTATAGGATTGGTCTTCGGATGATGAAAGAGATGAAACTGCAAAGTACGTTGGTCCTAACACTGATAGTTTTCCTACGTTCGAGGAGATGTACAAGCAACTTGATGAAGATATGTTAAAAGAAAATATTGGAGAATCTATTCGAGAAGGTAAAGTTCCGAAACCAATGACGAAGGAGGAAATAGCTCAAGCTAAGAAGTCCTGGTTTAAAGAAATGCCGTGCGTACGTAAGTTTCGACGTCCTCTAGCATTCTTTACCAGAGATAAAGATGTGTCATTGGGGGATATCCTAAGTTGGGGGTGGTTCAAGGAGTTGAATGTGTATGCTATTAAACGTGTGTTTAGAGTGCAATACTTCAAATACTTAGCAGATTTCAAGACCTTACCGTACTGGGATGTGGAGGAGCTTGTTCAAACCGTGAATGTTACTTATCATATGAAGTATATTGATCAGTTATTATGGAAGATGATCAAGTTTGAAGTGACAAAGGGATTTAGATATTGGAAGCCGTTTAATCCAGGCCGTCGCATCAAAACAAACAAAAAGACAGGAGAAAAGGATATAACGTTGATTATGAAACGACCGAGAGCGATGATGAACATGCCCTTAATGCCAATCGAACATAATTTCTATCCGGTGTTTAAGTGGTGGCAGATTGATCCTAGTACATGCGGAGCTGTTATAATTACGATTTGAGGAACATCTGGATATCACGAAGGAAAGGGTTGAGATACTTGGGTTTTAGGGTATGAGAGGCTTGTGGAGAACGATCGGAATCTTAGATCTAATGTGGTTGGTAAACTGCTCAAGAGAAGATATCAAATGCTTGTTTTACAGCAAGATTGTATTTGAAGAACGTGAGAAAGAACAAGCCATGCAGTATCAAAGGTGTCACACCCTCAATTTCCGCTTGCGGAGTTTTACCGCGAGGCGTGTGAACAAACCAGAATCTGAAACACTAGTACATCGAACGACTCTACATGATTTGATAATACGTTTCCCAAAATCATTCGTTGTAGATTTTATATTAATTACCAATATTTAGCAGAGCATTAGTTTTAAAGTTCGAGCGGAAGCATAAATAAGTAGTGATGCGGGCGCCAACACAAACGCCAAAACAAATGAAAAATCCCAAAACAATATTAATAAATAAGACTCGATAAAGATGTCTTGTTCAATGCATGTGCGTGCACCTAGAGCTCCTAGCGTCCTGAGAAACATGTAAAGAAACAAGTGTCAACATTAAAGATGAGTGAGTTCACATGTTTCCATAAACCCGTTTGTTCGGTTATTGTTTGTTTACTCCGTTATCCCTAACCCGGGATAACGTATTAGTTCCATTATTCCAACCCGGAATAATAAGTTGTTGCTTCCAATATTCGAAACCCGAAATATTAAATTGTTGTTTCCATTATCCCCAACCCGGGATAATAAGTTGATGTTTCCAATATTCCAAACCCGGAATATTAAGTTGATTCGTAATTAAGTTCAATGTTAACATATATAGGTAGCTAGCCTAAAGTTATGTCACGTAAGTGTTCGCGATCGAAGCTGACTGTTGTGCCTCCGTTTTGCCAGGCCTATCACATGACCATGGCGATGTTAGGCCAATTATTCATCCGTTGACCATACCCGGTCGGCTAGCGCTACTAGCTCGGATGGGGCTCGTCAGACCCAGTAGTACTACTTATAATTCCCCCGCTATTAAACCCAAATACTAACGATCCGAGAGATTGTCGAGGACTTAAGTGATAAAGCTGCTTAGTGACCATAACATTACATTAACATTAACTTAGTTACCGTATAGTTATGTGACGTTAAATTCGTATAACGTAAAGAGATTGAGTTTGAGAGTGTATACATGTTTCTCCCCCTGTTGTTTAAAAACCGGATAAAGTTAGGGGCCGTGAACTCACCTTTTGTTGCTCGGTTAGTGTAGCAAAGATGTTATAAGAGATGGGACCGCTAGTGGCGTCCTAACAAACCAATTAATTCCACGTCAGTGTGTGAACACACCAATGCAATTTCTACACGTAGTTTACTCACAAAGTGATACACACAAACAACATATCTAACACTCAAACATGCATGCAAGTATCCTCATGTGATCATAGTAATCAAACAACTTATCATGAACATATCCCAATCGATGCAACACTTTGGTGCATACAATCACAAGTTATCAATTTTCTGTTTAACACTCATTATTCAGCTGTTTTCTAGGATTTTTATAAAATAGTTCTAACATTCCAAAAATCCCAATATTTTTACAGTAGGTGACATCTATACCATAGAAATTTATATAAATTTTCCAAGTCCTAGATCTTTACCAATTAACCATAAATATTAATATGCTAGGCTGCAGTCAGATTTACCGCTTTCTGACTGCAGTCCACTGAAGAATTTATTTAAAAATCACTGATCGTCCAATTAACAAAATTCCAGTTGGAGTTGCCCGGAAATTTCCATACCTAGTTGCTGTATAAAAATCATGACTCAACTCCCTACTGATTTTAAAATCTATATATTTATCGAACATGATCTCGTAATCAAGGATAACCCTAACCTTGAATAACTAGGTAGACAAGCCGGGACTTGGACAAGGAGTATCCTGCTGTTCCAGGAAGTTTGCTACCGAAAGGATGTTGATAAAGTGGGCTGTTTGATCCACTAGAGGTGAACAAAGACTGATCTCACGATTGAATGAAGGTGAAGATGGAGATTGTTGCTGCTGTTGCGACCGAGAGGAATAAACGAACAAGGAAAGCAGCTGATTGCGATCACAAGAGGCGAGAACAAGCTGCCGACAGCTGTTTTTCTTTAGGGTTTTGTGTTTATGTGAATGAGTGCATGTGAGTTGTATATATAGGTGCAACAAGATGATAAGGGTTACGGTTTTAGATAAGTATTCGTGGCCGAGGATAATTGGGTTGGTTTGGTTTGGGTTTGGGCTTGATCTCGCGGCCAAAGACTAGGGTGAGTTGGTTTGGTTTTGATCTTGGCCGAATGGTTCTAGGTTTTGCATGCAATGGTTTTCGGTTTAGGTTGTTCTCGGCCGAGTAGTTAGAACTTTAAGTCTAGGTTTGATCCTTGTTTTCTTTTGGCCGAAGACTTGGGTTCAAAGTTTAAACTTTGTTAACTCCTAGAGTCACAATGAATCAAAGCTGATTCGTGTCGCGGTTCGGTTCAGTTCGTGTACATATCTACCCTACTTACTCTATAACTAAAACAATCACACAACACACAACACGTATTCATTTAACTCGTGCACGTTTAATACTTAGCATATACATTATTCGACAAGTGTCACGTGTAAGTTATCCGAAAAACCTGGGATATCACATTATCCCCATGTTGAAAGAATTTTCGTCCCGAAAATTGAGTAAACGCAGTTTAGCATGTAGCGTACATGTTCAGAGTGCCACGCACAAAGAGTTAGTTCGTTAATGATGGTACGCAACGTTACAAGAAGTTCCCAAGTGCCATACACAAAGATTTCCAAGTGCCATGCACCAGAATTTAGTCAACAATAGTACACGAAAGTATGAGAAGTTTCCAGGTTGTCACATCATCCCCATGTTGAAAGAATTTTCGTTCCGAAAATTTTGTTACTGGTATCGTTAGTTTGCTGCTCAGTTGCGAAGAGATGTGGGTATTTGCTTTTCATTTGGTCCTCTCTTTCCCACGTGAACTCCGGTCCACGCTTAGAGTCCCAATGAACCTTAACGATCGGAATTTTGCTGTGCCTTCGAGTCTTGATCTCACGATCCATGATCTCGATAGGATGTTCCACAAAGTGCAGTCGTTCATCCACTTGGATCTCTTCCAATGGAATGACTAGAGTTTCATCTGATAGACACTTCTTCAGATTTGACACGTGAAATACGTTGTGAACTCCACTGAGTTCGGCAGGAAGGTCTAATTGATAAGCTACGGGTCCAATACGTTTCAAGATTTCAAACGGGCCTACGTACCGTGGGTTAAGTTTGCCCCGTTTTCCAAAGCGGATTACACCCTTCCAGGGTGACACCTTTAGTAGGACGCGGTCGCCTACTTGAAATTCGAGCGGTTTGCGTCGTTGATCAGCGTAGCTTTTCTGTCGATCTCGTGCCGCCGCCATGCGGTTTCTGATTTGTACAATCTTTTCAGTAGCTTCAAGTATTAACTCAGGGCCTGTGAGTTGACTGTCACCGACTTCTCCCCAGCAGACCGGTGATCTACATTTATGACCGTATAATGCCTCAAACGGTGCTGCCGAAATACTCGTATGATAGCTGTTGTTATATGAGAATTCTACTAGAGGCAGGTGGATTTCCCAACTATTTCCGAAGTCCACTACGCATGCCCTAAGCATGTCTTCCAAGGTCTGTATGGTCCTTTCGCTTTGACCATCAGTCTGAGGGTGATATGCTGTGCTCATATCCAGGCGTGTTCCCAACGCTTTCTAGAGTGACTGCCAAAAGTTTGACGTGAAGCGAGCATCTCTGTCTGAGATGATGGACGTTGGCACTCCGTGCCGAGAAACTACTTCCTTAATGTAGATGCGAGTCAACTTCTCCATCTTATCCGTTTCTTTAATAGCTAGGAAGTGTGCGGACTTAGTTAAACGATCCACGATCACCCAGATGGTGTCGCAACCACCCAAGGTTCGCGGGAGTTTAGTGATGAAATCCATTGAGATCTGATCCCATTTCCACACTGGGATCTCAGGTTGTTGGAGTAGCCCCGATGGCTTTTGATACTCCACCTTGACTTTTGCACAAGTCAAACATTTACTCACGTAGGTGGCTAAATCAGCTTTCATGTTGGGCCACCAATACGCAGCTTTAAGATCTTGATACATCTTATCCGAACCCGGATGGACAGAGTATCGAGATTTGTGAGCTTCATCCATGACTAGCTCTTTGAGGTTTCCGTAGAGAGGTACCCATATGCGATTCATAAAATACCGGGCTCCATTGGGCTTTACTTCCCAATCGCGCTCCATTTTTCCCACTGATTCGGCTTTGATGTTTTCCTCCTTAACTGCTTCTAACTGGGCGTCGCGTATTTGTTCGGGTAGCCCCGAATGTATAGTGAGTTGTAATGCTCGTACGCGACGAGGTTTCAAGTGTTCCTTCCTACTGAGGGCATCAGCTACCACGTTAGCTTTACCCGGGTGGTATCGAATGGCACACTCATAATCGTTTAAGAGTTCGACCCAGCGACGCTGTCGCATGTTTAACTCCTTCTGATCAAAGATGTGTTGGAGGCTTTTGTGGTCAGTAAAGATTGAGCACTTTGTTCCATAGAGGTAGTGTCTCCAAATCTTAAGTGCAAACACTACTGCTCCCAATTCCAGGTCATGCGTCGTATAGTTTTTCTCGTGAACCTTCAGTTGGCGCGACGCATACGCGATGACCTTATCGCGTTGCATGAGTACGCATCCCAATCCCTGAATGGAAGCATCACAATACACTACAAAGTCATCTGTCCCTTCCGGCAAGGACAGAATGGGTGCACTGCAAAGTTTCTGCTTCAGCAATTGAAATGCTGCTTCTTGCTTGTCACCCCAAGCATACTTGATGCCTTTCTGGGTGAGGGTAGTGAGCGGTTGTGCGATCTTTGAGAATCCCTCGATGAAACGTCTGTAGTAGCCAGCCAATCCCAAAAATTGGCGGATCTCCGTCGGTGTCTTGGGTGCTTCCAAGTTTTTGATGGCTGCAATCTTGGTCGGGTCTACGTGGATACCTTTTTCATTCACGACGTGCCCGAGAAACTGAACTTCCCGGATCCAGAAATCACACTTCGAGAGTTTGGCATATAGCTTTTCCTGTTGAAGTAATCCTAGTAGTAACCGTAGATGTTCAGCATGCTCTTCTTCACTTTTGGAGTAGATGAGTATGTCATCGATGAACACAATGACAAATTTGTTGAGGTATGGTTTACACACACGGTTCATGAGGTCCATGAACACCGCAGGTGCTTTAGTGAGACCGAATGGCATGACCAAGAACTCGTAATGGCCATACCGAGTGCGAAATGCCGTCTTGGCGATATCCTCCTCCCTGACGCGTAGCTGGTGGTAACCGGACCGTAAATCAATCTTAGAGTAGTAGCTGGACCCTTGAAGTTGGTCGAAGAGATCGTCGATGCGAGGTAACGGGTATCGGTTCTTGACTGTAACCTTGTTGAGTTCCCTATAGTCGATGCACATGCGGAAAGTCCCGTCCTTCTTCTTGACAAACAGGACTGGAGCTCCCCATGGCGAAACGCTTGGTCGGATAAATCCTTTTTCTAATAGCTCCTGGAGTTGGGTAGACAGCTCCTGCAGCTCGGCTGGAGCTAGGCGATATGGAGCCTTGGTGATAGGAGTTGCGTTGCTTGCCAATTCGATTTCAAACTCCAATTGTCGATGTGGTGGAAGACCAGGTAGTTCCTCTGGGAATACATCGGAAAAATCACGGACGACAGGGATGTCTTCTATACGTTTCTCGTCCTTAGGCTGTTCGGTAATTAGTGCGAGTAAAGCGAAGGAGTTCTTTCTCCGAAGATACTTCTGCGCTTGCATGTAAGAGATGATGTTGGTGACGGCGCTTGCCTTATCGCCTTGTACCGTCAAGATTTCGTCGTTAGAGAGCGGAATACGGATAGATTTTTCGAAGCAGAGAACTTCAGCCCGGACGTCGGATAGCCAGTCCATTCCGACTACCACGTCAAAACTACCCAGGGTAGTTGTCATCAGATCAATGGTAAAAGTGTGGCCCGCGAGTTTGAGTTGACAGCCGGATACTATTTGGGTCACATCTACAGATTTACCATCGGCTAATTCTATAACATAAGGGGTATCTAATGGTTTAAGCGTGAGTTTTAGGTTCTTCCTAAAAGACTCGGATATAAAACTCCTATCCGCACCCGTATCAAAAAGCACAGAAGCAAAATGTTCATTAAGGGGAAACTTACCGGTGATCACTTTCGTGTCGTTTCTGGCCTCTCCTCGACCCAAAGTAAATGCGCGACCTTTGGCACCTCCTGTGCCACCATTCCCATTATTGTTGTTGTTATTATTGTTGTTGTGGTTATTGTGATTGTTTCCACCATTATTGTTGTTATTACGCAGCTGTGGGCAGTCTCTTCTGAAGTGAGCAGTGCTACCACACTGATAGCATCCCCGGTTGATACCCGGCTGCTGACCCTGGGGTTGATTTTGATTTTGTCGGGACATGATTTCCCCACGACAATCCTTTGCCGCATGTCCTATCTTGCCACATCGTTGGCAACGATTTCCGGCACAAGGGCCGTTATGATGGAGATTACAGCGGTTGCACTGCGGCTTTCGGCCTACATAGCCGCATGAATTCTGGTTGTTGTTGTTGTTGTTGTTGGCGGGATGATTTTGATGACCCCGGTGGCTGTTGTAGTGATTGAACCGTTTCTGGTTCCCTTGCTGCGGATGAGATGACGAAGACTGTCGAACAGTGGAGTCTTCAAATTTTCTTTTGTTGTCCGGAGCAACTTCAGTTGTACCCCGTGCTGGCAGCTTCTTCTGTTCCACCGCCTTATCGGTGAGTTTGTGAGCCAATCGGATTGCTTGGTGCTCAGTTACAGGGTTACTAGCCATTACCATACCCTGAATTTCCGGAACCAGACCCTCGAGATAGAACTCGAGTCTTTTCTCCACCGTGTTGGCCAATTCGGGACACAGAAATACTAAGTCATGATGTTTTGCAGTGTAAGCTTCAATTTCCGATCCCACCATCTTGTGGTTCCATAGAGCTTGCTCCAATTGTTGCACTCTGTCTCGTGGACAGTACTCCTCTTTAATTAGGGCCTTGAACTCAGCCCATGCCATTGCATTCGCAGCTATTAGTCCACGTGTTTGGACTTGGGCATTCCACCATGTCAGTGCCCCATCTTCCAGTGTTGAGGCTGCGTATTTGACCTTGTTCGCCTCTAGGCAGTTGCACGTTTCAAAAACGGATTCTGATTTTTCGATCCAGCGGACCAGTCCAATGGGTCCTTCCGCCCCCGAGAATTTGCTTGGCTTTGCGTCAAGGAACATCTTGTAGGGGTTAAAGCCCCCTCCTGCTGACAGAGAACAGGGAGTCAGCAAGGAATTTTACTAGCCTCACTATTAGATTTTCACGCGAAAACTTAATAATGGTTACCTGCCGGTTGGTTCTGAACGCCCGCTAAAGCTGCGTTCACGTGCTCTTGAATCATGGCAGCTAGCTCTTCGGGAGTCAAGTTGAGGTTTCCACGTCTTCCGGTTGCCATTTAGCTCTTCGAAACACAACACAAACACACCCCGATAAGTCTATATATCCAATATAGTTATCCTACTTCGTACTTTAATAATTATTAAGTTACGTCAACTCAATATATTAAATAGTCAAAAGAAATACTTGATTAACTGAAATTTCAACGTCTTACAAGAATGCAAATCAAACATACGAATTCACTATAAAGTCTCAAGTTTAAACACAAGTGGGAAAATAAACTGAAGGAAAACAAATAATATAAACGAGACGTGTCAGTCGTCTACGTCTCCATTCCCCAAGTCACTGTCGTTGCCGTCATCCTGTGCGGCATTTCCAGCTTCTTCAGCTGGGTCCTCCTCCGGATCCTCCTCTGGATCCTCCTCAGGGTCCTCCTCTGGATCCTCTTCTGGGTCCTCCTCTACCGGCTCTGGAGGGGCCGGTGCTGGTGCAAGTGCTTGGTTTTGTAGCTCCTGAATGTTCCAACTATTTTCCAGGACTCTGTCCTCCAGCCAGTCGGCTCTTATCTGCTCAGCACGCAGATCTCTGGCTATGGTGTTACGAACTATCTTACTCGTACGATGCTCTTCCTCGAGCGAGTCGGTCTTTCCTGTAAGGTGTCGGATCATCCATCCTTGTGCTCGGATGGTTTCCTGCATTCTTTCTAACTGTTTTTGTTGTGTATGTACCAGTATTCTAAGCATGTCAATTCCTATTTCTACAGGATTAACCGGTTCAACCGGTACAGCAATGGTTGGGCGTAATGACGACTCCTCCCCCAGAGCGAGCCTCTTCCTCGCCGCTGAGCGTGTCTCCACGCTATAAGGTGGTATGGGTTCCACCATTGGTGCCTTTCCTGGTGCCCTTGGTGGCGTAAGTCTGTCGGACGATGATGAGGATGATGACATTGCCTGTTAGGTCGTGTAGTTAGTTATGAGTTGTTTTCATTTCTTATTATGAAGGCATGATCTACCAAACACAGTTGTGGTATATTACATAACAAGATATAATAATTCGGTGCCAGACTAAGTCTAGTATCGTGATATCAGCTATAGTTTAGGTCTACTTCTAATGCAAACCTGGTTCTCTATAGCTAGTGGCTCTGATACCAATCTGTCACACCCTCAATTTCCGCTTGCGGAGTTTTACCGCGAGGTGTGTGAACAAACCAGAATCTGAAACACTAGTACGTCGAACGACTCTACATGATTTGATAAACAACTAGCAAAGTTTCAGGATTTTCACAGTTTTAGTTACTGAACTTATTTATCCCTTTAAAAATATCAAACGACTTCAGAAAATTATGAATCCAGCGCCATTAGATTCCTTATTCAAATCTCTACGTTCTAGACATCAGAAAATCCGTTTTTCGACAACTAACGACCGAGTTACAGCCAGATGAAGTCGGCTGTAACTATTATTCAGCAGACTGTTTTCAGCATATCTTTATCATAAACTCGTGTAACCCATTCATGCGATTAATCTAGGCGATCAAGAACCGATTTTTAATCATATATTAATACTAATAACCTATCCATGCAAGCCCTAGTTCTTACTTCTAGTTTTTACAAACAAAACATACTTGCACTTATGATATCCGCAAACAATTATACACATGAACACAATCAAGACAGCCGGTTACATTCAACATATAAAATCCGAAGCAAACTAATCAATTAATCATTCAAGCATATATTTATCGAACATGATCTCGTAATCAAGGATAACCCTAACCTTGAATAACTAGGTAGACAAGCCGGGACTTGGACAAGGAGTATCCTGCTGTTCCAGGAAGTTTGCGACCGAAAGGATGTTGATAAAGTGGGCTGTTTGATCGACTAGAGGTGAACAAAGACTGATCTCACGATTGAATGAAGGTGAAGATGGAGATTGTTGCTGCTGTTGCGACCGAGAGGAATAAACGAACAAGGAAGGCAGCTGATTGCGATCACAAGAGGCGAGAACAAGCTGCCGACAGCTGTTTTTCTTTAGGGTTTTGTGTTTATGTGAATGAGTGCATGTGAGTTGTATATATAGGTGCAACAAGATGATAAGGGTTACGGTTTTAGATAAGTATTCGTGGCCGAGGATAATTGGGTTGGTTTGGTTTGGGTTTGGGCTTGATCTCGCGGCCAAAGACTAGGGTGAGTTGGTTTGGTTTTGATCTTGGCCGAATGGTTCTAGGTTTTGCATGCAATGGTTTTCGGTTTAGGTTGTTCTCGGCCGAGTAGTTAGAACTTTAAGTCTAGGTTTGATCCTTGTTTTCTTTTGGCCGAAGACTTTGTAACATCCGTCAAAAACGGATTTACCAAACCCGCTCCGTTTATCAACCGAACAGTCAGTCAAAATTTTCGTTGCGAATTAAATGCCCAAAATATTTTTAAACGATCCGTAATCAATTATTATACGGGAATATATATTTAGTTTTTGAAAAACTGTCAAAAATCGCAAAATAAAAATATATTACCTCTGCCGGGTTTCGAACCCGGGTCTGTACCGAGTCACTCAGTGACTTATCACCTCACACACAAACCACTGCGCCAACTGCTTTGTTTGTTATATAATAGAATCATTTAATTGATATAATAACGTTACGAATTCAAAACCGGCGCCCAAACGGTTCAGTCGTCGGAATCCCGGAATTCTCGCGAGTCTTAACTACGATTTACGTTATAACGTAACCCATTAACCAGACATCGGTTATAACCGATGTTTGAAGTCCGCGACACTTTTCAAAACCGCCGGAAATTTTAAATAAACGAATACAGTCGGAAATCAGACCAAGTGCATTTCCATTTTCCCCTATAAATTCACCCTCAAGCCATTGAAGACCTTTTCGCTCAAAACCCCACTCTTTCTCGGCGAAAACTCCCTCGCCGGAACTTTTCTGTTTTTCGCCGGAAAACCGAGTTTTAATCCCTGAGCTTTACTGAACCCCCTAAACCTTTACCGAAGTCACCCTTACATTTTCCAAGCTTTCCGGAGACTAGCTGCTATACGGAACACTTCGCCGGAGGTGAATTCTGTCGCCGGAGTTCTGCCGGAAAACAGAGGATCCAGTCGGTATATTTCTCCGCTCAGTTCCTTTTCCTTTTCACTTTTATCTTACCTTAATCGACTGTAACACACTATTAAACCGATAAAAACTTTGAACCAGTCGATTTCCGAAATCTGGTTCAACCTTGATGAAGAAGACGATGTATCTCGTTATATTATAAGTATAATTAAAATCATGAAATTAATCGGGTTAGACACACAGTCCAGCGTGGACTGTGTGCACATAAAACGTTAATCATACAAAGGTCTCGAGTTCGATTCCCGTCTCACACACGCTGCCTTAATAAAAACCATTGTTTTTGTTTACTGAACCGGAGCCGCCTTAGATATATGTTAAGTATATTAATAACCGGAATAATAACCAAGTTAGACACACAGTCCAGCGGTGGACTGTGTGTTTGTTTATATCACAGGTCAAGAGTTCGAGTCCGGTCTTCAGCACCGACTCGGACAATTATCTCCTCTTTTTAATTAAGGCAGAAAAGGAAAGAAATAAATAGTATTTAAGTATAATAAAAATCGAATGATATAACATGTTGAACACACAGTCCAGCGGTGGACTGTGTGTTAGATTAAACCACAGGTCCCGAGTTCGAGACCTGTGGAGTGCAAGACCGGTCCGCTTAAACTGTTTTTAAAATAAAAATGTTTTTCTGTTAATTCTAATTAATGTATATATGAAATTAAAATCGGATATATAACGGGTTAGACACGTAGCTCAGTTGGTAGAGCTGCGTGCACGCGTACGGGAGGTCTCGGGTTCGAGCCTCACCCAGCGCACAACAATATGCCTCGAACCGGTCAACGCCAGTCAAAGTCAACTGTAGCAAAAAAATAAAATATTTTTTTATTATTTTTTCTTTAATTATTTTAATTAAAAATCAATTATAAATACTTAAAAATAACATTTTTAAGGTTAGAAAATAGCCTCAAACTCACAAAAATGCACCCAACAATCCTACTAAAATAGTTTAATAAAATCCGTTTACTTACCAAACCATAATGCGATTTATCTAGGTTAAATCTCACTCGTGGTTAAAACCACATCGCGTGCATTCAACGTCATCAACCGAACGCACCCACTGTGAGTGAATCTTACAATTCCCCCTTTTAAATTACACGTTTTGGGGTGTGTCATGTGTTATGAAATTAATTAATCTATTTATTTAAACTTGTGCCATACCACATCATGACTTAAACTTAGATTGTTTCTATTGTTGTGATTTACTTATATTCCTTTTGTCAAATTACATGAAACTCATACATTAAGCCCATCAGTTCCTCGTGGGAGACGAGTAGAACATCGCGTGCTTCACAACAAATTCATTATTGCTCATGTGTGTATCATTGAGTTTATATTGTTTGTAGTTGTGTTATTCATATTATCATGTTTATGCAAGTCATTCATTAGGCCCCTCAGTTCCTCGTGAGAGACGAGTTGAGCATCGCGTGCCTTTAATTGTACCATTATTGTTCATGAGTGTTTCATTTAACATCTTATGATTGTTGACCAAGTTACATCTAATTTTACTCATGTTTGGTTGTGCACATATTTCATAATCAATTTAAATAAATTGTTCAAATGTTTTCCATAGGATTCACTCGCCAACATTATGTTGATCCAAAAACCTTTTTTACACATGATACAGGTGAACAGGTTGAAGCAAGGAAAACATAGGATATGCCTTAGAAGAGAACAAAGAAGTTTAGATTGTAGTTAGATCATGTTGTAGCAATCATTGTAAATTTCCATTTAAATTGTATTAATGAATATGAAACGTTTAATAAATGTCATGAGCTTTGATGATAACCCAATCATGCCCCGATCACCTTATCCGCTGCGGGTCGGGGTGTGACAGATTGGTATCAGAGCCATGACTATAGGGATATAGGATAGGTTATTAGACCCTTAGAGCCTATACTATAGTCTGCCTAAATTTTAAATTGATTAGGTGGTTACATACAAACTTGTGATATTTATTTGTTTCATATTTGTTTACATTTCAGTCAAACATACATGCTCATATACATATTCATTATACATATATACATATTCATTATACATATATCGATGTTCATGAATTCAATTTATTTTCATATTCTCATTATCCAAAGATTTTGTGCAATTTTCAAATCTCATCAAAGTAAGTTCTGTGACGGGCATGTAGTAACTGGAAGGGTACGAGTACCGGTAGTCGGAACGTCCTGTCTAGGCTGGCATTCGTATAAATCCAATATAACGGACCAGTTTGCCTACCTGGGGACCAACGATGAGAGTACGAAGGACCTATTAGGCCAAAGCATGCCACACCAAACGTCGTTCGAACTAACCCTACTTTGAGGTGTCACCGTGTCTACACCTGGACACATTCCGAATATCACACGTTGTATACATATTTCTCGATTTTCTCCGGGTTTTTGTGTACGCAACCAGGCAGAAACCGTGCGAACCATATGAAAAACCGGTATTCATGGGGGCCCACATGATTACACAGGTAAAGTATGGCGGCATGACGGGCCTAACAGCGAGCAAAGCCCAAGACATCCTATGGATGTAGTATTTTTGTATAATTATTTTATAAATGATCATTCTTGAATGCGACCCATGATCCCAAAAGCATCCAACTCATACTCTTGTCATGTATTCATTGTAGATGTCTTCTAACCTCGCCCGTAGGAAGACGAGAGCAAGAAAAGCTCGCGAACGCATGGCTACCTTAATCGCTCAACAAATGGCTGCCGTAATACCCAACATTGTAATCCAAGTTCAACAAGCACTCACCGATAATCCCGTCAATCAAGCAAACCAAAACATTTTCAACTCTCCCCCAAATACCACTAAATGTACCTACAAGCATTTCAAATCATGCGACCCTCCGAAATACAAAGGGACTGAAGGCGTCACCGCACTCCTCCATTGGTTTGAAGAAATGGAGAATACCTTTCTAAATTGCGATTGCCCTGATGATCGCAAAGTGCGTTATGCTACCGGTCGACTATGGGATAGCACTTACTTGGTGGAATACAGAGAAGGAAAAACGAGGTGTTGAAGATGCTATGACCCTAACTTGGAACGAATTGAAGGAAATCATGACCAGACGATTTTGCCCAAGGAGCGAAATCAAGAAGCTAGAAGATGAATTTTATTCATTGAAGCAAATGGAAGGAGACCACACCACCTACAACAAAAGGTTCCTCGAATTACATCAAATGGTTCCCAACATGTTTACTCCCCTCTACCGTTTGATCGAGCACTACATTCGTGGTCTTCCGTCAAAGATTCAAGACCCTGTGATAAGTACCAAGCCTGCAACTTTGGAAGCAGCAATGGAGCTAGCAACAGAGCTCACCGAGAACCGAATCCGAAACAAAGACTTCAAGGAGGAGAAAAAGAAGGATAAAGAATCGACTGAAACCTCCGACTCCACTCCAACTGAATCCCCTTCTCAACCCAATCCTAAGAGAAGAAGAGTCGGGCGACTTTTCGCTGCTACTCAACGAAATCAACCCGTTTTTCATGCCTTACCCATCCGAGCTATCCCAATCACCCAAGTGGCACCCAACTCAGCTTACCCAAATAAGAAACCATATCTTGGACCTCACCCTCGATGCAACAACTGTTTTTATCACCATCCCCTTACTTTACCTTGCCGGCTATGTACAACTTGTGGACGCTATGGTCATGTGAACAATGTTTGTCGCACCTTTCAAGACCAAACCTTTTTCCCTACTCAAAACATGGCCCAAACTTATCACCAACCCCAATACCCCATGTTCCCATATGCGCGAGCCTGTTTCAATTGTGGCGACCCTACCCACCTTAGAAACACATGCCCTCAATTGGTTAACGTTATCAACACTCAAGCCCAATCAAACCCAGTTAACCAAGTAAACCAAGAAAACCCAACCACTATGCCACCAACAAGAGGAAGAGTCTTCAATATCAACGCCAATCCTGTCGAAGATAATGACGGCCCAAACGAAGATACTCAGCTAGTCCTCTTCGCCGAAGATCCAGATTCAACTCCTATTGTTTAGTCTTATGTTTTTCTTTATCACATGTGTAGACTGTTAGAGAAATTATTGGATATTATATATTATATATTGTTTTCAGTATATGCTTTTGCCGAGGCCATAGCTCCCCATCCATCGAGGTTGAGTTTGATCCCCATTTTATTATGGGTTGATCAGGGCGTGCCCGCACGATCGGCTCCGTTTGTTTGAGCCTTGATCGGTTATTTTATTTTACATTTCAATACATGCAATACGTTCGGCTCCGTTTGATTGAGCCTTGAGCACACATTTCAATTTACATTTCCAGTTCATGCAATACGTTCGGCTCCGTTTGATTGAGCCTTGAGCGCACAGACAATTTCATTGTCAGTATCTTATGGTTGTGGTGTTTGTAGTAGAGTCGCATCGAACTAACCATAACTTTCGGATAAAGTCAACGAAAATTTGACAAGGATATGGTGGATACGCCGATGGTACTTCCTATATATAAGTATTCTTGTCAAATGATCGGAGGCATTATCAGGCAGTTATGAGAGGTTCCATGCATAGGCTGATTGTGTGATGGTTGTTTAGATTAAGTTGTTCAATTTCAGTACATTCAATACGTTCGGCTCCGTTTGATTGAGCCTTGAGCGCACATACAATTTCATTCAATACGTTCGGCTCCGTTTGATTGAGCCTTGAGCGCACATACAATTTCATTATCAGTATTTTGTGGTTGTTGTGTTTGTTGTAGAGTCGCATAGGACTAATCATAACTTACAGATAAAGTCAATGAAAATTTGACAAGGATATGGTGGATACGCCGCTGGTACTTCCTATATATAAGTATTCTTGTCAAATGATCGGAGGCATTATCAGGCGGTTATGAGAGGTTCCATGCATAGGCTGTTTGTGTGGTTAAGTTATTCATATTCAGTACATGCAATACGCTCGGCTCCGTTTGATTGAGCCTTGAGCACACAATTTCAATTTCAGTACATTCAATACGTTCGGCTCCGTTTGATTGAGCCTTGAGCGCACATCCATCTCATTTTCAGTACATGCAATACGATCGGCTCCGTTCGATTGAGCCTTGATCGCACAGATATATTTCATTTCAGTAATTTATGTTTGTTGTATTGATTGTAGAGTTATAGGACTAATCATAATTCACTGATAAAACCAATGAAAATTTGACAAGAATATGGTGGATACGCCGCTGGTACTTCCTATATATAAGTATTCTTGTCAAAGGATCAGAGGCATTATCGGACGGTTATGAGAAGTTCTAGGTAGGATTTATTAGTTTCTTGGTAACCAATCATAACTTGTGGATAAAACTAATGAAAATTTGGCAAGAATATGGTGGATACGCCGCTGGTACTTCCTATATATAAGTATTCTTGCCAAAGGATCAGAGGCATTATCAGGCGGTTATGAGAAGTTCCATGTAGGATTTAGTATTGCCTTGGTTGGAATTTGTGTTACATTGATATCATCATGTTATTTAAAGAGATTGGATTGTGTTCCATTTCTACATAAACTAACCTCTCCGTCATAACAAACGAGAGAGGAACTTCCATCATTCAAACATATATGCTATCAGAATGTGGATTCAAATATTTGCTGATGTGTTTATTCATGTTCAAATATTTGCTGATGTGTTTATTCATGTTCAAATATTTGCTGATGTGTTTATTCATGTTCGGATATTAGCTGTTGTGTTTACTTATGTTCAAATATCTGCTGTTGTGTTTATTCATGATCAAATATTTGCTGATGTGTTTATTCATGTTCAAATATTTGCTGATGTGTTCATTCATGTTTGAATATTAGCTGTTGTGCTTACTTATGTTCAAATATCAGATGTTGCGTTTTTATTTATGTTCCATGTAGATTGTAGTGTTAGAAGTTTTGCCTTAGGATATAACCATATTTTCCCAAACGTACCTAAACTCTTATGCATGATATCATTTTTAGCGAATCATTCCTGTTTATCAACATTCATACAGTAGGCAACAAAAAGCGATTCCTGAATAGGGTACTTAACCCTTACAAGGAACGTTACCGCCTCGAACAAAAAAAAACTTAAGCCTTTATTTTGCTAAGCATACAATTGTCAAACAAAACATCATCATCCTTTTAGTCAAAATATATCATTATTTAAATTTCGGGACGAAATTTCTAAAAAGCAGGGGATACTGTAACATCCGTCAAAAACGGATTTACCAAACCCGCTCCGTTTATCAACCGAACAGTCAGTCAAAATTTTCGTTGCGAATTAAATGCCCAAAATATTTTTAAACGATCCGTAATCAATTATTATACGGGAATATATATTTAGTTTTTGAAAAACTGTCAAAAATCGCAAAATAAAAATATATTACCTCTGCCGGGTTTCGAACCCGGGTCTGTACCGAGTCACTCAGTGACTTATCACCTCACACACAAACCACTGCGCCAACTGCTTTGTTTGTTATATAATAGAATCATTTAATTGATATAATAACGTTACGAATTCAAAACCGGCGCCCAAACGGTTCAGTCGTCGGAATCCCGGAATTCTCGCGAGTCTTAACTACGATTTACGTTATAACGTAACCCATTAACCAGACATCGGTTATAACCGATGTTTGAAGTCCGCGAAACTTTTCAAAACCGCTGGAAATTTTAAATAAACGAATACAGTCGGAAATCAGACCAAGTGCATTTCCATTTTCCCCTATAAATTCACCCTCAAGCCATTGAAGACCTTTTCGCTCAAAACCCCACTCTTTCTCGGCGAAAACTCCCTCGCCGGAACTTTTCTGTTTTTCGCCGAAAAACCGAGTTTTAATCCCTGAGCTTTACTGAACCCCCTAAACCTTTACCGAAGTCACCCTTACATTTTCCAAGCTTTCCGGAGACTAGCTGCTATACGGAACACTTCGCCGGAGGTGAATTCTGTCGCCGGAGTTCTGCCGGAAAACAGAGGATCCAGTCGGTATATTTCTCCGCTCAGTTCCTTTTCCTTTTCACTTTTATCTTACCTTAATCGACTGTAACACACTATTAAACCGATAAAAACTTTGAACCAGTCGATTTCCGAAATCTGGTTCAACCTTGATGAAGAAGACGATGTATCTCGTTATATTATAAGTATAATTAAAATAATCAACGCCAGTCAAAGTCAACAGGTCAAAGTCAACTGTAGCAAAAAAATAAAATATTTTTTTATTATTTTTTCTTTAATTATTTTAATTAAAAATCAATTATAAATACTTAAAAATAACATTTTTAAGGTTAGAAAATAGCCTCAAACTCACAAAAATGCACCCAACAATCCTACTAAAATAGTTTAATAAAATCCGTTTACTTACCAAACCATAATGCGATTTATCTAGGTTAAATCTCACTCGTGGTTAAAACCACATCGCGTGCATTCAACGTCATCAACCGAACGCACCCACTGTGAGTGAATCTTACAATTCCCCCTTTTAAATTACACGTTTTGGGGTGTGTCATGTGTTATGAAATTAATTAATCTATTTATTTAAACTTGTGCCATACCACATCATGACTTAAACTTAGATTGTTTCTATTGTTGTGATTTACTTATATTCCTTTTGTCAAATTACATGAAACTCATACATTAAGCCCATCAGTTCCTCGTGGGAGACGAGTAGAACATCACGTGCTTCACATCAAATTCATTATTGCTCATGTGTGTATCATTGAGTTTATATTGTTTGTAGTTGTGTTATTCATATTATCATGTTTATGCAAGTCATTCATTAGGCCCCTCAGTTCCTCGTGAGAGACGAGTTGAGCATCGCGTGCCTTTAATTGTACCATTATTGTTCATGAGTGTTTCATTTAACATCTTATGATTGTTGATCAAGTTACATCTAATTTTACTCATGTTTGGTTGTGCACATATTTCATAATCAATTTAAATAAATTGTTCAAATGTTTTCCATAGGATTCACTCGCCAACATTATGTTGATCCAAAAACCTTTTTTACACATGATACAGGTGAACAGGTTGAAGCAAGGAAAACATAGGATATGCCTTAGAAGAGAACAAAGAAGTTTAGATTGTAGTTAGATCATGTTGTAGCAATCATTGTAAATTTCCATTTAAATTGTATTAATGAATATGAAACGTTTAATAAATGTCATGAGCTTTGATGATAACCCAATCATGCCCCGATCACCGTATCCGCTGCGGGTCGGGGTTTGACAGACTTGGGTTCAAAGTTTAAACTTTGTTAACTCCTAGAGTCATAATGAATCAAAGCTGATTCGTGTCGCGGTTCGGTTCAGTTCGTGTACATATCTACCCTACTTACTCTATAACTAAAACAATCACACAACACACAACACGTATTCATTTAACTCGTGCACGTTTAATACTTAGCATATACATTATTCGACAAGTGTCACGTGTAAGTTATCCGAAAAACCCGGGATATCACAAAAGGGTTGTGAATGTTTGTTATGCTCGCGAAGTGAATTCAGGAAAGATGTGGAAAACAAGCTGGAGGGAGCTAGAATGAGTTGAATTATTATAGGAAGAGAAGAGTCTTGAGGAAATACACGAGAAAGGTAGGGCAATAAGGCTTAGAAGGTTTCAGTACATGAACAAAGTGCCTCCTGCAGATCAGACGCCAGATCCGAAGCAAGAACGACAAAAGAAGCCTTACAAGAACTTCTTTGGTCGTGTTCGTTAATGTTTATTTTGAAGACAGAGTTCTGAAGACTTATACAAGACGAAGACGATATCCAATGGGGAGTTTGTTGGTGCAGAATGTTTATGTCTTAGTCTTATATCGAGTCTGTATAGATTAGAAATGAATAGGCTAGCGAAACGAAGTATTTATGTATGTTTGGGCCAAGTTCGCTGGAGATGTACATGGAATGTCAAGTTCGGCCAAACTTGCTTAGGCAAGTTCGCCCGAACACATCTCCTCCACCAGCGAACTAAGGACACTATATATAGCTAGCTTGTCATTCTGATTTGTAACTTTGGCATCTTTGAGGCGGAGCTCTGTCAATTTGGAGACTCGACGTTATATCAATAAAATTGACGATTAATTGACTAATTCTTGTTGTTTGGTAATCATGTCGTAATATTTCTGCTATTGTGTACATTAGATATCAAATCTAGGTTCCTATGCTATCAGGATCGGTCCTACATATACAAGATTAATAGATGATGTTAATCATCATAAATGATATAATAGACATTGGATGTGCTATAATGGTATCAAAACACTATTTACCAAACAATACTTCATGGTTGATCATTAGTTGAATCACAAGCGCACTTTTTGTCCATTTAACATCCGATAACCGTCAAGATACAAACTAGTGAACTAGATATACATTGTCATCCTAACACTACATCATCCTAAATAAACCCCAACTATGTAACACTTACAATATACAAATCCTATCATGCTAAAACACTTAAACAAATTAACAAACCAACCAAAGAAACCCCCCTAAGTGGACGATTTTGGGAGGGCCCCACTTGCCCTCCCATGTAGTCTTGGTCAAAGTCCTTAAAGCATAGATCAATTATCCAGAGATGTATTATGAGAGATTAAGAACCTTATCTTCACACATTTTCCATTTAAAAAATTAAAACACACAAACTCTCCCTCCTCTTACTAAATTCGGCCTCCATCATCATCATCATCATCATCTTCAACCTCCTTTTTCAAGTATTCCAGGTGTTCTTCAAGGGGTTCAAGAACATCTAAGGTGTGTACAAGCTTTGTGATCATCAAGGGAGCTTTTATCTAAGACTTGAAGCTTTCTTTATCTTCTTATTTTCTTCAAGTGATCTTCCCTAGCCTTGTGCTAGTTGTAAGTTCATACTACATTTCATCTTGCTTCTTATTATGTATAGATCCATGAAGTACAAGTTGATATTGCAAAAAGCTTGTTAAAAGTATATGAAAAACCTAACATAAAATAACATAATCTACATGATAAAATTGTTCTTGTTGTAGCTCCTGTGTTGTTTTGTATAGATTTGTTGTTATACATGAAAATGAATAACACATAAACTTGCTAGATTTTGTTAAAATATAGATCTAGCAAGTATACAAGTAGATCAAACAAAATACATAAATGTTGTGATGAACTTGATGGTTTCAAAATAGTTTTTTAGAATATGTTAAAGGTCTATAAAAGCTTCCATGAGATTTATGATGTTATAAGACTTCATGTTCATAAACTTATGTTTTAAACTGTATATAAAAGTCTAGTAACAACTTGGTCTTTAAAATTGATGAACATCCAAAGTGGTTATATATAAAGATCTAGACTTTTGTTAAAATATTTGCTTTAAATTGGTTATTTATAAAGAATAAAAATACTTGCTTTATCCAAGTTCTTGCTCTTGGTTTTGTTGAAAATATATAAAAATTATGTTATTGATGTTTATATGTGTTTGTGATGAGTTTTGAAACTTGATTTTGAAGATGTTGTTAAACATGGAAAACAATGATTTACAAAGTTAAAATGTCTTAAGTGCATTAACCATGACCTTACAAAGTTTTGGTGGAAAAATGTAAGTTTAATAAACTAGAGTTTTCATAAAACTAGTGTGTATATATATATATATATATAGGGGATGGATCATGAGAAAACTAGTTTAAATGAGAAAACAAAAAAACTAACTAAGAAAGCCAAAAAAACATATCAATTTTTTTTATTTTTTTATTAAAATTCGCTATATATATTATATAAAAAACTTAATGCACATGTGTAACATAAACATATAATGCACATGTGTAGTACATATATAGTGCACATGTGCAGTATAAGTTTTTTTTTTTTGAAAAAAAAGTTTTTTTATACATAAAATCCAGCGATTTTTTATAAAAAATTGTAAAAAAAAAAATTTGTATGTTTTTTATGCTTTTTTTTGGCTTTTTGAGTTAGTTTTCTCATGGTCCTCTCCATATATATATATATATATATATATATATATATATATATATATGGTATTTGTGTATATCTTGTGTGTTTTATGTATTTAGTATAGAGATATTGGAAACTATATCTATCTAAACACCATGAAAATACACCTACAAGTTCATGTAAAGAAATATGACAGAGAAATATATATATATATATATATATATATATATATATATATATATATATATATATATATGCCCATATCAATGTTATTGGACAAATCAGACAAACGGAAAAGTATAAGCATACATATATATATTTTGAACGAAAAATATATATAATATCAATGCTCGGTAAAAATGTGTAACATTTCGGACAAGTAACAAAATACATTTAACGAAGTATAAGAAATATTTATTTTACAAATAGATCTTAAAAATATATTATTTTTAAGGAACATCAAAGATATATTTCACAAGGATTATAATTCCGGAAAAAACCAATAAGATACTAAGTGTGGAAATAATCCAAGAATTACAAATACATACATATAAATATGTGCCTACGTATACCATAACACACTTAGTAAAATACAAGAATACAAGTATTATACATTAATTGATCAACGAATTTCATTGATGCCATGCATATCGGTTTTCAATACAAAGCTACTCAAATGTTTTAAAGTTTCATTGAGACAAAACAAAACACATGAATTCACCAACATTTTCTTTGACTTTTTAACTTAACATGTATTTCAGGAAAGTAAGCTTTACATGGTTTGAAAGCAAGGAACCAAGAAACGATGCCACTTTTAGAGGGTTTGCGTCTTATATATCGCCTTCGTGCGGGGATATATGAGCCAAAACCTTGAATTACAAAAACTATATTTTGTTAAAAGTCATTTTGTGAACTTGATACATTTGGAATATGTTGTAACCAATATATTTAAATCTTTTGTCGTGATTTAATATAACATATTGTAATGGCATCATGGTTTATTTTTATCATATAGAATATTTACACTATCAAATGCAATAAGAATCTTTCATAGTCACCACATGCGCTTCCACTACGAGCAAAGTGTGACACCTAGCATATAGACCGTGCAGGCCATAAACGATATTCTTGATAAACGAGGGTTGATCACAAGATGTATTTCCACAAATGAGTCAACCACTTCCCCAAGATCGGATTCCCCTTAGTAGTATGTGGGTTGTTACACATCATGAGTGTACTAATATGCTTCACCTCCTTTGGTTATCAAGAACTCCCATAAGATTAAAGACAAAAACAATCATAAGCTCATTACGAAAGAAGAAGGATAAAAGGAATTATTAAAGACACAACACACCTTTTTTCCAAAGATTAAACATTTAGTTCATACCAAGCTTCATCTTCAACCCAAGTAACACAAGGAGTTAGCCTTTAATGGCCATAGCTTGGCCATAAACAATGATTATTGAGTGAATCATAGTGGATTAAGTATGATAGGTTTACACAACTTGAGGAAGCGTTGTTGATTATAAGTATTTAATGGAATGATCCAAACTACTTGTGACCTCTCAAGAGTAGAGGTTTAGTGTGTGAAATGTGGAAGAGTTGTGGGTGAAATAGGATGGTGAAAATGGACAGTCAAGGCCTTCTACTTATAGGCTAGAGGAGACCAGGTGTGTACGGGTGTGCCTAAGGGGCACGACTGTGCCTTGTGAGGATTCCCTGACACTGTTTGTCCTTCTTGTCCTTTTCTAAGAGAGTCCGTTTTTATTTTGTTATGGGCATGGGCATGCCTAAGGGGCACGACCGTGTGTGCGGAGGTGTCCTGATAAGTCTTGAACAAGTGGCATTCTTGGTTGGTTCTCTAACCTTTATCCCTTGTGTTTTCCTTGAGCATGGGCGTCACACGCCTTTGGTGGACTTTTATTGACCATTCTGAGGTTGCATTTGTGATGCCTGGTATTGTGCACGGACGAGCCCATTGCCTGGCACGGTTGTGCCTATTGATAACTTGCCGATTTCCTTAGAATCTTGGGCTTTTGCTTCGTTTATGCTCGTTTTCACTTCTTTTCATCTTGAGAAATTAGAAACCTGCATTTTTCAAACAGGAATGATTTAGGTAGTATTTTCAGCATAAAAGTCATAAAGTACATAGAATTAGGGGGTAATTATGCACTAAAAGTATGTATAATTGATGGCACAACATACACGATTAACGCCTGTTGGGATTGAACTCTTTCAAAAGGAACAGATGATACAAAGTCAAAACCTCATCAGATGATTGATGCTGAATAACAGAGTTTCTAAACTCTGATGATACCCACTGATGAAGCCAAGGTCTGCTATACAAGTACTGTTGAAGCTAAGGTCTGATAATGCAAAGCTCTGATGAAGAATAAAGCCAAAGGTCTGCTGAAGGCCAACAGAGTTTAAGGATATCAGTGTTTTAGTGTCTATCATGGTTTATCAATGTAACAATTTTTGTATTTAGCAGATGATAGGTTAATCAGTGGTTAGGGTTAGTTATTTTGTTAGCTGTCGCTTTCATCTTCGACATCAACAAAGATGCTCAGAGGTTAGCATTGTACTATAAATATTTGCCTTCGTGGTACTGTTTATCTATCTATTAAAACATCATTCACCAATAATCTACTTTGCATTTATGTATTATCAAACTTAGTTATAAAAGGCTGAGGGAGAGTTTGTGATTCACATGCAAAAACGATAAGTTTGAAAGCATGATGATGAAAACAATCTTCCATTGATTGTAATACCAAAGTTTTCTATTGTCACACCCTCAATTTCCACTTGCGGAGTTTTACCGCGAGGCGTGTGAACAAACCAGAATCTGAGACACTAGTAACGTCGAACGACTCTATATGATTTGTTTATACGTTTTCCAAAATCATTTGTTTAACCATTCATAGTTAATTTTAAATTGTCTTAGTTTGGTTTCAATGTTTAGCGGAAGCATTAGTTTTTAAAGTTGAGCGGAAGCATTAAAGTAAGGTAAAGGAACGGGCGCCAACACAAACGCCAAAACTAAAGAAAAACCCAAACAATATTCATAAATGAGACTCGATAAAAAGATGTCTTGATCAATGCAAGTGAGTGCACCTAGAGCTACTAGCGTCCTGAGAAACATGTAAAGAAACAAGTGTCAACATTAAAGAAGAGTGAGTTCACAGGTTTTCATAAGTTCATTTGTTCGGTTATAAGTTTGTTTCCCCCGTTATCCCTATCCCGGGATAACGATTTAATTCCATTATTCCCAACCCGGAATAATACTGATGGTTCCATTATTCCTTACCCGGAATAATAATGATGTTCCATTATTCCTAACCCGGAATAATAATGTTGTTGGTTCCATTATCCCTAACCCGGAACAATATTGTTGATTCGTAATTAAGTTCAATGTTAACATGTAGGTAGCGAGCCTAAAGTTATGTCACGTAAGTGTTCACGATCGAAGCTGACTGTTGTGCCTCCGTGTTGCCAGGCCTATCACTGACCATGGCGAAGTTAGGCCAAATTAATCACCCGTTGACCATACCCGGTCGGCTAGCGCGACTAGCTCGGGTGGGGCTTGTCGGGCCCAGTAGTACTACTTATAATTTCCCCGCTATCTAACCCAATACTAACGATCCGAGAGTTTTTCGAGGACTTGTGTGATATACCTGCTTAGTGACCATAACGTACATTAACATTAACTTAGTTACCGAATAGTTTAATGACGTTAATTTCGAATAACGTAAAGAGATAGAGTTGTAGAGTGTATACATGTTCCTCCCCTGTTGTTTAAAACCGGATAAAATTAGGGGCCGTGAACTCACCTTTAGTTGCTCGGTTAGTGTAACACAGAAGTAGCAAATGACGGGACCGTTAATTGCGTCCTAACAAGTCAATTGATTTAAAGTTAGTGTGTGAATCACACCAATACAACCCTACACATAACTAATACACAATGCGGTACACACAATAGCAAAATCCTAAAACCCAATCATGCATGCAAGTATCATCATTCCAACATAGTGATCAAAACAACCTATCATGAACACAATTCAATCCATGCAACACTTTGGTACACACATTCGCAAGTTATCAGGTTTCAGCTTTTATACTCATAATTAGGTCGTTTTCGAGGATTTTTATAAAATAGTTCCAACGTTCCAAAAATTCAAATTTTCTTACAAAAGGTATCAACTAAGCTGTTGAATTTTATGTAAAATTTTCAAGTTCTAACACTTTACTAATTATTCATAAATATTAATATACTAGGCTGCAGTCAGATTCGTCGCTTTCTGACTGCAGTCCACGGGAGAATTTATTTAAAAATCACCGTTCATCCAATTAACAAAATTCCAGTAGGGGTTTCCCGAAATTTCCATCTCCAGTTTCTGTGCAAATTTCGTGATTCGACTCTCCACAGATTATGAGATCCGACTCGATAAACAACTAACAAATTTTCAGAATTTTCACAGCTTCAGTTACTGCACTTAATTGGCCACTTAAAAATATCAAACGACCTCAGAAAAATATGAATCCAGTGCCATTAGAAGCGTTTTTCAAAAATATACGTTTTAGGCTTCAGAAAATCCGTTTTTCGATAAATAATAACCAAGTTACAGCCAGTTGAAGTTGGCTGTAAACACCATTCAGCATCCTGATTTCAGCATTTTATCGCAATATAACACGCTTAAACAATCGAGACGTTAAATATAAACGATCAAGAACAGATTTATCAATCATATAACCTCATGTACATCATACTCATGCAAACCCTAATCATAATATATGGTTTTTATCACAAAACGCAGCCTAAGGATTCTTGATTCCAACTAATCATCATAATCGCAAACTAGCATAATTTATCGAACTAAACATCATACACTTTCATAATAATGATTCTACCATTACATACAAGCATGATCAAGAGTTTATAAACCCTAATATGACTTTGCAAAACAATGACAAACCCTAACCTTTAACAATGAAGACTAATGAACCGGGAGCGAGATGGGAGTCGATTCGGATGATCAAGGGGATCGCGACCGAGAGGAAAAGTGGGAAGGCTGTCGCGACCGAGAGGAGGTGTAGGAAGGGCTGCCGTCGGCTGCTTCTTGTGCTAGGGTTTCTCTCTTTTTTTTGTTAACCATTCTCATGCAAGCCTATCTATATATAGTGTGGGTGGGGAAAGAAAAGGAGAAGGGTTTGGGCGGCTTGAGTCTTGCGGCCGCAAAGGGTTTGGGTGGGGTGGTTTGGGTCTTTAACTTGAGCCTCAAGTTTTGCTTAACTCCTTGAGTCGCAAGGAAATGAGGTCGACTCGTTTTGCGGCTCGGTTCGATTCGTCTATATATTTAATATATATATATTTTTTATAACTAAAAATCACGAAATCGAAACATAACATAATAACTCACCAAACTTATAAACGTTTAATACACTTAGCACGTAGTTCACTTGATAATTTCACAAAGTTAGCGTAATTATTTCAAACTTGTAAATTAAAACTCCGAATCAATTTAGCGTAGGAATGAATAACCGTGAAGTAGTGCGTTTAAGATATCTGAAAAACCGGGATGTCACATTATCCCCATGTTGAAAGAATTTTCGTCCCGAAAATTGAGTAAACGCTGTTTAGAATGCAACGCACAGGTTTAGAGTGCCACGCACAAAGATTTAGTTCGTTAACAATGGTACACGAAATTACACGAAATTACAAGAAATTCCCAGGTTGTCACATCATCCCCATGTTGAAAGAATTTTCGTCCCGAAAATTTAGTTGGTGGTAGCGTTAGCTTGCTGCTCAGCTGCAAAAAGGTGTGGGTATTTGCTTTTTATTTGGTCCTCTCTTTCCCACGTGAACTCCGGTCCACGCTTAGAGTCCCAACGAACCTTGACGATCGGAATCTTGCTGTGCTTTCGAGTCTTGATCTCACGATCCATGATCTCGATAGGTTGTTCCACAAAGTGCAGTTGTTCATCCACTTGAATCTCATCCAATGGAATGATTAGGGTTTCATCTGATAGACACTTCTTCAGATTTGACACGTGAAAAACGTTGTGAACTCCACTGAGTTTGGCAGGAAGGTCTAATTGATAAGCTACGGGTCAGATACGTTTCAAGATCACAAACGGGCCTACGTACTGTGGGTTTAGTTTTCCTCGTTTCCCAAAACGGATTACCCCCTTCCAGGGTGACACCTTCAGTAGGACGCGGTCGCCTACTTGAAATTCGAGTGGTTTGCGTCGTTGATCAGCGTAGCTTTTCTGTCGATCTCGTGCCACCGCCATGCGGTTTCTGATTTGTACAATCTTTTCAGTAGCCTCAAGTATCAACTCAGGGCCTATGATTTGACTGTCACCGACTTCTGCCCAACAGACCGGTGATCTACATTTACGACCGTATAATGCCTCAAACGGTGCTGCCGATATACTCGTATGGTAACTGTTGTTATACGAGAATTCCACTAAAGGCAGATGGATTTCCCAACTATTCCCGAAGTCTACCACGCATGCCCTAAGCATGTCTTCCAAGGTCTGTATGGTCCTTTTGCTTTGACCATCAGTTTCAGGGTGATAAGCTGTGCTCATATCTAAGCGTGTTCCCAACGCTTTCTTAAGTGACTGCCAAAAGTTGGACGTGAAACGAGCATCTCTGTCTGAGATGATGGACGTTGGCACTCCGTGCCGAGAAACTACTTCCTTAATGTAGATGCGAGTCAACTTATCCATCTTATCTGTTTCTTTAATCGCTAGAAATTGTGCGGACTTAGTTAAACGATCCACAATTATCCAGATGGTATCGCAACCACCCAAAGTTCGCGGGAGTTTAGTGATGAAGTCCATCGAGATCTGATCCTCAGGTTGTTGAAGTAGCCCCGATGGCTTCTGATACTCTACCTTGACTTTCGCACAAGTCAAACACTTGCTCACGTAGGTGGCTATATCCGCTTTCATGTTGGGCCACCATTACGCAGCTTTAAGGTCTTGATACATCTTATCCGAACTAGGATGGACAGAGTATCGGGATTTGTGAGCTTCGTCCGTGACTAGCTTTCTAAGGTCTCCGTAGAGAGGTACCCATATACGATTCATGAAATACCGGGCTCCATTGGGTTTTACTTCCCAATCGCGTTCCATTTTTTCCACCGATTCGGCCTTGATGTTTTCTTCCTTAACTGCTTCTAACTGCGCGTCGCGTATCTGTTCGGGTAACCCCGAATGAATGGTGAACTGTAGTGCTCGTACCCGACGAGGTTTCAAGTGCTCCTTCCTACTGAGGGCATCAGCTACCACGTTAGCTTTACCCGGGTGATACCGAATGGCACATTCATAATCGTTCAAGAGTTCGACCCAGCGACGTTGTCGCATGTTTAACTCCTTCTGGTAAAAAATGTGTTGGAGGCTCTTGTGATCTGTATAGATTGTGCACTTTGTTCCATATAGGTAGTGTCTCCAAATCTTAAGCGCAAACACCACTGCTCCCAATTCTAGGTCATGTGTTGTGTAGTTTTTCTCGTGAACCTTCAATTGTCGGGATGCATACGTGATGACCTTATCACGTTGCATGAGTACGCATCCCAATCCCTGAATGGAAGCATCACAATATACTACAAAATCATCAGTCCCTTCTGGCAAGGACAGAATGGGTGCACTGCAAAGTTTCTGCTTCAGCAATTGAAATGCCGCTTCCTGCTTGTCACCCCAAGCATACTTGATGCCTTTCTGGGTGAGGGTGGTAAGCGGTTGCGCGATCTTTGAAAATCCCTCGATGAAACGTCTGTAGTAACCAGCCAAACCCAAAAATTGGCGGATCTCCGTCGGTGTCCTGGGTGCTTCCCAGTTTTTGATAGCTTCAATCTTGGCGGGGTCGACATGGATACTCTTTTCATTTACGATATGCCCGAGGAACTGAACTTCCCGAATCCAGAAATCACACTTTGAAAGCTTGGCATATAGTTTCTCCTGTTGAAGTAATTCCAGCAGTAATCGTACATGTTCAGCATGTTCTGCTTCACCTTTAGAGTAGATGAGTATGTCATCGATGAATACAATGACAAACTTATCGAGATATGGTTTACACACACGGTTCATGAGGTCCATGAACACCGCGGGTGCGTTGGTGAGACTGAAGGGCATGACCAAGAACTCATAATGGCCATACCGAGTACGAAATGCCGTCTTAGCGATATCCTCCTCCCTGACGCGTAACTGGTGATAACCAGACCGTAGATCAATCGTGGAGTAGTAGCTTGACCCTTGAAGTTGGTCGAAGAGATCGTCGATGCGAGGTAATGGGTATC
Organism: Scalesia atractyloides; assembly: GCA_947069175.1. Classification (NCBI taxonomy): domain Eukaryota; kingdom Viridiplantae; phylum Streptophyta; class Magnoliopsida; order Asterales; family Asteraceae; genus Scalesia; species Scalesia atractyloides. Next base: position 48,621,121 of record CAMTDV010001633.1, on the reverse strand, counting down.
GGTTCTTGACAGTAACCTTATTGAGTTCCCTGAAGGCGATGCACATGCGGAAGGTCCCGTCCTTCTTCTTGACAAAAAAGACTGGAGCTCCCCATGGCGAAGTACTAGGTCGGATAAATCCTTTTTCTAACAGTTCCTGAAGTTGGGTAGACAACTCTTGCAGCTCGGCTGGAGCTAGGCGGTATGGGGCCTTGGCGATAGGAGTTAAATGGTTCGCCAATTCGATTTCAAACTCCACTTGTCGATGTGGTGGAAGACCAGGTAACTCCTCTGGAAATACATCGGAAAAATCACGGACGACGGGGATGTCTTCTATACGTTTCTCGTCCTCAGACTGTTCGGTAACCAGTGCGAGCAAAGCGAAGGAGTTCTTCCTCCGAAGATACTTCTGTGCTTGCATGTAAGAGATGATGTTTGTGACGGCGCCTGCCTTCTCGCCTTGCACCATCAAGATTTCGTCGTTAGAGAGCGGAATACGGATAGATTTTTCGAAACAGAGAACTTCAGCTCGGACGTCGGATAGCCAGTCCATTCCGACTACCACGTCAAAACTACCCAGAGTAGTTGTCATCAGATCAATGGTAAAGGTGTGACCCGCGAGTTTGAGTTGACAGCCGGATACTATATGGGTCACATCTACAGATTTACCATCGGCTAGTTCTATGACGTAAGGGATCTCTAGGGGTTTGGGCGTGAGATTTAGGTTCTTCCTAAAAGACTCAGATATAAAACTCCTATCCGCACTCGTATCAAAAAGCACAGTAGCAAAATGTTCATTAAGGGGAAACTTACCGGTGACCACGTTCGAGTCGTTTCTGGCCTCTCCGCGGCCCAGCGTAAATGCGCGACCTTTGGCACCTCCGGTGCCACCATTTCCATTGTTGTTGTTGTTATTGTTGTTGTTGTTGTTATTGTGGTTGTGGTTGTTGTTGTTCCCACCATTGTTGTTGTTGTTGTTGTTACGAAGCTGTGGGCAGTCTCGTTTAAAGTGGGCAGTGCTACCACACTGATAGCACCCCCGGTTAAACCCTGCTGCTGTCCCTGGTGTTGATTTTGATTTTGTCGGGACATGATTTCCCCGCGACAATCCTTTGCCGCATGTCCCACTTTGCCACATCGTTGGCAGCGATTTCCGGCACAAGGGCCGTGATGATGAAGGTTACAGCGATTACACTGTGGCTTTCGACCTACATAGCCGCTTATGTTCTGGTTGTTGTTAGCGGGCTGATTATTGTGACCCCGGTGACTGTTGAAATTATTGAACCGTTTCTGGTTCCCTTGCTATGACTGGGCTGACGAAGACTGTCGAGCAGACGAGTCTTCAAACTTTCTTTTATTATCAGGGGCAACTTCAGTCGTACCCCGAGATGGCAACTTCTATTGTTCCACCGCCTTATCGGTGAGTTTGTGCGCCAACCTGATTGCTTGATGCTTAGTCGCAGGGTTGCTAGCCATTACCATACCCTGGATCTCGGGGACCAGACCCCCAAGGTAAAACTCGAGTCGTTTCTCCACGGTGTTGGCCAGATCGGGACATAGAAATACCAGGTCATGATGTTTCGCTGTGTATGCTTCAATTTCAGATCCCACCATCGTGTGGTTCCATAATGTTTGCTCCAACTGTTGAACCCTGTCTCGCGGACAGTACTCCTCTTTGATTAGGGCCTTAAACTCGGCCCAGGCCATTGCATTTGCAGCAATAAGTCCACGCGTTTGGACTTTTGCATTCCACCAAGTTAGTCCCCCATCCTCCAACGTTGAGATAGCATACTTGACCTTGTTGGCCTCTAGACAATTGCACATTTCGAACACTGATTCGGACTTTTCAATCCAGCGGACCAGTCCTATGGGTCCTTCTGCACCCGTGAATTTGCTCGGCTTCGCATCGAGAAACATCTTGTAGGGGTTAAGACCCCCTCCTGCTGGTTGGTTTTGAACACCTGCTAGAGCAGCATTCACGTGTTCTTGGATCATTGCAGCTAATTCTTCGGGCGTCATGTTGAGGTTTCCGCGACGTCCAGTTGCCACTTTAGATATTCGTAAGACAACATAAACACACACCGATAAGTCTATATATCCAATATAGTTATCCTATTCCATACTTAAATAATTCCTCAAATTATGTCAACCCAAATAAATTAAACAGTCAAAAGAAATATTCGATTAAATAAAATTTCAACGTCTTACAAAGTGCCAACCAAACATATCAGTTTACTATAAAGTCTCTTTTTAAACATAAGCAGGAAAATAAATAGACTGAAGGAAAGCAAATGGAATAAGCGAGACGTGTCAGTCTTCTACGTCTCCATCCCCCATATCGCTATCGTTGCCGTCATCCTCCGCGGCGTTTCCAGCTTCTACAGCTGGGTCTTCCTCCGGATCCTCCTCTGGATCCTCCTCTGGATCCTTCTCTGGATCCTCCTCTAGATCCTCCTCTACCGGCGCTGGAGGGGCCGGTGCTGGTGCGGGTACTGGTACAGGTGCCTGATTCTGTTCTAGTTCTTGAATTCTCCAGCTAGACTCAAGAACTCTGTCTTCGAGCCAGTCAGCCCGTAGCTGCTCAGCACGAAGATCTCTAGCTAAAGTGTTACGAGCTATCTTACTCTCATGTTGCTATTCCTCGAGCGATCCAGTCTTATCTGTTAATTGTCGTATCATCCATCCCTGTGCTTGGATGGTTTCATGCATTCTCTCTAGTTGTTCTTGTTGCTTTCTTATCATATCTCTAAGTAGGTCGTTCCCTACTTCTAACGAGTTAACCGGTTCGACCGGCATCGTGATGGTCGGGCGTGAGGACGACTCCTCCCCTAGAGCGAGCCTTTTCCTCACAGCTGAGCGTGTCTCCACGCCATGAGGTGGTGAGGGTTCCACCATAGGTGCCTTCCCCGGCGCCCTTGGTTGCAAAAGTTTGTCGGATGATGATGATGATGACATTGCCTGTTGGGTTGTGTAGTTAGTTACGAGTTGCATTCATTTCAATTATGCATTCATATTTTACATAACACGACATAACAGTTCAGTGCCAAACTAAGTCTAGTGTCGTGTAATCAGCTATAGTTTAGGTCTACTTTTAATGCAAACCTGGTTCTCTATAGCTAGAGACTCTGATACCAATCTGTCACACCCTCAATTTCCACTTGCAGAGTTTTACCGCGAGGCGTGTGAACAAACCAGAATCTGAGACACTAGTAACGTCGAACGAATCTATATAATTTGTTTATACGTTTTTCAAAATCATTTGTTTAACCATTCATAGTTAATTTTAAATTGTCTTAGTTTGGTTTCAATGTTTAGCGGAAGCATTAGTTTTTAAAGTTGAGCGGAAGCATTAAATTAAGGTAAAGGAACGGGCGCCAACACAAACGCCAAAACTAAAGAAAAACCCAAACAATATTCATAAATGAGACTCGATAAAAAGATGTCTTGATCAATGCAAGTGAGTGCACCTAGAGCTCCTAGCGTCCTGAGAAACATGTAAAGAAACAAGTGTCAACATTAAAGAAGAGTGAGTTCACAGGTTTTCATAAATTCATTTGTTCGGTTATAAGTTTGTTTCCCCCGTTATCCCTATCCCGGGATAACGATTTAATTCCATTATTCCCAACCCGGAATAATAGTGATGGTTCCATTATTCCTTACCCGGAATAATAATGATGTTCCATTATTCCTAACCCGGAATAATAATGTTGTTGGTTCCATTATCCCTAACCCGGAATAATATTGTTGATTCGTAATTAAGTTCAATGTTAACATGTAGGTAGCGAGCCTAAAGTTATGTCACGTAAGTGTTCGCGATCAAAGCTGACTGTTGTGCCTCCGTGTTGCCAGGCCTATCACTGACCATGGCGAAGTTAGGCCAAATTAATCACCCGTTGACCATACCCGGTCGGCTAGCGCGACTAGCTCGGGTGGGGCTTGTCGGGCCCAGTAGTACTACTTATAATTTCCCCGCTATCTAACCCAATACTAACGATCCGAGAGTTTGTCAAGGACTTGTGTGATATAGCTGCTCAGTGACCATAACGTACATTAACATTAACTTAGTTACCGAATAGTTTAATGACGTTAATTTCGAATAACGTAAAGAGATAGAGTTGTAGAGTGTATACATGTTTCTCCCCCTGTTGTTTAAAACCGGATAAAATTAGGGGCCGTGAACTCACCTTTAGTTTCTCGGTTAGTGTAACACAGAAGTAGCAAATGACGGGACCGTTAATTGCGTCCTAACAAGTCAATTGATTTAAAGTTAGTGTGTGAATCACACCAATACAACCCTACACATAACTAACACACAATGCGGTACACACAATAACAAAATCCTAAAACCCAATCATGCATGCAAGTATCATCATTCCAACATAGTGATCAAAACAACCTATCATGAATACAATTCAATCCATGCAACACTTTGGTACACACATTCGCAAGTTATAAAGTTTCAGTTTGTATACTCATAATTAGGCTGTTTTCGATGATTTTTATAAAATAGTTCCAGCGTTCCAAAAAATTCCAATTTTTTTACAGAAGGTATCAACTAAGCTATAGAATTTTATGTAAATTTTTCAAGTTCTAACACTTTACTAATTATTCATAAATATTAATATACTAGGCTGCAGTCAGATTTGTCGCTTTCTGACTGCAGTCCACGGGAGAATTTATTTAAAAATCACCGTTCATCCAATTAACAAAATTCCAGTGGGAGTTTTCCGGAAATTTCCCTCTCCAGTTTCTGTGCAAATTTCGTGATTCGACTCTCCAAAGATTATGAGATCCGACTCGATAAACAACTAACAAATTTTCAGAATTTTCACAGCTTCAGTTACTGCACTTAATTGGCCACTTAAAAATATCAAACGACCTCAGAAAAATATGAATCTAGTGCCATTAGAAGCGTTTTTCAAAAATATACGTTTTAGACTTTAGAAAATCCGTTTTTTGATAAATAATAACCAAGTTACAGCCAGTTGAAGTTGGCTGTAAACACCATTCAGCATCCTGATTTCAGCATTTTATCGCAATATAACACGCTTAAACAATCGAGACGTTAAATATAAACGATCAAGAACAGATTTATCAATCATATATCCTGATGTACATCATACTCATGCAAACCCTAATCATAATATATGGTTTTTATCACAAAACGCAGTCTAATGATTCTTGATTCCAACTAATCATCATAATCGCAAACTAGCATAATTTATCGAACTAAACATCATACACTTTCATAATAATGATTCTACCATTACATACAAGCATGATCAAGAGTTTATAAACCCTAATATGACTTTGCAAAACAATGACAAACCCTAACCTTTAACAATGAAGACTAATGAACCGGGAGCGAGATGGGAGTCGATTCGGATGATCAAGGGGATCGCGACCGAGAGGAAAAGTGGGAAGGCTGTCGCGACCGAGAGGAGGTGTAGGAAGGGCTGCCGTCGGCTGCTTCTTGTGCTAGGGTTTCTCTCTTTTTTTGTTAACCATTCTCATGCAAGCCTATCTATATATAGTGTGGGTGGGGAAAGAATAGGAGAAGGGTTTGGGCGGTTTGAGTCTTGCGGCCGCAAAGGGTTTGGGTGGGGTGGTTTGGGTCTTTAACTTGAGCCTCAAGTTTTGCTTAACTCCTTGAGTCGCAAGGAAATGAGGTCGACTCGTTTTGCGGCTCGGTTCGATTCGTCTATATATTTACTATATATATTTTTATAACTAAAAATCACGAAATCGAAACATAACATAATAACTCACCGAACTTATAAACGTTTAATACACATAGCACGTAGTTTACTTGATAAGTTCACAAAGTTAGCGTAATTATTTCAAGCGTGTAAATTAAATCTCCAAATCAATTTAGCGTAGAAATGAATAAACCGTGAAGTAGTGCGTTTAAGATATCTGAAAAACCGGGATGTCACATCTATTTCCGCTGCAATTCACTTTGTTTTACCTTCTTTCAATTACCATCTTTTAAAACAATTACAATCAATTAAACTTAGATCCTAACAATTGGTATATCAGAGGTTGGTCAATCAAAATTTGATTTAACGATCAATTTGATTTGAAACTGCTAATTAGTTTGATTGTTGTCATTGTAAAACAAAGTTTTATTACGTTTAAAGTTTTTAAAACAAAAATCTGTTTAAAACAATTCAGAAATGTCTCAAAACACACCGGATTCGAATACTGGATCTATGTTTAAACCTCCGATGTTGGTTCGTAATGAATATTACATATGGCAGCGTCGGATGAGTCACATGTTAGGTCAGCAAAACACTAGTTGCTGAAGGTCCGTTGTATTTGGACCACATGTTCCATTGGTTCCAAGTACAGAGGACCCTGATAAACAAGTGCCAAAAAATCCTGAAAACTACTCCGAGCAGGATTTCCAGAAAATTGTCACACCCTCAAAAATCCACTTGCGGGGTTTACCGCGAGGCGCGTGACAAACCAGGATCACAGTCATTAGTAATACCGAAGGACCACTATATGAGTTAAAAAAATTCTTGTTTGCTCATTAATAAGAAAATATTGTTTATACAATTGAGTTGCGGAAGCGTAATAATTACAGAACCAAAATAGTTAATGTAATTTAAAGTTGTGTCTAAATATTTGATGAAATCAATGCGACACCATAATGCATCCTAGTCCTGATGTGTGCTACCTTAGCAACCTGAGAAAACATGTAAAAATCAAGTGTCAACAATTATGATGAGTGAGTTCACAAGTTTTAGTTTACAGATATAAGATAAGTTGTTTTCACTAGCTCAAATCCCAAACCAGTATGTTATGATAGGTAACCCCTGATCTAAACCCGAATTGGAACGTTCAAGTTTCCCAATTCAAAACCCGAATCGTGTTGTTATAAGTTGTTCTTGATTCAAAACCCGAATCATGTTGTTATATTGATTAGCAGTTTATGTTATATGTTTAGGTAGCTAACCTAGGTCATGCCAACAAAGTGTTCGATCCGAAGCGGACGTTGCTGCCCCTGTTGTGTCAAGCCTATCACCAACCATGGCTAAAATGTTAGGCAAATTCTACACCCGTGACCATCAACGTTCGGTCTAACTGGCGCGACCAGTTCGAGTGGGGTTTGTCGGGCCCAGTAGTACTACTAAAAATTCCCTCGCTATAATCCAATACTAACGGCATCGTAAGTGTTAAGGGGACTGACATGTGATATATGCTTACTTGTGACCATAACCGTATAACATAACTTTAAATAGAAAGACATTACTGTACCGTAATGTATAACCCATACATCACTGTAACGTGTGTATGTTTTCTCCCCCTGTGTTTTGTAAACGTTTAAAAGAGTAGGGGCCGTGACTCACCTTAAGTTGCTCGGTTAGACTTTTAACGGGAATTAGAGTCGAAGTGGTTCAGTCACGTCCTATTATGATTACCACTTAATTATTGGCGTATTCAAGAAATACACATAGTCTATTCACGCAACTTACACATACCAAGTACCCATGTTGACAACTTATACATATAAACATTCGCATCACGTATGTATTCATTAAATCGAGCACGTGTGCACCTACATCTAATCCTTAGAATCCAACTTATCAAAATGTTCACATAATCATACGCAAGTTAAATTGGCACATGATGACATAAGCAATACAACTATGAAAAACTGAACTTGTTTACGTTCTAGCCTTGATCACTGAAATTGACCCGTTTTCACAAATTTTTATAAAATAGTTCCCATATTCCAAAAATTCCAATTAATTTACAGAATGTGTCAAACAGTCTGTAAAGCTTTGTGTAAAATGTTTAGGCCATAACTCCTTACCAATTATTTATAAAACAATTTTTACTAGGCTGCAGTCAGATTCGTCACTTTCTGACTGCAGTCCACGGGAAAATTCATTTAAAAATCGTCGTTTATCCGATTGACGATTCTAGTGGGAGATTTGGAAACTCCCGCCTCTAACTACTGTACAAACTTCATGACTTAATTCTAGCCAGATTATGAGATATGACCCAGAAAACAACACGGAATTTTTGCAGAAAAAACGCAGCTCAGCTGCTGCACGAAATAATTAATTTAAAATAGTAATGACCTCAGGAAAATGCAATTCCAGTGCCATTAGAAGCGTTTTTCAGAAACATACGTTTTCGAATTCAGAAAATCAATTTTTCGATTTATAACTATCCGTTTACAGCCAACTGAAGTTGGCTGTTATCGCTAATCAGCAGTCTGTTTTCATTCTAAACGATACCTGAATCATATTTAGCAATCACAACACCTTCTAATAACAACTACCCTCAGATTAATCATCATTTATCTTAGTTTGTACGTCACGCATGCATCAAGAATCAATCAGGTTTATCAATTTTTCCTACCATGATCATCTACAAATCAACACCCTAGTGACTATGCAAAACGTATGCGATTAATCTCCGACCAAACATGATTTTCTAGTAATCTTAATCTACGAGCAACATCATAAAACCTCAACAACACCAAGTTATGCAGAAACACAACCAAGTAATATCAAAACTAACAGCCATGACATCGAAAATATTAACCGCTAGACGAAGAAGATGCGAGAGAGAGTGTATTCGGCTGGAAGTGTGATCGCGAGAGAGAGAAAAGGCTGCTCCCTTGGCTGCCGTAAGCTTGGGGAGAAAGGAACACTAGGGTTTTTTTTTCTCTGAATACTCTCAAAACACATGCAGACGTATTTAAAAAAAGGTCATGGGGCGCATGGTTTGTTTTTAAAAAAAAAATGAGTGATGTTGGTTGGCTGAAATTGTGAGGGGGCAAAGGATGCTGGTAGTTCGGCTGATGCACATTAGTTTACTAACTTATTTTTTTAATAAATATATTTTTTTTCCACAATACTAAAGAAACGAATAACATATTCCATGCAAGATTACATATTATAACATATTTGGGGTTTAGTTGCGCTGCACATGGGTGAGGGTGACAATAAACATTCATGCGAAAATACTACAGAATATACGTTGGGGCCAGTTTGGGATTTATAATGATAACACTAAAACAAAAGATATGTATAACATGAACCGAGGGTATTTGGGTTTAGTTTTGTTGGGCCACACAAAAGAAACAGAGATGGCAGCCATCGATTTGCCACTTATATACATATATATATTCTTTTTTTCCATCATATAATCAACTAATTAATAAGTATAATTAGTAAACTAATATAATGTATAATAATCAAGTTATGGTCCGGGATTCATAAGTTTCGAGTTACGGGAGTAGGTTGGGTCGACTAGCGAGAGAGGTGCACTTTGGCTCAAACAGTTCGGGTCGGTTCAACGCGATACGGATAAAATTATAGTTAATTCAACAAATAATAAAAGCGTATGGTTTGATTTATAAAAGTGAAACAGACGGGTTTTTACCTCAAAGTGACGATTGTCACAAAAATAGAGTTAGATGCTAAGGCGTTTAGCATTGTTGCTTCTGCCTTACCTAACGAAATCTATGCTGGAATGCTCCACTGTAATATGTGCAAAGGAGTTGTGGGATACACTAAAAGAGCAATTCGGTGGAACTGAGGAAGTGATCGAAAACAATAGAGAAGTTCTGAATCAACAATATGAAACTTTTTATCATGTCAAAGGTGAGTCTCTAACCCAACAGTTCGAGCGATTTAGCTGTCTCATAAGCGAGCTTAAGCTGGTTAATGTGGAATTTCCTAATTCAACTTCCAATAGTCGTTTCTTAAGATCGTTACCAGGTAAGTGGGACACAATAGCTTTCGTGAAACGGACATCTGTCGGCTTTAAAGAAATGAATCTTACCCAACTTCATGGTCGACTCCTCACGTATGTGAGAGAGAGTTAAACCTGGAAAAGAAGTTGCAAGAGTCAGCAAAGTTGCTGATGGTTATACTTTTGGTAACACAGCACTGTTAGGCCAAGAAGATGGATCTGGCAGTGGTAAGGATCAGGGTTATGATCATTTTATTGACATAACTTCTGGAGGAAATTTTAACTCTGATTCTTACTCACCCAACTATGCATTTACTGCAAGTGGGGAAAGCCAAACCTCACACAACCTCTCCTTTGAGTTGAATGATCTTCAACACTTTGAACCAACTGATTTAGAAGAAATTGACACTTTGCACCAACTGGCTCTATTAAGTGTTAGAGCTAGAAATTTTACAAGAGAACTAGTAGAAAATTCCCAAGGTTGCATGGGGGTTGAAGGTTGGGCTGGATAAATCAAAAATCAAGTGTTATAAGTGTAGCAGGTTAGGACACTTTGATAGGAAGTGTATATCTCAAAATTATGGACCCATTGTTACACACCCTAGTCCCAGACGTCAACACACACAAAGCACCGCTCAGTATTACCATTATACCCTGCTCATCAAGTGCAAAACACTACTCATTATGCACACCCTGCTGCCACTGTTCCAGTGTATTATGTTCAAACCACTATTCCACAAATTCAGTATGTTCAAGCACCATCTCCTCAAGTGCATGTGCAACCTGCACCTCATGTCACTCAAACTACTCAAACCACTATTCCAGGAGAGGTTAACCAACAAAGCTTTTTTTACACAAGGCTTTGTTGACTGGAGTAGTTTGCCTGAGGATTTAACTGATGAAAACTTTGCGCTTATAGCCAAAAATGATTTGGAAAATGAATTTTGCTTAATGGCTTTAGAGACAATAGTGGAAGGTGATGAATATGTGGAATTAGGGTCTAAATCTGATGAGTTTAAAGTACATGATAAAATAGTGGTTTCAAAAGTTATTGTTGATGAAGAAAAGGTCTCTCTATCTGATCCAAGGGATACCAAGGTGTGTGAAGATGATTGTGATTGTGCTCTTATGGCCGCTTCTAAGGTATCACCTCAGATTATCAAAGATCTATGTTCTGAAAAATGCATAACAGCTTTTGCAAACATAAAAAAGGTGAATGAGAATCTTAGAAACAAAATTTTAGAAGATGAACTAAATTTTGTAAAACTCACAAAAGAGTTGAAAACACAGTTGGTTAACAAAGATTCTGAAATCAGCAGTCTAAAGCATGAGGCAAGCATAACCAAAGATCAACTTCAAACTATGATAGAGAAATATCAAGTTTGCAAAACGGAGTTAGAATCTACCCAGATCACTTGTGAAAATGGGTAGAATCTTGTAAAGGTTATGAGATCATGTTAGAAAATCAAATCAAAAGTAACATAAAATTTGACATTGATTTCAAGAAAAATGAACAATTTTCTGAAAGTGATGCTAAAAATGAATCTGAGATGGTTGAAGTTATCCCCAAAAATTTGGCTGGTGAAGAGATAAAAGTCACTGATAAAAATGGAAACAAAATCATTTTGGAAAAACATGAGGGATCCTCAACTTTTGAGGAAGTTGAGAAATATCAATTCAAACCCCCATAGTCAGATGAGTGTGACATTTTAAAAAACTTCATGCCAATGGACTTCTCAACCATTGATGGTGTCAAGGAACCAAAAGCAAGGATAATCCCTATAAAGGATCTTCCGGAAGATGTTACAACGTCTGCTGAAAGGAAGTCTGAAAAAGGGAAAAAGAAAGAAAAGGTCAAAAACTTGTTTTTTTTTACTTTTGTGAAAAAAGAAATCATGTCACTGAAAACTGCTTTCTGTTAAAAGTTTACGACATAAAAAACCTTGTGTGATCCCAAATTCTTCAAAATGCATCATTTGTGGAAGAACAAACCACATGACCCAAGAGTGTGTTTATCTTCAATCATATGACACAAAGGTAAAAGAGATTAAAACAAAAGCTCTTGAGAGTCACAGTTCAAGCTCTGCTAGAAATAAAGCTAAGCAGACCTTTGAATCTGTTGAAACAGCTGTTACAAAAGCAATGAACAAAACCTCTGTTCCCAGAGAGGTACAAGTGACAGATGCACCACCTGCAAACAGGTATCCAAGAGGATATGGCCAACCTATTTCCCAAAATGTTCCTCTTAGTTATGAGGGTTACAAAAAACCCTCAAAGCCAAGAGTCAATAGGCATCCTCATGGTTACCAACATCTGATAGGAAATGGTTCACAACACTGGTTACAAAGACCAAATCAAACCACTGACCATATTCCTGAATTTGAGATTGGACAATCTGTGACCCCCATCCAAAGCCATTATGGCTTTGGAAACCCACCTAAACTAATTGTTTACTAATGTGCAGGGAGCTTCTACTTGCCATGATAATTTATGGTACGTAGATTGTGATGGCTCCAGGCACATGACAGGATGTAGAGCCCTTCTCAAAGACTTCATGGCTCATGGAGGGGGTGATATATCCTTTGGTAACAATTCAAAAGCGAAGGTGTTGGGGTCTGGATCTGTTCTAGCAGGAAAACTCAAAACTGAACATGTTAATCTCATTGACAATCTAAAATTCAACTTGCTAAGTGTCTCACAAATGAGTGACAAAGGATATGGATCCTTCTTTACAAAGAAAACATGTCAAATTGTAGGACCAGAGGTTGTTAAAAAGATTGATCAAATCATTGCTGAGAGCAAAGCACAACTTGTTGCTCATAGGAGTGGCAATGTGTATGTGGTTGATATGTTAAAGGATAATCCAATGTCCAATGCATGCATGTTCTCAGTTGCTTCTAGCAAAGAGACAGAGTTATGGAATAGAAGACTTGGACACACAAATCTAAAAACTACCACCACTCTCTCAAAAAAAAGTCTTGTCAGGGGTTTACCTCCAAAACAATTTACTTGTGAAGAACATTGTGTTTCCTGTTTAAAAGGAAAACAACATAAAGGTTCTTACAAGTCCATCGAAGAGTCCAAAACAACCCAGTGCTTGCAATTGCTGCACGTGGATTTGTTTGGCCTTGTAAAAATCATGAGTCTCACAAAGAGAAGATATTGTCTGGTCATTGTAGATGATTATTAAGGTTTACATGGACATTTTTCATGCACTCTAAAGATGAAACTGCTGGCATTTTGTAAAATTTTGTAAAACAAGTTGAAAAGCAATTTGACCTTCCAGTAAAAGTTTTTAGAAGTGACAATGGGACAGAGTTTAGGAATTTGGATTTGGATGCTTTCTGTGAGTCAAAAGGAATTGTCAGACAATAAAGCATTCCAAGAACTCCAGAACAAAATCGGGTGGTTGAAAGGAAAAATAGATCTTTAATTGAATTAGCAAGAACTATGCTAGCAGACTTAGGTTTACCCTTGTCTTTTTGGGCAGAGGCTATAAACACTGCTTGCTATGTTCATAACAGAGTTTTGATTAACTCTAGGCATCAAAAGACTGCCTATGAAATCCTTTACAAAATGAAACCTCTAATCTCATAATTCAAAGTCTTTGGCTGCCCATGCTTCATTTTAAACTTAAAAAATTCAATTTCAAAGTTTGCACCAAAGTTGATTGTGGTTATTTTATGGGATACTCAACTACTACTAAAGCCTGCAGAGTTTTTAACTTTAGGACCAAGTGTGTTGAAGAAACCCTGAATGTAAAGTTCAATGAACTTTCTTCATTGAAAATCCTTGCAAATCCTGCTGAACTGATTGATTTAGATAAATTTACATTTGAAGATGTGTCTGTCAAGACTAATCATGAAGGTACATCACAATCTTCACATCAAGATCAAGGATATGACAGTGTGCTTCGACAATTCAAAGTCAGTCCTTCCATCAGAGGAGTAGATGTTAATAACAATTGTGAAAACTCTACCATTGCTGGCTCAACAATTATTGATCCTCAAACCTCTGCCAGCACACAAAATCAAACCATTGTTGATAAAAGTCCACAAACTGAAAAAAATCAACACAGTCTCACATCCATTCCAAACAGATGCTGGAACTTCAACTCGCCAACCGATGTTAGCTCAAATGATTCCCATCTGCACCCTTCACCTCAAAATGCCATTGTCCCGTATCAAGGTGATATGATTTTCCTTACAAGCCAACTTTTGGATCAAGTTATTGGCAACATCAATGAGGGAATGCTCACAAGGAGCCAATCCCTAAACATTTGTGTTTTTGTTGGCTTTCTATCACTCAAAACAACATGTCAAGTACCAAGAGGCACTAAAAGACAATAGGTGGGTAGAAGCCATGCAAAAGGAGCTCCTACAATTCAAAAGACAGCAAGTTTGGAAACTTGTACCACTGCCTAAGGATGTATGTCCAATTGGCACAAAGTGGGTCTTAAAAAACAAAACTGATGAAAGGGGTATTGTTGTCAAGAACAAGGCAAGGCTCGTCGTTCAAGGCTACAGACAAGAAGAATGCATTGACTATGATGAAACCTTTGCTCCTGTAGCAAGGTTAGAAGCCATCAGACTGTTCTTAGCTTTTGCTGCCAACCAGAATATCAAAGTGTTTCAAATGGACATAAAAAGTGCATTCTTGTATGGAAAGATTAAGGAAGAAGTGTATGTGTGTCAACCTTCTGGATTTGAAGATGCATTTCATCCTGATCATGTGTACAAGCTCAACAAGGCACATGGTCTAAAATAAACACCCAGAGCCTGGTATGAAACTCTATCCACTTTTCTCTTTTCCATTGGATTTTCAAGTGGTAAAATTGATAAAACCTTATTTTTGAAATGGAAAGGAAAAGATCTGATGCTTGTCCAGATTATGTGAATGACATCATTTTTGGATCCATGTGCACTGCCATGTGTGAAGAGTTTAGAAAACTCATGGAAGCGGAGTTTGAAATGAGTGCAATGGGTGAGTTACAATGTTTTCTTAGTCTTCAAGTTAAACAACTTCACAATGGCACTTTCATTCATCAAAATAAGTATGTCAAAGAACTGCTTAACAAATTTGATATGAATGACTGTAAACCTTGTAACACCCATGGCAACCTCAAAGCTTGTCACTGTTGATGACAAAGACGACTTGGTTTATGAAACTCTCTACAGAAGTATGATTGGGTCTTTATTGTACCTAACTGCTTCTAGGCCAGACATCATGTTTGCTTCATGTGTTTGTGCAAGATCCCAGTCAGTACCTAGAAAGTCAAACTTAATTGTTGTCAAAAGGATGTTCAGATACATAAAAGGTGCTCCCACACTTGGTATCTGGTATCCTGCTAATGGAAACATTGAGCTTTCAGGTTATTCAGATAGTGATTTTGCTGGTTGCCAAACAACAAGAAAGTCCACATCAGGAGGAGTTCAATTCCTAGGTGATTGCTTAGTGTCTTGGCAAAGTAAAAAGCAAGTTGCAGTATCCACATCCTTTGCTGAGGCAGAATACATTGCTGCTGCAGGTTGCACTGCTCAACTCTTGTGGCTTCAAAACCAACTCTGGATTTTGGTGTAACTGTCTTAAAGACTCCTCTCAAGATAGACAGTCAAGCAGCAGAAAACATCATTAGACATCATTTTGTCAGAGATTTCTATGAAAAAGGTTTGATTTCTTTACAACATGTCCATACTAAAGATCAACTGGCAGATATTCTAAGCAAAGCATTAGATACATCAACCTTTAAAAGTCTGATCTCTAGGATTGGAATGCTAAACATGGATTAAAAGCAAAGTTTTTGTGTCCATGTGTAAATAGCATAAAAAGTTTTTCTGGAAAATCAAAAATCCATCCTTAAAAATAGTTCAAAATTGGAGTTTTCAACAAATCTCTAAAGTCTGTTACAACCACTGTTCTCTTAAACCCACTGATAGGTTTGAAAATCTATCCACTGAAAAAAGTGTATCCTTTGTTTGGTCAAACCGCTGTGTTGACCCTATCCACTGATAGTGTAAAATCAAAACACTGCTCCCATCCACTGTTGATACTCAACAGTGTTTCTCATAACACCTGTCTTCCATTCACTATCAGAGGGTACACATGGATAGATGATAGCCTTAAGATCTTTGCCATGTCAGCATTAATTTTTCACTTTATAAATCCCTGTTTTATCCCAACCAGAGGTTTTTACTCTGCCGTATTGAATTCAAAAATTCTAAAAGCGGTTTTCTCTCAAATCTTCTTCTTCGCAACTGTTCTTTCTTCGAAACAATCACCATGACTCTTATCATCAAAACACCTCACAATTATACCGCCATTCTTGAAGAAACTGATTCAAATAGGCAATATCATGCTTGATCAAAGCCTTAAAAGAGTTGAATTACAAAGAACTCATGGAAATCACTACCCCAATCTATCAAGAATCATTACGTCAGTTTTGGGCAAATGACAAAGTTCATTATACAAAGAAAACACCTTATGGCATTGTTTCCATGGTGGGAAAAACTCTTCTTGAAGTAACCCCTACTTCCATTTCAGAGGTCTTTGGTTTAAATGACCTAACTCATGCCACTTCTTTTCTGATCCCTGATCTACACAACGAATTCATTGAAATAGGGTATGAAGGTCAGCTTACAGGTAAGACCATCTATAAACCTAAGTTTCCTGCTGAGATGAAGTTTTTCTTTCACACGTTGTTGACATGTTTGTCGGCCAAGTCAACTGCTTTTAATGAGATACCTTTAAACATGCAATACTTGGGATATGCAATTTTGACAATCCGATTTTAACTTTTCTCAAATATTGTTCAATGACTTGCTGACAAACACTGACAACATCAAAAAGGGTCACTCTCCTTTTCTTATGCACCCTAGATTTTTAAGTGTTTATCTTCAAATGAAAGTTGGTGATGCTGTTAAACAAGGTGTTGTGACTCCTCGCCTAACACATGAAACTTTTACTCGCATCACCAACCAATCAATGGTTTCAAAAACACAAGTAGAGGGGGTTGAGAAAATTTTAGAACAAACAACACAAGCTCAACCCACTTATTGAGCCCACTTCTCTTGGTGATCAAAGTACTACAACCAGTGCTTTGAAACCCACACCAGCCATTTCCAAAAAGAAACGAAAATCCAAATCCAAAAAGCCCACCAAACCAAAAACCAAAAAGGGTCCTCTGGAAGATGAGATTCCAGAGGTTAACCCAGTGACAACACAAAAGTCACCTGAAAACACTACTGCTACTTCCTCACAACATATGTTAGAAAGATCTCAACCATTAGACCAAACTCCTCTTGATTCCTCACAAAAGGAACAAGTTGTAAGCACTGGGACACCTATATATGAAGCTCTAGATCCACTTGGCTCTATCTTCTGCAGCCCCTCTCCCAGGGCAATGTCGCTTTCTACTACACAACCCTCACCAACAAATATTCCACCAACTATATTTCCTATGTTGAAAGCAATAGATATGGATCAGACACAAATCGGTTCTTCTCACTAACCTATCACTGAGAATATACTCCAACAAGTGACTGAGTTTGATGCCTCTGTCTTTGCTATCCCATCAACAGCTGAGGAGGCTACATCCCTTGGGTTACATGTAACCCTTGGTGATAATTCAAGTAGAGCAATCACTACAATTGCAGAACTCACAAGTTCTCAGTTGGACAATGGTTACATGTATAAGACTCTCTTGAAGGCAACAACTGTTGAGGCTATCAAGGTAACCTCTGTTCTAGTGAGAAGTCCCTAGTTCCAAGGCAAAGGGGCATCTGTGTCTGAAGCTATGAAGAAAACTTTTGCTCACGATAACACAAATAACACTACCACATGTAGACTTTAGATGATCCTATTTAGCCAGGTGATGAGCTAAGATACAAGGAATTGACAGAGCGATTATCAAGTATTGAATCATCTGTTGCTGATATCAAAATATGATGCAACAGATGTTACAAACTTCCAAAAGTCAATCCACTGCTACATCATCATCAACCACTGCTGAGCTATGGCAACTTTTGTATCCTCTGCTTCAACAACAAAGACAACATGCTGATCTTCAACATGAGCAACATATGCACCAATTTAGAAATATGGTTGATGCCAGATATCAAGACACACTTGCAGATATTAAAGCCATCAAAGCTCATCTTCTTCAAACCACTAGCAATTCTCCTCCTACTTTGATACTTGTAAACAATGCTGATGCCAAAAAGGGGGAGAAAGAAACTGAAGGGATCAAGCTAAAGCCAGACCCAAAATCCAAACCAGTTGTTGACATCCCAAAGCGAGATGGGTCAAAGAAAGTTGATGAGACCCTCAACCTCTTTGCTGAACAAAAGTAATTGAGAAAAGAGACGTTAGAGATCAAAGGTGCAAAAAGATTCGAAAAAGAAAAGGTTGCACAGTTGGAAAAGATAGATATTGGTACATCAAAGCCAAGGAGAAAATCTGCCAGAATGGTAAGACAACAAATTTCCATTCCTTCCAAAACCACTGCTCAACCTGACAGCACACCAAAAATTTTACCACCACCACTAACCACATCAAACCCAGAACCAACAGATGTTGTAACACCTGTTGTATGAACAAATGTCGATGTAGCAGAGGTTACAACAGATGTTAACACATCCACTGCTCTCATCACTTTTCCAACCACTGCTTAACCAATATCAACCCTAACAAGAATTCCAACCTTATCACCACAACCCAAACACACTTTCAAAAGAAGGAAGATGACCAATGTTGTAGATGATGATAAAATCCTTCCTTCACCACTTCCATTGTCATCAAAACCACTGATCACAACCTCTGCCTCTTCTTCAAGTTCAGCATCATCCCAAACCTCTGTCATCATAAAGTTGCCTACAATTTTACCTCTATCTACTCAATATCCTCTTGACTTACAAGTAGTCAAAGAAGAAATCAAGTTATCCTAAGCCCATGAACATAGATGAATATCTTCAAGCAAAAGCCATTCAAGCAGAGGATATAACTAAAAGGGATACAAAGGGAAGAAGTGACAGAGAAATTCAGAATTACATGCAATATCAACTCAGCAAGGTCACAAGACTTGAAGACTTCTCCAAAGACCAGTGCAAGAGACTATCTGAAAAGGATGATGAAAGCTTGAGAAAAGATTATATTAAGCAGGAAGTTGAAACGATGCAAGAAATGCTTAAAAACCCAACTAAAAAGCCAACTCCTCCAGACTGATCCAGATTCAAAAAGAATGTGCCTGATAGAGCCTTAAAATTGAAGAGAATGAAAGAAGTGCTTGTCACTTCAAACTATGGCACA
Source organism: Scalesia atractyloides (assembly GCA_947069175.1). Lineage (NCBI taxonomy): Eukaryota > Viridiplantae > Streptophyta > Magnoliopsida > Asterales > Asteraceae > Scalesia > Scalesia atractyloides. The sequence goes on along the minus strand of CAMTDV010001633.1, from coordinate 48,602,122 downwards.
AGAAATCAAATCACAAGATGGTCAGAGGTTAAGGTGATAGATACCTAAAAGCGGCTAGAAGAAAGAATAAAGAAAGATCCCTCAATGCCTAAAAAGCCTAATTACTCACTAGAGGTTAGTGTTCAAAAGACCCAACCTATTCAAAAATCAACTTCAACATCTACCCCATCCATCCTTGCCTCGAATGAAAGAAAAAGGCAAACGGGATGTCTGAAGAAGATAAGAAAAGGTTTGAACACACCTTTATCAAAGAAGGCATCATATATCAAGCTCAATTCCACACTGATGTGCAAGTAACATGCTGAGAGAAACCCTATCAAAAATTGCTCATCAAATCCAACCTTCCTTCTCAACAATAACAAGCCATCATAGAAAGCTATCTGATTTTCAGGGCCTCGAACACTCATTTTAAGAAACTCTTGCCTGAGACAGCTAAACCTGGATTGGGCTCTTTTAACCTCTCCTCTTCAAAGGCCTTCCAGAAACCCGTAATGGATTAGCTGAACTGAGGAACCACAGCCTAGCGTTTAATTGGAATCGTTAACTTCATTGTTGCCTTCGACCAAGGGATAGTTTTGCAATTCTCAGTAAGGGTTACTAAAGCCAAAACCTCATTGGTGGTCTCTGACATCAAAATCATACGTGGATATCTAAGAACGTCGATTTCAGATTAATCAAATTTCATTGAAAGAAAGAACCGAGACAGCGGACAAGAGCCTTCTTGGTAACCCCGATCACGGTTTGACTTCCTTTTGGATTTCGTCAATGGATCAAGTAAAGCCAAAAACGGAGGACTTATTCTAAAGTGGAAGGTTGATAAAAACACCCACGAATTTACTTTCCTCAAATCAAATGGCGATGCTACCAAGATTAGAAAGGAGGATACACATGGGTTATGTGTAGAAGACCTCCAAGACCTTATGAATCTGATGCTCAAAAAAGATGAGGATGATACTAAATCTCTTAACTATGAACTACAATTCAAAGGTCAAATAAGAGAGTTCATGCTGAAAAATAAAGATCAACAATAATTATGAGTTTTGGCATCATCTGTTCCAGGGGGAGATTGTTGGGATTGAACCCTTTCAAAAGGAACAGATGATACAAAGTCAAAACCTCATCAGATGATTGATCCTAAATAACAGAGTTTCTAAACTCTGATGATACCCACTGATGAAGCCAAGGTCTACTATACATGTACTGTTGAAGCTCAGGTCTGATAATGCAAAGCTTCGATGAAGAATAAAGCCAAAGGTCTACTGAAGGCCAACAGAATTTAAGGATATCAATGTTTTAGTGTCTATCAATGTAATAGTCTTCGTATTTAGCATATGATAGGCTAATCAGTGGTTAGGGTTAGTTATTTTGTTAGTTGTCGCTTTCACCTCTAACATCAACAAGATGCTTAGATTTGCATTGTACTATAAATACTTGCCTTCGTTGTACTGTTTATCTATCTATTAAAAGATCCTTCACCAATAATCTACTTTGCATTTCTGTATTATCAAACTTAGTTATAAAAGGTTGAGGGGGAATTTGTTATTCACATGCAAAAACTATAAGTTTGAAAGCATGATGATGAAAACAATCTTCCACTAATTGTAATACAAAAGTTTTCTATTTCCGTTGCAACTCATTCTATTTTTACCTTATTTCATTTACCATCTTTTAAAACAATTACAATAAATTAAATTCAGATCCTAACAACACCCCTAGGCGTAACGTCTTTCTTCTCTTACAAAGTTGACAATGGGGTGATCAACGTCTACGTCACACCCTGAATTTCCAACCAAATTCCGGTGGGCCCGGATGGGGAGTATCGTGACGTAAGATTGGTATCGTCATAGTCAAAAATCACAGTTAGCACAACGGAAGTCTTGGATTTAAGATATTATTACAAACGTAAATATTCAGAATAATACTACAGACGTTTGTAATAAAGATCCACAGGCGGATCGAAAAATGTACAAAAGCGGGTTCACCAGACTACTAGGCTATATACAAAGGAGTTGCAAATTCCTCTTAAAGCATTACCAGGCAGCTTCCACCCTATTTACGTATCCTTGCAACCTTCAACTTAGTCTATTGAAAGTACGTCAGTTTGCACTGGTAAATACAAATAACCGACACATTTTGAAAAGATTTCAAAAATTGTATTAAGTGCACAAGGCACATAATTTCATAAATTACCTGGGAGAATTAAAAATGATCTTGTGTACAGTTTTACAAGTATGTCAATACATATGGGGTCCGATGCAGAAACCAAATAACATAATTAACCGACACACCACTTTAACCCACTGAGGGGTATCCCCAATATGGGTAAGAAGACATTTTATTATAGCATTTACATCTGTCAGGTGAATGCCTACACCCCGTGCTCAAGTCGTGGCCATTAGCAATTTAATGAGCTTTGGATATCCAGGACACGGTCGAATTAACCCCAATATTTAAGTTATCAGACAAAATAGATTAAAGGGGTTATGCGGATTTTCTAGTCACAATCCGACATATGATCCAATACCCGACCAAGCGGTAATAATATACCGTATCCCAAGCCCGCATAGGGAAAATAAGTTAAGAGTATTTACCTGGGCTAAAACTCGTCTTAATATGCAAAATTATAAATAGCTCAGCCGTAATCAAGGTTGGTTGAAATTTACCGGAAGACCCTAGTCTGGAATGGATGGTATAATAACCAATTAGAATGTTAACGGGTCCTATTTAAGTCATAGACTTGGACCTGTTAACTTAATTTAACAACCTTGGTACGATACGCTAGATTAAGCGATGACCTGAATAGAATGTAGTTTAAACCCCACAAGTACTAAGACTTGTATAAAATGGGTACACAATATACATTCTAGAATTTGAGATAAAAATGATAAGGTTTGACCTGTTTCGGTAAACTTACGTAGACTAGCCAGATAAGCTTAACTATACGCATATAAGTGATATCGGTAACCGGATGAGTCATTAACAATTTCCATATGTCAATATACTTTAAATGAGTTGTAACATCAGTAGGTTATCAACTTATATGCCCATTTAGTTTTAGAATCAAAATGTGCACCGTAAGGGCATTTTGGTCATTACATAACATAGTATAAGAATATGCATAAAATTTAAATTATGATTAAGTACCTACTTTAAAAACACTCAAATTTTGTTATAACATCAGTAGGTAATGAGTTTTGATTGATAATTATGGGTAAAACCCATACTATGCGCCAATAGGGCCTTTTTTTTATATAATGACTTGTTTTACAATGTTTAATCAAAACTCAATCAATGATCAGAATCATAATGTTAAAATATGTTAATTATATTAAAATATAAGTAGGTAAAAAATTTTCAACTTCATTATTGACTAAACTATGTTTTTATGCAAAAAGTGCATTTTTGTCAAAGTATGGCATAATATAGAGACTTGTGTAAAAACTCAAATTATGATTATGGTCTTGTAGTATAATGTAACATCTGAGACATTTTAATCATTTTACAAATTCAAAACGAGTTTATGTAACGCTCCGTATTTTCGCGTCTATTTAGTTATTTATCTATTCATTTAAATATATATTTACTCATTATTTACTCATTCTTTATTTATTTTTTTATATAAATGATTGTTTATTTATTAAATTTTTAAAAGAATAAGATTTTTTTTACCTTAAAAAGTTTAATTATTCATTAACTTAGTTAAGTTTTTTCTAAGTTATTTAGTTATTAAACCCAAGTATTCCATTTAACTTAGTTAGTTAAATTTGAGGGACTAAAAGTGCAATTACTGAAACTGTAGTACAGGGACTGTTTGTGTAATTTATGAAAACTTGAAAATGAGGAAAAGAATAAAAAACGGACACCACAAGACTCGAACCCGGGTCACCGTTTCACCATACGCGCGCCTAGCCACTCCGCTGGAGTCTTCACATTGAACAAACCCATCCCCAAAATTCATTTATATACTTGTTAAAATGAACCTGGCGGTCGCGACCAGACCCCTTCTCAGCGCGTTTTAGCGGGATTTTTGGGTTTATTTTCAGTTTTAAACTTGTTTTAACATTAATTACTTCACCAAACCCAACCCTAATCCTTCCCTATAAAACCCAAGCATAATCCAAGCCTTTTTACACTTTTCTAATCATCAAAACACTCTCAAATCCTCCATAATCAAGCTGAAAGTTGCAAATTCGGGCAGAATTACTCTTCTTCACTAAAGTGGGTGTAACTCACTCGTTTCTCAACGAAAATACTCAATTCTTTTTCCCACTTGCTTGGTTTGACCTTGTGCACATCTCCAATGGTTTTCCATGGAAAATCAGGCCCTGGAATGTCACAAAAAGGCTCCAAAGTGGACTGTTTTGATTTATATTCTTCAAACTTTTATAAAACTTGTTTAACTTGAGTTCAACTCATCTGAAACCTATGTCCTAATGCTTACAACACTATATGTGGTTGGTTAGGCTTAAAAACAAGGTTGAGACACGTCAAACTAGAAGATAAAACCTCACAACTTTCTGTTTTCGACTAGGATTTACACCCACAAGTAGTGTTCAAGTTAAGCTTGATGAATGTGTGATATTTGGATTAGCTTGGCCTATCCATCATTGAATCCACACACTACTTGATGATTTTCATAGCTTAGTTATTTCATTTCATTCTTTACTTGTGTGTTCATGACCCTCCTTGTGTCTAAGACACATGTGTAGTGGTGAATCCAAAGAGGTCTTAAGTGGATGGTAAATCCTCCCACCTCCTACTTGACTTATGTAAACTACAAAGAGGTTCCTTAAATGGATGGTTCAACCTCCTACCCCATGCTTGACCTATATGACTTAATATACACTATAAAATACTTATATATTATCAAAGTAATCAAACTCTTGATGATGAACAAGTGGTCATTTGTCAAAATAGTAGGTTACATCATCTAAAGACCATACACTTGTTACGATTCTAATGGATCTTTGAATCCATAAAAACATACCAAACCCTTGAGGTTCTATAGTGTCAAGATGATTACTTTCATAATACTAATTTCACGTTATTTTAATTCCGAATCCATAACCGTTAATTCCCAATACTCACATGCCTATATTTCTTCGTGTAGAAGGACAAGGTGCTCGAAACTAATCCATCAACCAACAACGTTCGTGGGATTTCAAGTGGGAAAGCTTGCAAAACCATGAGCATACTCGATCCCTTTTTCCTTTTTTACACTTTGGGTGCAACATGTACTTTTTACAAAATCGCACGACACTTAAACTATTTTAATCTCTATCCATGATTAACATGAGACTATGTGATGCTTGTTTAGACTTGTTATGCTAATGTAAACTATTTCTGTCGATATATGCTTCATTAACTTTGCTAGCCTACCTTAACAATTATAGCGCTATAGGATTAACGCACCGCCCATGAAACTTGGGGTATTGTTAAGTTAAACATGTTAACCTCCCGCTACTCTATTGGGATAGGCTATTTTAACGCGTTGGATTCTTGGGTTTGAATATATAGTACACCGTTTCGGCATGCTAGTAAACTTGCATATCATGGTTCATGTTGGATATGAGACTTTAAAAAAATTTATTCTATATTATGCTATGTAACAAAACTTGTATGCTCGCCAACTTTTTGATGATATATTTTGATACATGTTGCAGGTTGATTGATGAGGTGATGTTACAAGATGAAACAAGATTTAGGTGGACTTAGATACACACCTAGATTAATTTATCTATTTTGATGTTATGTCGTTTTGAAACAATTGTTGACTATTATTTGGAATATTTGTATTTGAATCTTTAGTCATTAATGAAATTTGATTTAAACATATCGTCACAAATAGTGTTATGATGCTTTTAAATGATTTGTTCGTCTCATCCCGATGTTTCCGCCATCGGTTGGGGTCAGATTGGTATCAGAGCCATAACTATAGGGAATTAGGAAAAGTAGGAATGCTTTGCCCTAGTCTATAGTTTTAGGAAATTGATTCTTATTTATTGTTTAAAACTTCATTGATTCTACCTTATTTGCTTCTTTTTCTCCTTCTTGGTCTATTAAACTTATATGCCTTTCCTAAGGCCAGCAAAAATACACTTAAAGCTTTGAAAACACTCATATTTTACCAACGAGGCGATTTGCACCAAGATAGGCCCAATGGCCCACAAGTTTTGGTGAAGTCTCTCATCCCGTGTATTCAATTTTGCACGAAGTTACGACATCAAGCTAGGAGTGACAGCCACATCTTGATGGAAAACTTCCATTTCCTACTCTAGTGGACCCTTATCTTTTGATAAGTACTAACCACGTTAGGGTACGATGTTATCAAGTTGAGGTGAAACTCGCATCTTGTTAACTAGTCCCACTCCTCGATTTTCGATCTCGTCAAAGTTTCGATTTCCCAATCGATTAAGGACGTGTAGTAACTGGAAGGGCAAATATCGTTAGTCGCTTCTCGATGAGAGTATTTGTCTATTAGGCCAAAGCACGTTTCCTTAGTTCGAAAAGGCCTTCGATTCACTTTGGAATAGTCTTATGTTACGTACCGTGACAATCCATGTTTTATGATAAAGCCTCTTTTATGCTATCTTAATTATAATGTGTTTTATATTTGAGCGTTACTTTCATTTCAAGCTTGGAAACACGTTACACACTATCTTCGCAATCTAAAACAATTAATAATCATAATCTCTCGTGAACGAACTAAATTTACGACACTTTCATTTTACATGTGGCACTATGTGAAATTCATGTTATGCTATGTGAAATATTCGAAACATTATGTACTGGGTTCATGTCACTGGGTGATTCTTATGTGATAAACTCGTCATTAACTTCGTAAGAAGCCACACCTTAACATGTATAGCACTAAGCGTAGTGCTATAGGAGTAGGGCACCCCCACGAGTCTTGGGGTCATGTTAAGTCATTCAATTGCGGTACACGATGGGTTGACCTACTTATTCACATGCCAGTGATACGTTAATCTGGTATGTCATGTGACTCGTTCAAAAATATTTATGCTAGTACTCATATTCCCAAACATGGAAGCCCATCATCAAGCTAGGAGTGATTTCCTTACCTTGACGATTAACTTTGCTCACTTTTCAACTTCACCAATGAGCTAGGGATGATTTCCTTACCTCGGAGGTAGTTACCAACTTTTCGATCAATCTTCTCTTAAAGATTTCGAGGACGAAATCTCCTAAAGTAGGGGAGACTGTAACGCTCCGTATTTTCGCGTCTATTCAGTTATTTATCTATTCATTTAAATATATGTTTACTCATTATTTATTTATTCTTTTATATAAATGATTGTTTATTCATTAAATTTTTAAAAAGAATAAGATTTTTTTTACCTTAAAAAGTTTAATTATTCATTAACTTAGTTAAGTTTTTTTTTAAGTTATTTAGTTATTAAACCCAAGTATTCCATTTAACTTAGTTAGTTAAATGTGAGGGACTAAAAGTGCAATTACTGAAACTGTAATACAGGGACTGTTTGTGTAATTTATGAAAACTTGAAAATGAGGAAAAGAATCAAAAACGAACACCACAGGACTCGAACCTGGGTCACCGTTTCACCATACGCGCGCCCAGCCACTCCGCTGGAGTCTTCACATTGAACAAACCCAGCCCCAAAATTCATTTATACACTTGTTAAAATGAACCTAGCAGTCACGACCAGACCCCTTCTCAGCGCGTTTTAGCGGGATTTTTGGGTTTATTTTGTGTTTTAAACTTTTTTTAACATTAATTACTTCACCAAACCCAACCCTAATCCTTCCCTATAAAACCCAAGCATAATCCAAGCCTTTTTACACTTTTCTAATCATCAAAACACTCTCAAATCCTCCAAATCAAGCTGAAAGTTGCAAATTCGGGCAGAATTACTCTTCTTTACTAAAGTGAGTGTAACTCACTCGTTTCTCAACGAAAATACTCGATTATTTTTCCCACTTGCTTGGTTTGACCTTGTGCACATCTCCAATGGTTTTCCATGGAAAATCAGGCCCTGGAATGTCACGAGAAAGGCTCCAAAGTGGACTGTTTTGATTTATATTCTTCAAACTTTTATAAAACTTGTTTAACTTGAGTTCAACTCATCTCAAACCTATGTCCTAATGCTTACAACACTATATGTGGTTGGTTAGGCTTAAACACAAGGTTGAGACACGTCAAACTAGAAGATAAAACCTCACAAACTTTCTGTTTTCGACTAGGGTTTACACCCACAAGTAGTGTTCAAGTTAAGCTTGATGAATGTGTGATATTTGGATTAGCTTGGCCTATCCATCATTGAATCCACACACTACTTGATGATTTTCATAGCTTAGTTGTTTCATTTCATTCCTTACTTGTAAGTTCATGACCCTCCTTGTGTCTAAGACACATGTGTAGTGGTGAATCCAAAGAGGTCTTAAGTGGATGGTAAATCCTCCCACCTCCTACTTGACTTATGTAAACTACAAAGAGGTTCCTAAATGGATGGTTCAACCTCCTACCTCATGCTTGACCTATATGACTTAATATACACTATATAATACTTATATATTATCAAAGTAATCGAACTCTTGATGATGAACAAGTGGTCATTTGTCAAAATAGTAGGTTACATCATCTAAAGACCATACACTTGTTACGATTCTAATGGATCTTTGAATCCATAAAAACATACCAAACCCTTGAGGTTCTATAGTGTCAAGAACAAGTGTTATGAGTACAAGATGATTACTTTCATAATACTAATTTTCACGTTATTTTAATTCCGAATCCATAACCTTCTGTTAATTCCCAATACTCACATGCCTATGTTTCTTCGTGTAGAAGGACAAGGTGCTCGAAACTAATCCATCAACCAACAACGTTCACGGGATTTCAAGTGGGAAAGCTTGCAACACCGTGAGCATACTCGACCCCTTTTTCCTTTTTTACACTTTGGGTGCAACATGTACTTTATACAAAATCGCATGACACTTAAACTATTTTAATCTCTATCCATGATTTACATGAGACTATGTGATGCTTTTTAGACTTGTTATGCTAATGTAAACTATTTGTGTTGAAATATGCTTCATTAACTTTGCTAGCATACCTTAACAATTATAGCGCTATAGGATTAACGCACCGCCCATGAAACTTGGGGTATTGTTAAGTTAAACATGTCAACCTCCCGCTACTCTATTCTGATAGGCTATTTTAACGCGTTGCCATTCTTGGGTTTGAACATATAGTACACCATTTCGGCATGCTAGTAAACTTGCATATTATGGTTCATGTTGCATATGAGACTTTAAACAAATTTATTCTATATTATGCTATGTAACAAAACTTGTATGCTCGCCAACTTTTTGTTGATATATTTTAATACATGTTGTAGGTTGATTGATGAGGTGATGTTACAAGATGAAACAAGATTTAGGTGGACTTAGATACATACCTAGATTAATTTATCTATTTTGATGTTATGTCGTTTTGAAACAATTGTTTACTATTATTTGGAATCTTTAGACATTAATGAAATTTGATTTAAACATATCGTCACAAATAGTGTTATGATGCTTTTGAACGATTTGTTTGTCTCATCCCGATGTTTCCGCCATCAGTTGGGGTGTTACAGTTTATATTCAAAAACAATTTCGCATATTCAATCCTTGTTCGATTTCAAACCCTTAAGCCTCTTCTAGAAGTGAAATCGCAAACTATTACGTAAACGTAACCAGTTTAATACGACGTACACTCTGGGACAATGACACAAGCCTAACATACCCTAAATAACCTTTACATAACTTAGAAATAGTTTTTAAGGGTTCGGAATGGAAAACTCATACTTTTGTAACTTCAGGGCTATTTTGTAAATTTTGTGAAACTACGCCTTTTCGTGTATTTTGCTATCCGGATCATTTACGGACATCCAAAAATTTTTGTGATCATTAAAATAATGTATTTTAATGATTGGAATGCAAAAATGCCATTCTTACGCATTTACGGCCATTTGCGCGTTCGTTACGATTTTCGTCGTAATTAACCAAAAAACGCAACTGTATGACCAAACGAACCGACCTATGGAATATTTTTGGACACATTTCAAGTTCCCTATGCTTTAACGTCTTTATAGGGCTTTAAAATGGAGTTAACGGGTGTTAAAAGTGCCAAAATGCGTCAAAAACAAGTTCAAGGGCCATTTCTGCCAACTTTTGAAACTTCAGCCCCTGCAAGGGCCTTACGGACCGTAAGGCAAAACCCCATACGGTCCGTAAGAGGTGCCCAGCTCACAAGAAACTTGGCAGCAGCTGGTTAACTCTCTTGGTGATTAATCAAACGAACTTGCCACCCATTCTCCTGCATCTAACAAGTGTTAGGACACTAATCAAATTCAGGGGTGAATCATGGACATATATCTTGATCCTATAACTCCAATTCAACTATAAATTCCATGTTCTTCTTCATATTTGAACTTTTACAACACACACTTTTTCTCTCATCTGCATTTATCTGATGTAGCAACCATTTGGAGATCATCTTCCAAGTTCTAGGGCTCTCCTAGAGTGTTTGTAAGTGTTTCTTCCAGATATTGTTCAATTCCTTTTGTATATTTGAGCTAAAAATCAAACAGTTTAACTTTCTGTTTGACTTCCAAATTTGATCTTGAATTGGTCAAAACAAAGTCCAATTGAACCTTGCAATATGATGGTAATCATGATGGTTATGGTCCTTAGTGATCATGCCTACTGATTTCCACATTTTCTAGTCTTAGTGACGAGTCAAAGTTTCGGTCAATAATGCAATAATTGTGCGTTATACGATGAAACTATTTTTGGGTATCAAAACAGTTTGTTTTGATACCAAAACTCTTTTATAAACTTAGTTAGACTTGTCAAAACATGTCTAACTTGTCATTTTCATTTTGGTGCCGCTTTGACTTTCGAATCTAACCCGTTTGGTCACCTTTAGGATCCGAACAAGTCCATTATTATGACCGTAGTATTATAGGGAATAATCCTTTGAGGATATACCTTAAGGTCATACCGTTTGGTTAGTCAAACCACAAGTCGAATATGTATTCTTTAAAATGCCGAAAATGCCCTTTTTACACATAAAATAGTTTTGAACATATAAGAATGTTATTTTGACCTCTAAACTGATTATACAACTTAAATAAACTGGTTTTGACATATTAGATTTGTCATAGGACATATTTTACCATCCGAACCCATAGTTACGATTATAACCCGTTAAAGTGGCATAAACCACTTTAGCGAGCCATAACGAGCCAAAACACTTTGAAATGCTCCCAATTCAGAATGTTTGATAATATAAATCATATTATACAAGATCCAACTCGTGTTTGGTTTATATACCTCATTCTATCCGATTTCTCGTTTTTAAGTTCGACACACTAACATGTAATTATCTGATACACTAGGAACCACCTTAACACTTGAACGCTTTATCCTTTGAGCTTTGTTATATCATTTGAACTAGATCTATACGCAATCCCAGGCGAGTACATTGCTCCCCTCTTTTACGTTTTTCAAATGTTTTTGGGGTGATCCATATGTGTAACCAATTTTTTCTCAAATTTATGGCATGTATGTGTTTACTAAGTGCTTTTTGTGTATTAATTCCGATTAGGCAACACGACAATTGATGACATGATAGTTAAAGAGGTCTTTCAGGGCCTATATCCTTGTAGGATCTTTTTATCTTCTTAGTAAGATTTCTAAGAAGTGCTTTACAAGACAATGGTTATGGTTTATTTGTGGAATTGTTGGTGATTTAGATAACGAAACTAGAGTAATACAATAAGAAGATGGTGGATGCGCCGCTGGTACTTCCTATATATAAGTGTGCTTATTGTATTACCCTTCGTAGCCTTATCCGAATCACCATTAGCATTATGATTTTGTGATACAATGTGACAAGACAATGTGACTAGACTTAATTCCTATTACATCTACCTATCTTTATAGTTAGATACTTGTGGAATGTTTAAAGTACTAATTGGTAGTCCTTATTGGATTCTGTGTACTTTAATACGTATTTGACGAGACAATGTGACAAGTTGACGATTATATGTTTATGTGGTTAGTTGTGATTAGGATAATGAAATAAGTGTAATACCATAAGAACATCGTGGATACACCGCTGGTACTTCCTATATATAAGTCTTCTTATTGCATTACTCTTGTAGCGTTATTCGAGTCACTTTAGGATTTTGTGTGCAACTGATTTAAAGGTTCGACATCCAAATCCTTGAAGAATTCTTTCATATTTTGTATGATAGATTCTTAGAAGGATATTTAGTTTTATTATAAATCATTGATTGATTTCCAACAATACTCACACAAGTTTATGGATGATTTCAATATGTTTACAAAGAAGAAAGTACAATTTTCAAAGGCATGAAAATTACTTAGTAATGATTATGATGCCATATACAAAACTCTTTTGTCACAAGTTTAATGATCAAGTTAATGTATTGCAATGCTAACATTTTTTTGCCATTCTTTGGCTTCAATGAGTCGATTTACAATTAGCAACTCTCGTGGTTGTCAAAGTATAGCAATATCAAACTTTTTGCCATTTATTTGGCCAACAAAACTATGTGCTCGCCAATATTGTTTGTTGACGTCTCTTTTCACATATGTTTCAGGTTGATGGTTATTCAAGTATTCTACACATAGGAATGCATCTGGGCTTTAGACTTCTTAATACAAAAGACAATTCGTTGTATTCTTTGTATTCTTTGTATTGTAAAACAATGTAATAATAATGAAACAATTTAGTTCCAGTTGTGGCTGAGCAATTTGTAACGTGACTCCCTGATATTTCCACCGCGTCTCATTGTATTACGCGATTGGGGTGTTACATATTGTTATCATAGCACTGGTTATAGGGAACTAGGTTATTAGAATGCCTTTAACCTAGTCTATAACCTTCCTAGGGACCTGAACATGAGTAGACTTAGGATCTCCATCCTAATCCTCATCCTTACTCATGCCACAACTACTCTATGATTCACAAATTATCTATCCTTAGATGGTTTATCCTAAATCCTTAGGCTTTATGCCTTAAGGAATTTCTCAAAATGTTTTTCTTTCAAAACATTTTTCATTGGAATGTTTCTCAAATACTTTCACAAACTTTTTCGTCAAAATATTTCTCGACATATTCATCTCAAGTATCATATCAAAAATGTTTTCTCAAACGCTCTCAACAAAATGTTTCTCAACTTATTTATCTCAGATATTTTATCAAAAAGATTTCTCAAAATGTTTCAAACATTTTCATCGAAATCTTGGGTTTTAATAATGTGAACACATGCAATCTGGAAGAGTGAATGCCTGTACCCCGAGTTTTCTGTCTAAGGATAGACTATTCGTACAAATCCGAATTATCGGACCAGTCACTCTTACCTGGGAACTCTTAGGGTGAGTGTTCACTTATAGGCTAAAGCATGTCTTCTCGAAAACATTATGAAAGCCCATCAACCTTGATTAGTCGAACGATTTACTGCTACCTGTATGACACTACTCCGACATGTTACCTTCGGTAATATGTTACGACTGTATTCAACACATTCGAAACAAATTTCATTTTATATTATGACACTTTGTAATCCTATTTAGATTTTAAATATTATCTCTTGTCTTTTATAATTACAAAATTTTATCATTGGATGAGAATTTTTCAAATTTTATCCACAAACTTTCTTCATTTCGAAAAATTTAAATAAAAAAATTTTTTTACCTTAAAAAAATAAAAATTTTAAATGGTTAAGAATTTAAAACACAAACCATTAACTTGGTTTGTACTTTCTCATCCAAATATACAAGAACAAGGTTTTTGAACAAATGCCAAGTCCAAATTTTCAATTCACTATGATGCTTTAAAACATATAACAATCTTATGAAATCGCACTTATGTTGATTTCACTGTAGCTACTTCTTCAGGATGCCTCCTCACCGTGACACCACCCAGGATACGAAAAGGCGGCAATGATCGCTCAACAGATAGTTGTTGTACTCCCAAATCTTGTGATGCAACTTAATCAAGTCTACAACAGTAACAACAACAACAATGTTTCCACGCCTTATAATTACAAACAATTTATTTCGTATAAACCACTAAAGTTTAATGGGTCTGAAGGAGCAACTGGGCTTCTACAATGGTTTGAGAGTATAGAAAGCACATAACATTATGTTCAGTGTCGTAACGATCGCAAAGTAGAGTTTGCCTCGAGTGTTTTCCAAAAGAGAGCACTCACTTAGTGGAACGGTATCATGAGGGACAGAGGTGGAGAAGTAGCTATGGCACAAACGTGGGAAGAATTAAGGAATCTTATGATGAGAGAATTCTGTCCACGACACGAAATAAGGGCACTTGAAAACGCATTTTATTATCTCAAACACGATAGTGGGGAAAACCGTGCCTACACTGACCGATTTGAACAGTTAAGCCTACTATGCCCACTATGGTCACACCTTTGGATCGGTCCATTGAGAAATACATTTATGGCCTACCTGATCCAGTCCAAGATAGTGTCACTGGCAGCAAACCTGCAACGCTTAGGGAGGCTAAGGAATTAGCCGCCACCCTAACTGACTCCTAAGTTAGAAAAGGGAAACTATTTCGAAAGGGAGACAAGAAACGAACTACACAAGAAACAAAGGGTGAACCTTCCAAAAATTCTAAGAAGCGTAATGCTTCAAAGAATTAACGATCACTAAACTCAGTACCCGTTAGGGTGTCTTATCGTGGGAAACATCCTCGGTGTGATCGTTGCAACTATCACCACCCAACAAATTCTCCATGCCGCCAATGTACAATTTGTGGTTTTCATGGACATCTAGCTGCGACCTGTCACGTCTAAAACTAAACAGCCCCTACTCAGACACGCCCTCGCTATCCAGCTAGAGCATGTTTCAATTGCGGTGATTTAAATCATTTCAAGCGAAACTGTCCTAAGCTTGCTAACGCTAATGGAGGAATGTACAATGTCAATGAAGTTCAAGCTGATGATCAAGCACTACTGATCATTTGAACCTTTACATTTTCTTTTGTTATCCAAGAACTATGAACAATATTTCAATAAAATTTGTAATGACAATATAAATTTCGAGAAGTTTTTCTTCATTCTTGTTATTCGTATTTCAGTTGCAAATTCCAATAGGTTACGCTGTGTGTAATTACAACTACATACCAACCTCGAGAATCCTGTTCTTTATTGTTAGGAACTAAATCTCACAAGAATAGCATATTATGATTTGCATATTAGTGCATTCATACAATCGCTGCAAAACAAACACTTCAAATACTATGTGCCTATTACTACTACTTTTGTTTTCATGACATACATGCGTGGTTGATTAGCTGTCATGTATAGCACATGATTACAAATACATTTTTGCTTAGTATGTTGACTTAGCATACCTAGCACATGAATTGAAGACAGATTACGACATACTTACATTGTTTATGACAATTCATGCTTATTATATGATGCATACTACCAGTATGGTTAGTGTGAAACATATAATAATATTTGTAATGGAATGAAATACCTACTACTAATTTTGTTGTATACAAAACAAGTAGTGTTATTATTACTAGTATGAAACACGCCCAAATTCAATAGTTATTGTGTTGCGACGATGTATGTTTGATTTCAATGTTGTGTTATGATGATAATATTCTGATTTAGTTATTGTTTCGACCTTATTATCTGTTTCCCTTACTTAAAAGAGGAGCTATCTGGACCATGTGACGAAACGCGTAATTATGGGTGCACAATTAATTACGAGGTTCAACACATGAGAATCATAGTAAGCTTTGTTAAGATGGTGACATAAAATCTAGAGTGATTAGGTAACGGGAAGGGTATGATGCAATGACCACGGTGGATACGCCGATGGTACTTCCTATATATAAATGTTCTTATTGTGTTATTCTTCGGAATGTTACCAGAGTCACTTGAGGGTCTAATGTTATCTTGGACCATTACGTGATTGTATGATTATTTGTTAATTGTTTATGGAATGCAATGGACGAGGCGAGTACATTCATTAACTCTATTCCAGCCGACCGGGAGTATAATATGGTGTTAAAGGTGACGATCTTGATGCCATAGGTATGTTGACCCGTCTCTTATGCATGAGATGCTCATGGTACATGGGATGTACCTCGTGGGACGTTAGAAACCGTGTACGTATGGCTAGGCTTGAATATACACCCCCTTTGTTGCTAGGAATTACACTAAAGACTTAGTATAACATGATGCCAATTTTACACACTCGATGACGTTTTAAAGATTCAAAAAGTTCTAAAGGTTTTGAATACCTTGAGGTAATTTGAATATATATACGATTACGCTTAGGATCCCCCAAACATCCCCAACACCAAATGATGCTCTGCATCTTTGGAATCTCGAGCCTTGTTTTCATTAATTCTTTCAAACACACTCTACGGTCTCCTTCGAATAAATTTCGGGACGAAATTTCCTAAAGTAGGGGAGACTGTAACATCTGATACATTTTAATCATTTTACAAATTCAAAACGAGTTTATATTCAAATACAATTTCGCATATTCAATCCTTGTTTGATTTCAAACCCTTAAGCCTCTTCTAGAAGTGAAATTGCAAACTATTCCGTAAACGTAACCAGTTTAACATGACGTACGCTCCGGGAAAATGACACAAGCCTAACATACCCTAAATAACCTTTACAAAACTTAGAAATAAGTTTTGAAGGGTTCAATATGGCAAAATCACACTTTTGTAACTTCAGGGGCTATTTTGTAAATTTTGTTAAACTATGCCTTTTCACGAATTTCGCTATCTGGATCATGTACGGACATCCAAAAATTATGTGATCATTAAAATATTATATTTTAATGATTGGAATGCAAAAATGCCAATCGTTACGCATTTACGGTCATTTGCGTGTTCGTTACGATTTTCGTCGTATTTAAACGAAAACCACAACCGTACGACCAAATAAACCAACCTATGGAATATTTTTGGACACATTTCAAGTTCTCTATGCTTTAATGTCTTTATAGAGCTTTAAAATGGGGTTAACGGGTGTTAAAAGTGCCAAAATGCATCAAAAACAAGTTCAGGGGCCAATTCTGCCAACTTTTGAAACTTTAGCCCCTGCAAGGGCCTTACAGACCGTAAGGACCTACCCCATACAGTCCGTAAGAGGTGCCCAGCTCACCAGAAACTTGGCAGCAGCTGGTTAACTCCCTTGGTGATTAATCAAACGAACTTGCCACCCATTCTCCTGCATCTAACAAGTGTTAGGACACTAATCAAATTCAGGGGTGAATCATGGACATATATCTTGATCCTATAACTCCAATTCAACTATAAATTCCATGTTCTTCTTCATATTTGAACTTTTACAACACACACTTTTTCTCTCATCTGCATTTATCTGATGTAGCAACCATTTGGAGATCATCTTCCAAGTTCTAGGGCTCTCCTAGAGTGTTTGTAAGTGTTTCTTCCAAATCTTGTTTAATTCCTTTTGTATATTTGAGCTAAAAATCAAACTGTTTGACTTTCTATTTGACTTCCAGATATGATCTTGAATTGGTCAAAACAAAGTCCAATTGAACCTTGCAATATGATGGTAATCATGATGGTTATGGTCCTTAGTGATCATGCCTACTGATTTCCACGTTTTCTAGTCTTAGTGACGAGTCAAAGTTTCGGTCAATAATGAGATAATTATGGATTATACGATGAAACTATTTTTGGGTATCAAAACAGTTTGTTTTGATACCAAAACTCTGTTATAAACTTAGTTAGACTTGTCAAAACATGTCTAACTCGTCACTCTCATAGGTATGTTGACCCGTCTCCGACCCATTTGGTCACCTTTAGGATCTGACCAATCCCATTATTATGACCATAGTATTATAGGGAATAACCCTCTGAGGTTATACCTTAAGGTCATACCGTTTGGTTAGTTAAACGACAAGTCGAATATGTATTCTTTAAAATGCCGAAAATTCCCTTTTTACACATAAAATAGTTTTGAACATATAAGAATGTTGTTTTGACATCTAAACTGATTTTACAACTTAAATAAACTGGTTTTGACATATTAGATTTGTCATAGGACATATTTTACCATCCGAACCCATAGTTACGATTATGACCCGTTAAAGTGGCATAAACCACTTTAGCGAGCCGTAACGAGCCAAAACACTTTAAATGCTTCCAATTCAGAATGTTTGATAATATAAATCATATTATACAAGATCCAAAAATTGTTTGGTTATACCTCATTCTATCTGATTACTCGTTTTCAAGTTCGACACACTAACATGTAATTATCCGATACACTAGGAACCACCTCAACACTTGAACTCTTGATCCTTTGAGCTTTGTTATCATTTGAACAAGATCTATATGCAATCTCAGGCGAGTACATTGCTCCCCTCTTTTACGTTTTCCAAATGTTTTTGGGGTGATCCATATGTGTAACCAATTTTTCTCAAATGTATGGCATGTAAGTGTTTACTAAGTGCTTTTTGTGTATTAATTCCGATTAGGCAACACGACAATTGATGACACGATAGTTAAAGAGGTCTTTAAGGGCCTAGTTAAAGAGGTCTTTCAGGGCCTATATCCTTGTAGGATCTTTTTATCTTCATAGTAAGATTCTCAAAGGATGTTTGAAGTACAGTCTTAAATCTTTCTATCTTCATAGTAAGATTTCTAAGAAGTGCTTTACAAGACAATGGTTATGGTTTATGTGTAGAATTGTTGGTGATTTAGATAACAAAACTAGAGTAATACAATAAGAACATGGTGGATACGCCGCTGGTACTTCCTATATATAAGTGTGCTTATTGTATTACCCTTTGTAGCCTTATCTGAATCACCATTAGGATTATGATTTTGTGATACAATGTGACAAGACAATGTGACTAGACTTAATTCCTATTAAATCTACCTATCTTTATAGTTAGATATTTGTGGAATGTTTAAAGTACTAATTGGTAGTCCTTATTGTATTATGTGTACTTTAATACGTATTTGACGAGACAACGTGACAAGTTGACGATTATATGTTTAGTTGGTTAGTTGTGATTAGGATAACGAAACAAGGGTAATACCATAAGAACATGGTGGATACGCCGCTGATACTTCCTATATATAAGTGTTCTTATTGCATTACTCTTGTAGCTTTATTCGAGTCACTTTAGGATTTTGTGTGCAACTGATTTAAAGGTTCGACATCCAAATCCTTGAAGAATTCTTTCATATTTTGTATGATAGATTCTTAGAAGGATATTTACTATTATTATAAATCATTTATTGATTTCTAATAATACTTACACAAGTTTATGGACGATTTCAATGTGTTTACAAAGAACAAAGTACAATTTTCAAAGGCATGAAAATTACTTAGTAATGATTATGATGCCATATACAAAACTCTTTTCTCACAAGTTTAATGATCAAGTTAATGTATTGCAACGCTAACCCTTTTGGCCATTTTTTGGCTTCAATGAGTCGATTTACAATTAGCAACTCTCGTGGTTATCAAAGTATTGCAATATCAAACTTTTTGCCATTTATTTGGCCAACAGAACTATGTGCTCGCCAACATTGTTTGTTGACGTCTCTTTTCACATATGTTTCAGGTTGATGATTATTCAAGTATTCTATACATAGGAATGCATTCGGGCTTTAGACTTCTTAAAACAAAAGAAAATTCGTTGTATTCTTTGTATTGTAAAACAATGTAATAACAATGAAACAATTTAGTTCCAGTTGTGCCTGAGCAATTTGTAATGTGACTCCCTGATATTTCCGCCGCGTCTCGTTGTATTACGTGATTGGGGTGTTACATATAACCTAAGAGGTTATCCTACATTATCATATGATCGTAATGCAACTTAGAATCAGTAGTTAAAGTTGCTTAAATCAGGTCAGAATCGCAAGTTAAAGAAGAAGTCAAACTTTGCAAACCGACACTAAAACTGGAAATGACGGGCTAAACATGTTTATACATGTTCTATTATTATTTACCTACTTATTTAAGTGTCAAAACATAATCAACATACATACGATCATTTTATATTTTTTTATGAAAAATGGACTTTTGACCTTTTAAAGAACAATTCTTTGACCCGTCATTTGACCAACTTAACATGATTCCCAGGAGGTGTCCTTTTGAGGGATTATCACCAAACTTATTACGATCACATAGCCATGCTCAATCCGAAAAATGGCTGAACCATAATGGTTTCAACCGAAAGTCAAAGCAAAAGTCTATTTGCTTGACTTTCAGCTAATTTCTTAGCCTATAAAAGGAATGAACTGAAAAGCAACACTTACAAGTGATCCATAGGAATTATAAAACTCAAAGGGATGCTCCTTTTAGACTAGTAACTTCCAAGAGTGTTAGAGAGAAGAAAGATTGAATGAGCAAGTGTTCAAGCTCAACAAGGGTTGCTATTTATAGTTTGAGGAAGCTCATAGGATCAATCCAGGTGTTAGGAGTTGTCCTAGGATGTTAGCAAGTGTCCCTTGATGTGTAGGAACTGAGAAGAAGGTGACAATTCGCAAGAGAGGTAGCACAAGGGCAGAATGCCTTGGCCTCCAAATAAAACTGCCACTGGCAGTCCCTTACGGACCGTATGGCTTCATGCGTATGGTCCGTAAGCACCTTAGCATGCCCCTGGTTTTGAATTTGTTACGGACCGTCAGGACCAAGCCTTGCGGTTCGTAACCGCTTGTCATTTATAAAAGGCTTATTTACCTTACGGTCCGTAAGCACACATGCTTGTGGTCCGTAAGGGTCACTCAGAGGCCAATAGTTTTGGCATGTTGACATATTTAGTCCTTTTATGTTTATATTTTCATAAATTGTCAAAAATAGTCCCTCTCGCCCAATATTAGGCAAACATGAGAGTATGGACACGTGTTGGTATAATACTAGACACAAATTTACGAGGTGTTACATCCTCACCCCCTTAAAAGAAATCTCGACCTCGAGATTTTTATTCAAAAAGATGGGGGTACTTTTGTCGCATAGTGGATTCGACCTCCCATGTATATTCGGGCCATGCTGGGTATCCCATTTGACTTTTACAATAGGTATCCTTTTCTTGCGGAGCTTCTTAACCCGTTGATCCTCGATCGATATCGGTTTCTCAATGAACCTTAGGTTTTTGTCAATTTGTGCATCGTGATGTGACATTCCTAGCGACTCATCGGCTAGACATTTCTTTAAATTACAGACGTGGAACACATTGTGGATTCCATTGAGCTCCTTAGGTAGCTTAAGCTTATAAGCCACTGATCCGACACATTCAATTATCTCGAATGGTCCGATATACCTTGGGGTCAATTTGCCTTTCTTTCCAAAACGCATCACACCTTTACAAGGTGATACCTTCAACAAAACTTTGTGCCGTACTTGGAATTTAAGAGGTTTGCGCCTCTTATCAACATAACTCTTCTGCCTATCCCTGGCAGCTTTGAGACGATCACGGAGTTGTATTATCGTATCCGTGGTCTCCAGGACAATCTCTGGTCCTGATAGTTAGGTTTCCCCAACTTCGGCCCAACTGACAAGTGTTCGACATTTTCTCCCATACAAGGCCTCAAAAGGAGCAGCCTTGATGCTTGTATGATAATTGTTGTTATAGGATAACTCTATTAAGGGTAAGTGGTCATCCCAACTACCACCTAAATCAATCACACATGCTCTAAGCATGTCTTCCAAAGTTTAGATTGTACGCTCACTCTACCCGTCAGTCTGAGGGTGGTAAGCCGTACTGAAGTTCAGTCTTGTGCCTAGTAATTGCTAGAAGCTTTTCCAGAAATGTGAAGTGTATCTAGTATCTCTATCAGATACAATAGATACTGGCACACCATGTAGAGACACAATCTCGTCCACATATAATTTAGCCAATCTATCGAAGCTATGCGTCTCCTTTATGGGAAAGAAGTGTGCTGACTTAGTCAGTGTATCTACAATGACCCGAATCATGTCATTACCATGTTTGGTCTTAGGTAACTTGGTAATCAGATCAGTAGTTACCATTTCCCATTTCCAAGTAGGAATTTATTGCTGTTGTAGAAGTCCTAACGGCTTTTGATGTTCATATTAACTTGCGAACACGTCAGACACTTAGCTACATAGGTGGTTATGGATTTCTTAATACCCCTCCACCAGTAATTCTTTTTTAAATCTTGATACATTTTGTCACCTCCAGGGTGAACTGAGTATTTGGAATTTTGTGCTTCTTGAAGGATTAGATCTCTAAGTCCTCTGAAGGTTGGAACCCAAATACGACCATTCAGTATTAGGATTCAATCATTCCCAGACGTTAACTGATCAACAGTTCTGCCTAGTCTCTCATTAGGAATATTAGCCTCTAACAGGGCTTGCTTTTGCGCATCTAACAGCTTCTCATTCAAGCTAGATCTAAGCTTAATACTTTTCCATTAATCCTTATTGGCTTAATTCTTTTTTTGCGACTTAAAGCATCTGCGACCACATTTGCTTTGCCTGGATGGTAGCAAATTTCGCAATCATAATCATTAAGAGTTTCCATCCAGCGGTGCTGTCGCATGTTCAAATCCTGTTGATTGAACACATGCGGTAGACTTTTATGGTCCGTGTATATAATACACTTCATGCCATATAAGTAATGTCTCCACAGCTTAAGTGCAAATACAACAGAAACCAACTCCAAATCGTGGGTGGTGTAATTCCTTTCATGCACTTTTAATTGTCGTGATGTATAAGCAATCATTTTGCCCCTTTGCATCAACACACAGCCCAAGCCGGTGTGCAAGGCATCACAATATATGACAAGATCCACAATACCGTCAGGTAGAGTTAACACAGGAGCATTGCTCAACTTGTGCTTTAGATCTTAAAAGATTCTTGTTGTTTGGGACCCAAGTCAAACTTGACATTCTTACGGGTCAGATCCTTGAGAAGTTCTCAATGAATCTTCTATAATAACCAGCCAGTCCTAGGAAACTACAAAT
The DNA here is from genome assembly GCA_947069175.1 of Scalesia atractyloides. Taxonomy (NCBI): domain Eukaryota; kingdom Viridiplantae; phylum Streptophyta; class Magnoliopsida; order Asterales; family Asteraceae; genus Scalesia; species Scalesia atractyloides. The sequence goes on along the minus strand of CAMTDV010001633.1, from coordinate 48,579,090 downwards.
CTCAGATGGAGTCTAGGGTGCTTCCCAATTCATAATGGCTTCAATCTTAGCTCGATCCACTTGGATACCAGTCTCACTCATGACATGTCCAAGAAACTGGACTTCTCTAAGCCAAAACTCACACTTAAAGAACTTTGCATAAAGCTTCTCCTGCTTTAGCAACTGTAGGATGCACTGAAGATGTTTCTCGTGATTATCTTGATTACGAGAATAGAGAAATATGTCGTAAATAAAGACAATGACAAACTTATCTAGATACGGTTTACAGACTCTATTCATGAGATCCATAAATGTTGCTGGTGCATTAGTAAGCCCAATGGCATCACTAGAAACTCATAGTGGTCGTATATAGTCCTGAAGGCATTCTTTGGAACATCTTCACATTTAACCTTTAGTTGAAGATATCCTGATGTCAAATCAATTTTCGAAAAATAGCTAGCCCCTTGAAGTTGATCGAATAAATCATCGATCCTGGGCAGAGGAAAACGGTTCTTGATTGTTATCTTATTAATTCACGATAATCAGTGTACAATCGCATTGACCTGTCCTTTTTCTTGACGAACAAGATTGGAGCTCCCAGGGTGAAGAACTCGGCTGAATAAAGCCTTTTTCTAAAAGTTCATCAAGTTGGGTCTTCAATTCCTTCATCTCTGTCGATGCCAGCCGATATGGAACTCTTGCAACAGGTGCAGCTCCTGGTAAAAAGCCAATCCTAAACTCCACTTGTCTATCTGGGGGTAGACCGGGTAATTCTTCAGGGAACACATCTGGATACTCTGAGATGACTGGTATATCTTTGATCTTTGGTTTTGGCTCATCAATAGTTACTTGCGCCATGTAAATGACACAACCTCTCTTCAAACACTTGGAAGCCTTAAGCAGAGATGCTTTCTCAGGCAATCCATAGTGTATATCTCAATGGATGGTGAGTATTTCACCAGATGGGTTTTAATTTCGATGAGTTTCTTGTCACATGCAATGCGGGCTTGGTTACATGATAACCAATCCATGCCTAAGACTACATCAAACCCCGCCAATTTCATTGGGAAAAGAGGTATGGGGATTGAGTGTTCTTGATGAATATAAAGCATCCATCAAGATAGAAGATTCGGTTTCTAATGTTCCATCGGCTAGTTCTATGTCATAAGGTATATCTAGAGTTCTTATGGGTAGATTTAATATTTTACTAAACTTATGGTCTGCAAAAGACTTATCAGCACCCGAATAAAAAAGAACTCTAATGAAGATATTATTAATGAGGAACGTACCCGTTATGACATTCATGTCATTAACCGCCTCCTTCGCATTCATATAGAAGGCTCAGGCATTTCCTTTCTTCACTCCTCTAGGCTTTGCAGTGCCCTCTTTGGTAGCCTTAGGGCAGTTAGTCTTAATGTGGCCTTTCTCTCCACAGCTGTAACAAACAACATCCTTAAGATCTCTACAATCTAAGGTCTTGTGCCCCGTCCTCTTGCAAATACCGCAAGGTTTAGCCAGTGCCTCCTATTGTAGGTCTTGAAAACTGGTCTTTCATCAGACCTCTGCGGTTCCTATTGAACCCAAACTTACCCTTCTTCTTGAACCTTTGGGAGTTATCATCCTCCCATTTTCTGTTTCCCTAAGCCTCAACCTTGACCGATCTCTATCTCACTACATCCAAAGTGAGGGAAAGAGATAGATCTACAGCGGATCTATATGTGGTAGGCCTTGAATCCTTAACCATGCCCTTAATTTCCGGTGCGAAACCACCGATGAAATGCTCAATGCGTTTGGATTCTTGAGAGATCATGTAGGGTACTAACCTAGACAATGACTTATAGTCAGTTACATACTTCCTACAGTCTAAGTTTCTAATGGTGAGAGTCAGAAAATATGACTCCAACTTTTCACCTCATGTGGTGGACAGTAGGTTTTCTTTAATGAGGTCCACAAACTTGGACCATCCTAAGTTGTACAGGGGTATCTTCCCTGTCGATTGTTTCATCGCCTTCCACCAAATTTGGGGATCACCCTTAAATGATTGTGAAACAAACTTCACAATATCTTTATCAGTACAACTACTGATATCCACAATGGTCTCCATCTCTTCTAGCTATCTTAAGGCATCAATAGCCCCCTTCTCGTCATTGAAGTCTCGGGGCTTACGGGAGAGGAAATATTTCTAGGTACAACCGTCCTTAGAGGAATGAGACTTATCTTGGTATACTTGTTCGCTAGGTTCACTCCTCGCATTTGAAGAGTGAATTGAGCTCTCCCTACGAGCTGATGAATGTGGAATCGATAAGGGTTTGGAATGAGTAGCACTTGATTTCTTCATATTAGCTATGAACACATTCATAGCCTTGCCGACCTCTGCTACAATCATAGCCTGGAGATTAACTCCCTCGCTATTGTGGTCAATATTCGTATTATCATTATTGTTGCGACCGCTGTTGGATTCATCAGAATTAGCCATGTTGTATGCTCGGTACTAAACACCAAAACTAATTGTTTGATTAGTTGCGATACAATAATTAGTCATTCAATTTTGATGACTATAATACATATGCCATGGTATCATTAAACCATATAGGCTATAAGGTTTGGATATTTAAGTCCTTTGCCTTTTGGGCCAGTGTGCACAATGTCACAATTTACAGGCTTTAACATTTCAAATGAGTGTTATATAGAGTATCTATGTATTATTTTCCTAGGTCTCAAAAAGACGATTAAGGGAAAATCTAAATTTAGACATAGTCCATCAGTTATTGGACAATGGATCATAAAGTCACAACTGTCATCGTCATTATGACAATTATAGGTAGCTCTTGATCTTATCTCAAAAGACGTTAAAATATGGCACATCGGCCTGTCACAAAGGACATAAAGATATGGCACATTGGCTTTCACAAAGGATATTTAGAATATAAGTCGCAATCTTATTTGATCAAGGGGATTTAAGGCTTGAACATAGTTCATCACCTTTGGACAGGGAGTCATAAGACCACAACTGTCGTCGTCATAAGTGATGATATAATATGGCCCGGCAAATTAATTGACATCACATAGGATGTTAAAATAGAAAATCATCGCACTGATGACATTAGTCATGATCTCATTTGATCATAAAGACTATGAGGCTTGGGCTTAGCCCACCACCTTGGACAGGGAACCATAAGATTACATCTGTCATTGTCTAAATTGACAATATAATATGGCCCGTAGGAAATCATCACTGAGGATGTAATAACATAGCCCGTAGGTAATTCATCATTAAAGATGTTAAAATATGATCGTCGCACTGATGATATTTAGCCGGGACCAAATTTGATCACATAGGCTATAAGGCTTGGACATAGTCGATCACCTAGACGACTAGTGTGATTTCTCAGGTCACACTGCCTGGAACATTAACATTACTTGAATGTTAACACCGAATGATTATCTTAATGGTTGAAAATAAGAGTCATGGTCGTATTCGACCATAATGATTTTGAGGCTTGAACATAGTTCATCACCTCTGGATAGAAAGAATAATCTTCCTTAACTATCATGATAGAAGGGCTATTCATCCTTAACTATCGTTTGGAAAGGGTCATATTATATCACCTCTGGACATTTCCAATTGGCTGGTCAAAATCATTAAGAGGATCTTTTGGAATTATATAGTTGATCGATAAAATTCGAATCAAAGTCGAGACGATCGCTTGGAAAGGGTGTAATGAATACATGTATATATAATAATTCAAAAATTTTCCTTAAACAATAGAAAATTCTAAAAGTTTGCCTTAAATAGGACTTTAAGATAACTTAGACTAATTGTCCACGCAGGGACTAAAAAAGAAATATGTCCACGCCGGGACTAAAAAAAATATGTCCACGCATGGATTAAAAGAAATACTTGTCCACGCAGAGACTTTTGGAAATTTAAATACAAAAAAAGGAAGTCTTTACTCGTCCCTCCTTTGCCTAACTAGTTTGGTGAGCTTTTTGAAGAACTTATTTGTCTTCTTCTCAGTCTTTTCAGCCTGTCGCTGAATTTGCTCCGCTCATTCCAAAACTTGATTAATAGCATCAAGTTGTTGCGATGGTGGCTGTGGCTGTGGTACAGCAGGATATGGGTACCTATAACTTGGATATCCCATAGTTGGATAAGCAGGTGGGAAAGGAGATGAGTATAGAGCGTTATGCACGACCGCTTGCATCTATGGGTCGTACGATGGCACCTGATAGTTATAATCCATTGGCGTAGACGGGTTTAAAGGATTGTACCCAGACGTATCTGGATACGTAGGAATTGGGTTATCAAAACCCGATGGTGGTGGTTGAACAAAGGTTTGTGGGGTCAGGTCAACCATAGGTAAGGTATTCGAGGGTCCACCCATTTGTGGGTCCTCGAGAATAGTAGGGTGCGTTTGGGGCAATGGTGGTAGCGAGCCCGACCGTTATCCCGCGCGCACTGACATACCTGCTCCACGCTTTCTTCTTCGTGTTTCAAAAGGTGGTTGTGGTTGTTCCACCGGTTCCATTTGTACATCTCCTTGTGGAGATGGCGGATTTCATACTAGAGAGTGGAAAGAGGGTGTGTTGGAAAATGTGAATTGGTTCCAATACTGGTCCCATTCGTTAGGACCTTGGTAGGGTAATCCCGCATATGATGTGGAACCACTATAGATCTCTATGGGGTGCATATGTGACCCAAAGGCGGCATTTCTGGATCTGAATCTTCATCCAGTTTGTTTGGTTGGTCCAACTGGTTTTATGCAGCTGGAGGTGTGTTAAGGTACCGGTTTGGGTCAAATGATTCGTGATATGAATGTGAATGATGATGATGCGATTGATGTGAGTGGGAATAATGGAGTGAAACGGAATGTCTTGCAGGCTGCGACGAGTGAGACTCGTCTGAATATTGAGCGTGGTTTGAACTATGGGATTGAGAGGATATATCTTGACGGTCCTCCCCTCATAGGCCCTTTTCCTTTTCTTCTGAATTTGGGCGGCATTTTCCTTCTTTAGTAAGAAAACAAAAACAATATAATAACTTAATACAGATATGAGTAATCCTAGGTCAATGCCTAGACTTGAAAGTCTAAGGAATATGCTAATGTGTCGTTTGAGATCAAACACAGAAGACTAGTGTTGAATTCTCTCAAATGTTGGCTCTGATACCAACCTGTCACACCGTGAATTTCCAACCAAATCCTGGCGGGCCCGGATGGGGAGTATCATGACGTAAGATTGGTATGGTCATAGCCAAACAATCACAGCTACCATAACGAATGTCTTGGATTTAAAATATTATTACAAACGTAAATGTTCAAATGCTTAGAATAATAATACAAACGTTTGTAATACAGATCCACATACGGATCGAAATATGTACAAAAGAGGGTTCAACAGACTACTTGGCTATATACAAAGGAGTTGCAAATTCCTCTTAAGACATTACCAGGCAGCTTCCAGCCTATTTACGTATTCTTGCAACCTGTAACTTAGTCTTTGAAAATACGTCAGTTTACACTGGTAAATATAAATAACCGACACATTTTAAACTATTTCAAAAAATGTTTTAAGTGCACAAGGCACATAATTCCATAAATAACCTAGGACAATTCAAAATGATCTTGTATCCAATTTTACTAGTCCTTCAATACATATGGGGTCCGATGCAGAAACCGAATAACATGATTAACCGACACACCACATCAACTATTAGTATAGTATGTCTATGTCTTAGTCTTGTATCGAGTCTGTTTATAATAGATGAGATTACGTTAGAAAATGTCGTATTTATGTAATTAAGTCATCAAGATTGCCCGGAATCATGAAGTGTGAACAAGTTCGGCCGAACTTGTTCAACAAGTTCGCCCGAACTTGTATATCCCCAAGCGAACTTGTGGGTCTATAAATAGGTGCCTCTAGGATCTCATTTGTAACTTTGGCAGAATTGAGGCGAAGCTCTGTCGGATCCGGAACTCGAATGTAATTGACTTTAAGATCAATAAACAGACAATTAACGAGTAATTCTTGCATATTTGATTAACACGTCACTTAGTTTCCGCCTATTTGGACATTAGAAACCATTTTAGGTTCCCGAGCTATTCAGGAGTGATCTAACAAGTGGTATCAGAGCCACGGATACCTAATTTGGTGAAATCATCACAATAACTACTCTAATTCTACTCATTTCTACCATTTTTCTTAACTTTTCATGGAAAACAATGAATCTATGGTTAAAATTTGCTAAATTTTGAATATCATGTAAAATTCCCTAAAGATAAACCCCTGAAAGTTTCAAGACCTAATTTAAACGAATTGATGTCGAAAAGTTGAAAAAATCATGTTTTCAAAACATGTTTGAACGAACTTGTGATCAAGTCCGCTCGAACTTGACTGAAAAATTCACTTTTTGAGTAATTTTTTCATCGAGTTCGCCCAAACATTATTGATTTTCATAGATTTTAATCAAGTCCACTTGAACTTGCTTATTTTTCTTCAAATTTCATCAAGTTCACCCGAACTTGATCAAATATTGTTGAAAATTTATTACAAGTTCGCCCGAACTTGTTTGTTTCTCTTGAAATTCCTACAAGTCCGCTCGAACTTACTCAGGATGAAATTTTCAAAATTTCTCAACACAAGTTCGCCCGAACTTGTTTGAAAACAGAATCTGATTTGTTTGGCTGCACAAGTTCGCCCGAACTTGTCAACACGCTAATCAAAATTTCAAGTTTGTGAACGTTTTTTTCAGCGATTCGTTTGTTTTCCATGATGGAAGATATTCACAGTGCGTTTATGACGGCTTCATCATCAAATGCCAACATGGTGAATCAAGTCAATCAGTAAAATGAAATGGGCACGTCAGTGAAGCCGCCAAAGCTTATGAATATTGATGAGTATGAGGGGTGGAAAGAAAAGTTTACGAACTGGGTTTAGTCGAATTTCTTTCATAGTTGGGTTGTGGTTGAACCAGGCTACACATGGCCAAGAGATGAACATCAAAATGTTATTGAGAAAATGATCCGTCTGATTCAGCAGTCTGTAAAGGAAGACATCTTGGTACTATTACCAGAGTAAAAAACTGCACAAGAGTTATGGAAATCTTTAAAGACTAAATATCAGGGGAGTGCAGAGATGGTTAAGAGCAAAAAGGCTCTAATCATGAAAGAGTTTGACATCTTCACAAAGCTGAAAGACGAGACGATGAAACAGATGATAGAACGATTTTATCATTTGAAAGTGGTAATGAGAAAACATGGTCTTGAGAAGTCGGAAGAAGAACACATTGACAAATTGACTGACGTTTTACCAGAAGGTGAATGGACAACATATCTCATGGTGCTAAAAGAAAGTCCAAGCTGGGAATTTTTCAAGTTATCTACTTTTATCGACAAGTTGGAGGGGCACGAGATGGAAATTGTTGAAGATTGCCAAGTTAAAGAATTCGAACATTGCTTAGGATGTTGGACTTTATTACAAAACTGGAGCTCAAGAGAATATCTCAAGTCCGAAGATCCAGACAGCTTTCAGTGCGAATATGAATTCCTCAAATAATTCGTCACAAAATACTCAATTGTATCAGAGTCCTCAGAATGCATCATATTCGAGCACAAGTTCTAACTTACAGTTTCAAAACCAGACAAAACAGAATAATCAATCAAATTCTGATTAGAACTCGTTTAGATGCAACATTGCAGTCCACTTAAACATCATCTTCTCTGAACAAGTGGCTAAACAGCATATGTCACTTCTTGCCACAGTGTTAGAATCTTATGAGAGTTTAGTGGCTGGGAAGATTGGTAATCCAGAAATGACTGTCGAGGATTACGATCAAGTGGATGAGGAAGAACTTGAGTTGATGGACATCAAATGGTCTTTAGCCTCAATTATACCAATGGTAACAAAGTTTGTAGCGCTCACCCGAAAAGATATCGGAAATTCGAGCAACAAACTGGGATTTGACAAGATGAAAGTTACTTGCTTCAAGTGCCGACAAAAAGGGCATTTCAAACGTGAGTGTCCGAACCAAGAAGTAAGTTGCAACCAAAGTCCTTTTGGAGGTGGCAATGACTACTACAAGAAATCATTGCAATACAAGCCATTTCCGAGTAAAGTCGAAGTCCAAGAATAACCATCTAACACCGCAGAAAAGGCAATGATTGCTTCTAATGAAAATGATGGCTTTGATTGGAACAAGTATATTACCAAGAAGACTGGAGTGGCTCTAATTGCTGAGATTGTGGAAGAGCAAGATATGTTTGCCGAGAGTGCAGCTCTAGAGAACGCAATTCAAGAACAATACATGCAACAAAGAGATGAAGAAGAGATATATCATCATACGATGATGCAGAGTGTTTCTTCTCCTAACACTACTTCTAGTTTTGCAGGTTGTTCTGATGCAACATCTTCTGAGAATATTGTTGAGGAAGTGAAACCAGTGGTTGAGGAAAAGAAATCAGAAATGAGACGAAGGTAGGTCCGAAGGTAAATGTTGTTGACAAAGAAGTGGTAAAAGTGCAAATTGTGGATGTTGAAAAACCTTGTACGAAATGTACTGAGCCTTGTGCGCAGTGTGCTGAATAATCACAAATCATAAGCGAACTCAATGTGCATAATAACAATTTTAAATATGATTATCGCAAAATGAAAGAAGCTTATGATAAAATGAAAGATGATTACAGCAGACTTGATAAAAACAACATTGAACAACATGACACGGTAAGAATGTTAGAAGCAACGGTAATGGAAAAACAAAAAGCTATTAACATTTACATAAATAACATTGCTGAAGTTAAACAAGAGCTTCAAGATATGAAAATTGAAACTGATAGAGTGAGACAGCTTTTGAAAAGCTATACCACAAATGCTTACGTCATCGATCATATTCTTCCAACGATTCCGTCAGAAGAAAATGATAAGAAAGCAAAAGGTAAGAAGCGTGGGGATTATAGTAACGTTCCACATCCCTTGTGCGAAAAATATTGTCGCAAGAAAGCTGAAGGGATGAAAAAGGCGCTTAATGTTGAACTTTTGACAGAAAAGAAAAATGAGCTACCTGAGAACATTGACATAACCTACACAAATGATGATAGTAAAGCAGTGGTGAAAAATGTTGTTGAAAAGGTGTTGAATGAATCTGATGATGGCAGTTTTGATAGCGCCAACTCAAGTTTGAACAGTTCGGAATCACAATCCGAAAATGACGATACATCATCAGAAAAAGATTTAAGTGATGATCCTAACGTTGTGTTGTACAGAGTTAAGGAATCTGATAGATTATATTTCGATGATAGCTTTCCGATTCGAAACTTGAAAGAGGATCAAATCGATAAATTGTTCAAACTTGTGGAAGTATCAACAGATGATCTTGAGAAAAATGAGAAAAAGTTTTACTCAAAACACAAAAGGAATTATAACAACTACCGAAAGAATGGTGGTGATTTTCCTGAGAACTGGAGGGCAGGGTTGGGTTTGGAGGTAAATGAAAATGAACCGAAAAAGAAACAAAAGTCACCATTTCATGAATACAAAATAAAAACATGAAGTTTGTGTATGGGACGAACACGGTTCAAGAAGATAATTTGATTGGTAAGCAATCAAATGATGAGTTCAAGAAAGAAAAAGAACTTCGGGATAAGGCAAATCCGCAAGTGGAGTAAAACCCACGAGTGGACATTCACATGATACTCTGACTTGCTTCAAATTCAATGAAGTTGGTCACATTGCTCGCAAGTGTCCGAAATCAAAGCGTGTGTATCCACGAAGAAAGACATCTTCAGATGTTGAGAAACTTAAGCAACTAGAGATTGGGAAACCAATCACAATGTTAAAAAGAATTAATGAATCTAAATTCGAAGTGAAACTTAAAACTGAGTCAAAGTTTGAAAATTCAACTTTTGAGAAAGGTGAAACTTCCAAATCGAATGAAAATAAAGATTCTAGATTCTATATTAAGAAAGCAACAAGTAAGTCACAATTCTGGGTTGCAAAAAATAAAACAACATCATCTGAAAATACAAAGTCTGTTTCAGATAAAACTGATAATGTCAAATCAACCGAGTCAGTAATCAAAAATGATCTTTCAAAATTAAAAAAAGATTTTCTAAAACAGACAAAGAAAGAAAAAGTCGAACAGTTTTCAAAATTGACATTGGACGAAATGTTTGATGACAACTTTGATTACGATGATGAGTTTGAAAGTGATTACGAAGATCTTTATACGTTTCAACCCAAGACCAAAAAGGCTTGGGTTTCCCACTTTAAGTAGTTACTTTTCATGTGCAGAGGTTCCAAAGATCCATATTATCATCGTAGATTCTGGATAGCGGAGTTTCATGTCACTTAATTTATTTCAAAAGTGTCATAATCTTTGTCATCTTGAAGGCGAGAAGTTGAAAAGGAAATTTGTGATGTGCGAATTGAGAAAATCCACACCGTTGAACAAAACACTGATTTTTATATCAAACCATTTATTCTTTCACGTTAATAAAGTTTAATGGTATACTCTGTTGACAAGTGAGAATGCAGATGTTGGAAATGGATCGGACGAAGAGTTCTCGTGATCCTCATTGGTTTGTTATTTTTTTAGAAGAACTTCTTAAATCTAAAATCCAAAAATATGTTTTTGATTTTAGGGGGAGTAATGATAGCAGAAAAATCAAAAACATATGAAAAAGATGAAAATTCAAAAACATTTAAAAAATCAAGAAAATACAAAAACATTGAGATAGACAAAAGAATTAAGTGCCAAAAAGGAAATGATATTACATCAGTAGAATATCATAGTACGCTAAAAAATTGTAAAGTTTAAAAGTGATAAACAGTCTTACCATGGATATGTCGATAGGCTTTATGTGACATTTGTGGCGATCCGATCGTATAACGATTCCGAACGAATTATCAATCAATGAAATTTTTGTGTTTTATTTACGGGATTTCTATTTTTATCATGACAATTGCACCTATTCGATTCTTGCACGATTCCGAACTCTTAAACGACTTCTGGAAGTGAAATCGCAAACTATTACGCAAACGCAATCAGTTTAACGCGACGTACACTCCAGAACATCAACATAAGCTAAACATGCCCAGATACCCTTTACATAACTTAGAAATAACTTTTGAGGGCTTCGGTATGGCAAAAACAAGTTTATTCAAGCTCAGGGGCTATTTTGAAAATTCTGTGAAACTATGCCGATTTGCGTATATCGTTATCCGGAACATGTACGCACATCCAAAAATTTTTGTAATCATTAAAATCAAGTATTTTAATGATTGGAATGCAAATATATCATTTGTTACGCGTTTACGGTCATTTGCGCGTTCGTTACGATATCCGTCGTAATTAACCGAAAACCGCAACCGTACAACAGAACAAACAGACATCCGTGACATTTCTCGGCTTATTCCAAGTTCCCTAAGCATTATCGTCCTTATAGAGCTTAAAAATGAGGTTAACGTGTGTTAAACGCGACAAAAACACTTCAAAAATGCTGTAGGGACCATTTCTGCAATTTTTGAAACTTTGTTGATTTTGAGCTCCCCCACGTGGCATGAGGGACACCTATGCACCTGTCACGTGGAAGGGGGACGCCAGTTTTCAGCAACTACTTGGTAGCTTCTTGTTCATTTGACTTGACACCTATAACTCGTTTTTACCACACTTCTCCTGGTTGTGACACCTCACTAAACACTTGTAATGATCCTACAACATCTCCTAACAATTGGAATGATCTTGTTGCTTCAAAAAAAACTATAAATACACTTGATCTTCAACCAAATTCGTTGCTCATTCTTTCCCTTACTCTCTATAACTCTAAGAGGAGAACTCCCACTTTGTTGGAGGTCTCCCAACTGAGTTTTCTAAGTCTTTTTCTTCATCGTTGGCTACCTTGAACACAAGTAAGTGTTCTAACTTAGCCTTGTTCATTCATTTTACCTATTTCAAGCTAAAAGTCAAACAATGTTTGACTTTCAGCTTTGACCATTAATTGGTCAAAGCAAAGTCCAATTGGACTTTGCAACGTGATCGTAATCACAATGGTTATGATCCTTAGCGAGCATGCCTACTGATTACCATGTTTACTAGTCGAAGTGACGAGTCAAAGTTACGGTCAATAATGCGCAAAATGCGCATTATGCGATGGAACTATTTTCGGGTATCAAAACACTTTGTTTTGATACCAAATCAGTTTTATAAACTTAGTTAGACATGTTTAACGTGTCTAACTCATCACTTTTAGTTTAGTGCTTGTTTAGGGTAGTAAGTCGAGCGGTCTTGACCATCGCTTTGACTTTCGAATCCGACCTGTTTGGTCGATCTTAGGATCCGACCAAACACATATATGAGACCATAGTTGTATATGGAATAACCCCCTTAGGTTATACCTTATGGTCAATTCGTTTGGTTAGTTATAGGATGAGTCGCTCTTATGTACTTTATAAATGACCAAAACGCCCTTTTTGCGCATAAATCAATTTTAAGCATATGTGACCAATGTTTTGACATATAAACTGATGTTGCAATTATAATAAACTTATTTTGGCATATTAGACTTATCATAACACATATCTAACCATCCGAACACGTATTAACGCAAATGAAACGTTGAAGTAGCGTAAACTACCTTAACGAGTCATAACGGCTCAAAAGCACATAGGAATCTTTTCAAATTAGAATGTAGACTTTGTTAAACAATTGAGTCCCAACACTCATTTGGTTTACAAGGCCTCATTCTATCCGATCTACCGATCAATGTCCCGATATTTACATAGTTATCCGATTTTAGGACACCCTTGATTTCTCGGATATTTGAGCTTGTTTAATCTTTGATTCAAGGTTATTTTGCATCCCCAAGTGAGTATATAGACCCCTCTTTTTACTTGTTTTGCAGTGACTATGTGAGTGCATAGTTCTCCTCTTTTATGTTTTTCAAATATTTTGGGGTGATTCATATGTGCTAAATTGTTTTCAAGTTTTCAAAGTTATAAATGCTATGGTTTATGTAAACACGACGATTTCAATAATGTGAACGACCTTGTTGGTGCGTTATATAATGACATGAATAACATTTATTAGCTTTGGCCAAGCCGACCAATAGTAAGTTATGGTAATATAGGACTGACAATCCCGTTACAAAGGTTCCCGGTGTTTGTGGGGAAGTTTGGGGAACGACCAAAACTGTTTACTTTAACGAACCCTTTGGTGGTTTGTTATTGCAATTTAAAGATACCCTGTGGTGGTATAGACGAGTTAACACAGGTTTGAATGTATTCACCAAAATGACCAAAAGTTTTCACAATTAAAACAAGGACAATTTGTTTACACGGACGATGAACAATTGATTTATGACACGAACAATGGACGAATGGTTTATGACACAAACAATGGATGATTGGTTTATGGTAAGTGATTTAGATAACGGTACGTGTGTAATGTGATAAAAGCATGGTGGATACGCCGCTGGTACTTCCTATACATAAGTGCTTTTATCATATTACATTCGTGGCGTTATTTGCATCATTTGAAACAAAGGTTTTCAAACAATGACACACAACGATTTTCAATTAAAGATATAAACCATACAAAGTTTCTTCAAGGCGATTTACAACTCGAATTTACAAAACAAATGTTTTGGTCAAGATTCATGGCTACAAGTCTTTTATAAACTATAACTAACCTGTTTTAGTTGGTCAGTTTCATTGTAATACCATATACATTTTTGATAACACGGTTTTCAATTAACGACTCAAGTAGTCTGACAAGGTATTGCAAATGCATATTCAAGGCCATGAATTTGACACACTCAAAAAACCTATGTACTCGCCGACATATTTTTGCTAACTCGTTTTCACATATGTTTAAGGGAACAATGCTTGATGTTGATGCATGCTCACTTAGGATTGGACGCGGATTTAGTGCCTTAAAATATGAAAGACAATAGTTTAATTAGTTTGTTTTAAACTCTAAGACAATGTAACTATGAAATTTCAATATTCAATAAAACATAACTTTAATTACCACGTGTTGTTGGAACAATATGTTAACGTGACTCCCCGACGTTTCCGCCATGGTTTGTTGTTTTTACGCAGTCGGGGTGTTACAGATTGGTATTAGAGCACTGGTTATAGGGAATTAGGTTATTAGTAATGCTTTGACCTAGACTATAACCTTCCTAGGACCCTAACGCAAGTTTACTTGTGTTTAGATTATAAAATACAATACTAGTACCTATCCTTAGGTGACTACCAAAAACAATACAAAAGACACAAAATCTCTTTCCGAAAACTTTTTGCAAAGAAAAACATCTATTCTTAGATGAATCATTTTTGGGCTTTATGCCTTAAAGGTTTTCAAATCTCGTCAAAGTTTGGGTTTTATTAATGTGAACACATGCATTCTGGAAGGGTGCGTGCCTGTACCCCGAGTTTTATGTCCAAGGTTAGAGTGTTCGTACAAATCCACTTAATCGGACCAGTCACTCTTACCTGGGAACTCTTGGGGTTAGTATCCACCTATAGGCTAAAGCATGTCTTCGCGATACATTATAAAGACTCATTTACTTTGATTAGTCACCGTGTGTGATTTGTTTGTTTTGAGAAACGAATGAATGACCACCATCCTTATTTTCCACCCAGGTCATGTTTTAACTGTGGCGAGATGGAGCCATTACAAGAACAATTGCCCGAAATCAGCCAATGCCAACCAAGCTCGTGGACGAGCATTCAACATTAACGCCAACGAGGCCCGTGCTGATAACAAAGTCGTTAACGGTATGTTCCTTGTCAACAACCATCCTTCTTCTGTTGTTTTCGATTCGGGTGCCAATAGGAGTTTCGTATCCTTAGCCTTTGAACCACTACTTTCAATGCCAAGAACTAAACTAGGAAAGCCCTTGACTGTCGAGATAGCTAGTGGCGAACCTCTTAAACTAGATTCTGTCATTCGTGATTGCCAATTGAACCTCAATAACCACCTTTTCGCCATTAACCTCACACCAATGCAACTCGGGAGTTTCAACATCATCATAGGAATGGATTGGTTAACCAAGCATCATGCCGAAGTTATTTGTTTTGACAAGATAGTTTGAATACCACTTCCCTCTGGTGAAGTCTTAGAAGTTCGTGGGGAGAAACCCGCTAGTAATCTTAAACTCATGACCTGTAACCAAGCCCAAAAATACCTACGAAAGAACTATGTTGCCTTCCTGGCATATATCCTAGAGGAGAAAGGCAAAAGCAAAACTATTCAGGATATCCCCATTGTTCGGGATTTTCCTGAGGTCTTTCCCGAAGAATTACCTGGTTTACCTCCTGTACGTCAAGTCGAGTTCCGCATTGATCGAGTACCTGGTGCCAATCCAATTGCTAAATCTCCTTACCGTCTTGCACCATCTGAGATGCAAGAGTTATCAAAACAACTTCAAGAGCTATCTGATAAAGGATTCATTCGTCCAAGCTATTCACCTTGGGGCGCTCATGTCCTATTTGTGAAAAAGAAGGACGGATCTTTCCGTATGTGTATCGATTATCGTGAGCTCAACAAACTCACCATCAAAAATCGATATCCCCTACCTCGCATTGATGATCTCTTTGATCAGCTGCAAGGTGCTACCTACTTTTCAAAGATTGATCTACGTTCTAGGTATCATCAACTTTGTGTGCTCGAAGAAGATATTCCCAAGACTGCTTTTCGCACTCGATACATTCACTACGAGTTTACTGTCATGCCTTTCGGTTTGACAAATGCTCCGGCTGTTTTCATGGACTTGATGAATCGGGTTTGTAAATCTTATTTGGACAAGTTCATCATTGTTTTCATCGACGACATTCTTATTTATTCTAAATCTCGAGCCGAACACGAACAACACCTTCGATTGACTATGGAACTACTAAAGAAAGAACAACTTTATGACAAATTCTCCAAATGCGAGGTTTGGCTAAAAAAAGTTCAATTCTTGGGACACATAGTCAACGAGCAAGATATACATGTGGATCCTTCCAAAATCACTGCGATTAAGGATTGGAACACACTCACTACTCCCACAGAAGTTCGCTCATTTCTTGGTCTTGCTGGATTTACCGTAGATTCATAGCGAACTTTTCAAAAATCGCGGTTCACCTCACCGCATTGACTCAAAAGAATAAACCTTTTGAGTGGGGACCCAAACAAGAGGAAGCTTTCCAAACTCTGAAACAAAAGCTCTGTGATGCTCCTATTCTATCTTTACCCGATGGCAATGATGATTTTGTTGTCTATTGTGACGCATCGAACCTAGGCCTTGGTTGTGTTCTTATGAAACGAGATACAGTCATAACCTAGGCGTCAAGACAACTGAAAGTTCACGAAAAGAACTACACCACTCATGATCTTGAGATGGGTGATGTTGTTTTCGCTCTGAAAATTTGGAGACACTACCTTTATGGTACGAAGTGTGTGGTTTTTACTGACCACAAACGTCTCCAACACATATTCAACCAAAGGGAGCTGAACATGAGACAACAACGCTAAGTCAAACTTTTAAACGACTACGATTGCGAGATTCGCTATCATACGGGTAAGGCGAATGTCGTGGCTGATGCTCTTAGTCGTAAGGAATGTGTCAAGCTTCGTTGTGTTCGAATTCAATCTGATATCCAGACATGTATTTTCCAAGCTCAACGTACTTGTGTTACACAAGGTATGATGGGTAGTGAATTACCGCATCAACTTGAACTTCTACTCGAAACCAAAGACAATGGGTTGCTTTATTTCAAGAACCGTTTATGGGTTCCAAGTTAAGACAATCTTTGCACCTTATTGATGGACGAAGCTCATAAGTCTCGTTATTCCATCCATCCTGGTGCAGACAAAATGTACAAGGATCTTCGTACTCAGTATTGGTGGCCGGGCATGAAGAAAGACATTGCCTTGTATGTATCAAAATGCCTAACTTGTCTTAAAGTCAAGGCTGAACATCAACGCCCATCTGGTTTGCTTGAACAACCAGAAATTCCGGTATGGAAGTGGGAGAACATTGCGATGGATCTCATCACAAAACTACCGTGCACATCCAGAAGTCATGATGCTATTTGGGTAGTCATCGATCGTCTAACAAAGTCAGCACACTTTTTGGCAATTCGTGAGGATTACTCTGCTGACAAACTCGCCAAAATCTATGTCGATGAGATTGTATCTCATCATGGTGTTCCTTTGGACATCATATATGACAGAGATGCTCGATTCTCATATCACTTTTGGAAGACCATGCAATCTGCTATAGGAACCAAACTTAATTTGAGCACCGCATAGCATCCTCAAACGGATGGACAAACCGAGAGAACAATTCAAACATTGGAGGATATGCTTAGAGCATGTGTGATCGACTTTGGTGGTAGTTAGGATTCACATCTACCATTGATCGAATTCTCCTACAACAATAGTTATCACGCTAGCATAAACATGGCGCCTTTCGAAGCTTTATACGGTCAAAAATGTCTTTCACCTGTCTATTGGAATG